>PYAF01002320.1:621813-658063 GCA_007407185.1 Glycine tomentella
TTTAAAATATCAAATATTTTATTTATATGTCATTATATAACTATATTTAAGAATCTTAACTCAAATTGTTAGTAACAAATTATATTTAATTAAATACATTTTTAATAGATAGGTATAAGTTATTTGATAATTTTATAAATATCTAAAAAATAAAAATATAAACATGACTGAAATTATCAATTATGAATACAAATATATATTTACTAGTGTAGTTTTGATTGGATTGGATCAATTTTGAAAATTAAATCTGAAATCCAATCCAATCTAATAAAAAAACTCAGTTTTTAAGTTTTTTTATCTGTTCAATTTTTAGTTTATTTGATTTTCGGTTTTTAGAATCCTTTTTTTTTCCTCATTGGATTGCCAGGTCCATAATACCCGGATGACTTTTTTTGTTTTTTTTTTTCTCATTGGATTACCCGGTTCATAAAATCCGATCCCTCACTTTCACTTATTATTTGAATACTCTCTAATAAAGAAATCAACTTCACTCTTCCTAATTAGCATGCATCTGCTATATATGCTCTTATACTTTTAAATTTTAATATCAACTTAACTGTAACAATCTATAACCAATGAAATATATATCTTATCTTAAAAATTCAATTATGCTCTTAATCTATAACTTTTTATCTTTTTCAATTTATAATTTTTAACTTTGTTAGTTCTAACTAAAATTTTGAATATTTTTTTTAAAAGAAATTATAAATAATTTTGAAAAAAGTATGTCATAATATAAATTATTTGTCATAAGTCTAAAAAATATTTTATATGTAAAA
Source organism: Glycine tomentella (assembly GCA_007407185.1). Classification (NCBI taxonomy): domain Eukaryota; kingdom Viridiplantae; phylum Streptophyta; class Magnoliopsida; order Fabales; family Fabaceae; genus Glycine; species Glycine tomentella. Next base: position 622,593 of record PYAF01002320.1, read on the forward strand.
AATTTATTTGTTATAGATTTTAATTATAATATAAATTATATATTTCGAAATATTTATTATTATAAATTATAAATCATAAATTTTAGTTGTATAAAATCAACATAGGCTAAACTACTAGTGTGTGAAATGGATGTAGAAAAGAGAAAAGAGAAAAGAAAAAGAGTGTTGAAAATATAAAATACATCGAGTTGAGAAAGTGAGAGTTTCACTTTTTAAGTGTGTATTTTAATTTAAAGTATATATAGGAGTAGATGTCATTTCGTATAAAAATTGATTTTATTTTTTAAAATTCTCAACATAATTTTAAATAATTTATACTTAAATTTATATATGTTAAATTAGAAATTTCTTTTTCATAGAGTGATTAATTCCATTGATATATACTTTTTATTAAAATCATACAAAGCATTAAAAAATTATTCTTCTTGGGTACGTCATGGCTGATGAAAATGAATTGCGTCAAGAAAACCCTCATCTTTGAAAAGGTTCAACTGTTCAAGTATTTTTTTACTCAGTTAATCAGGTCTTATTCCATGAATCTTGCATTACATGTGTAGCAATATTAACAGGCAAAAGATATGAATCCTTAATAGTTAATACTTTGTAGGCTGGCCATATCCCGTGATATCCTAGGCTTAGCTTTTGCTCTTCATGGAATTATGGATACACAAAAGAACATGTGATATGAACAAATTGCATGGCTTTTGCAACTACTAAGTATATATGGTGTCTTATATGTCACGAAAAATATCGGAAATCATTGCTGGTTTTCTGCAAAACGGTGTGCGTGGTTTGGTGCTCTTAATTGATTAGATGGAATTATAGTTGCTGGCTTTACAAAATATCCTTTAAATGAACTAAGCTGTGGGAGAAAGTTTTGCATGCGGTTTTTGTTGTTGGTATTATTAGTTAAAAGAAATATCTTAACGGAAAAATTGTGCTGTGTGATGCATGTGAAGATGAGGTCACATGTTGAGATATATCATAGTACTATCTTTTCATCCACCATATAATTTCTCAATGTGAGAATAATGTGACTGCATGTGTTTCTTTTCTTCGAAAATGTCAACTTGAAGGAAATTAATTAATGCCCATTTTGCATCGGAAGATGAGGGTAGAAGGAGGAAAGTTTGAACCCTAGGCTGAATAGAATAATTATTGTTAGGGGGAAAGGCATAAATCTGGCAATTAAGTTGTGGGATAAGAAATATTGGAGAGAAATGAAACTAAGGTGCATGCAGTGGGCACCAAACAATGGCATTTGTTGATTTGTGGGATAAGAGAGAAAGAACGATGTCCATCTGGGTTCCAGTAACATTTTCATGTTCTTTTTCTTGTTATTATTATTGGGTTTTTTGTTTTATGACGATTCACTGTTTTTTTTTTAATTATAATAATAATAAAGATTAAATATATTTTTAGTCCTTTAAATTTAAATAATTATTTTGTTAGTTCTTAAAAATATAATTTATTTTTATTAGTCCACAAACTTTTGAAAAACTACTTTTAGTCTTTCTTTGTTTAATGTGTTCATGGTTTCAAAATTTGCAACGATTTTTAATTGTAAATTTTTTTAAAATGATTTATGGTGATTTTAAACTGCCAAATATTTGGCTAGTATGGATTGATGATCTTTTTACATATTTTGTTAGTTTTAAAAAAGAAAAATATAAAGAGAGATATAGAATTGTCACAATTTATTTTTACATATTTTGACTATTTTTAACTGTTACAAATCATTTCTAAAAAATTAAATTAAAAAATATATTTTTAATGGTGATAAATCGACATAAATTGTGACACTATTAAGTCAAAAGAATGAAAGAGATTAAAAATAAACTTTTGAAAAATTGAGGGGCTAATAAAAAATTCTTTTTGAAAGACTAAAAAATAATTATGCAAATTTAAAAGACTAAAAACATATTTAAACATAATAATAATAATAACAATAACAGTTTCAATTAAACTGTCACTTTCTTAAAATTAATTATTTTAAAATTAAAAATACTAATAGTGGTGACGTTAAATTAAGAGAAGGACTAAAATAGATCTATTCATAAACATAAATTTAAGAATAAAAAATAAGACTTTTAAAACATATATAATCAAAATAAAAATGTAAAAATATAAAAACTAAAACAATATTTTAAATTTTTTTTTTTATCTCTATAAGTGATATTTGGATGTCCACCAAACATTATACCAAATGTTAACAAGTGTAGGGTGACTTCTTGCTACCAAGTCAACTCAAACAATTTGTTTCCCTTTTAGAGTAATAATGAGTAGAATTTAAATAGGATCTTATTTATTTTCATACTCACATCTAAAAGAATACTTATATTCGATCTCATACCCGCTCGTATAGTAATTTTAATCTTCAACCCGATACTGACCGGATATTTTATATACTCATACGAGAACTTTTGTTGTACTTTACTTATCTATAAAGTTAATAAATCAATAAAAATCTATTAATAAGAAAAATTACTAGAAGTAAATTAAAGATAATTGAGTAAATTGTGGAGAAAATATTGGGTGGAAACAATATCAATTAGAGCAAATAAAGATAATCGAGATAGAGTTGATTTTTAGGAGATTTTTGTTGATATTATTGTGTTGTTAATGTAAATAGGCTCTCTCTAGTATGTATGTATATATTTTGGCTCAATGGTTATATATTGTTGATATCTAGTTGGACAATTCATCTATTTGTGCTCTACTAGACCTGAGTTGTCTTATTGTGTGCATAAATTGTCTCACTTCATGCACCAACCAAAGCAAGAACATTGGAATGCAGTTTTGTGGGTAATTCGATGTCTAAAAGGGAACCTAGGATAAGGAATCTTATTGTGTAAGCACAATGACTTGACTTTTATATGGGTGGTGTGATTCAAATTGGGCTAATTCCCTTTTGACAAGGTGAACTCTCACAAGTTGGTTTGTTTTTCTAAGAAACTCACCTATTTTCTGGAAAACCAAGAAACAAAACATCTCACTCCTCTGCAAAAACCGAGTATCGTTTCATGGTCGCCACAACTTGTGAACTAAAAAATGGTTGAAAAACCTATTAAGTTGTCTTGACATTTCTCATCCGCAAAGCCATGCAACTTTATTGTGATAACCAAGTGGCGTTGCACATTGTTAAGAATCCTATCTTCCATGAACACACCAAGCATATCAAAGTGGACTGCCACTTTGTTTGAGATGCAATCCTTGCTGGACATATCAAAGCTCCTTGTCGTTCACAGCTTCTTTTTCTACTAAACAAGGTTGGAATTCACAATCTTCATTCGCCAACTTTAGGGGGGTAATGACATATACATGTGAGTAAATGGTGGAGAAAATATTGGGTGGAAACAATATCAATTAGAGCAAATAAAGATAATCGAGATAAAGTTTATTTTTAGGAGATTTTGTTGATATTATTGTGTTGTTACTGTAAATAGGTTCTTCTGTATTGTTATTGTAAATAAACTCTATCTGGTATTATATATTTTTTGGCTCGGTATTATCATTGAAAAGAAAGAAAACATTTTTCGTTGTCAAAGTTTGTTAATATCAGATGTTGGTTTTAGATATATTTCAAGGAGATGTATTTGATTAGAAATTTAAAAGTTTATTTTAGTATAAAAATCATGTGAATTTTAATTTTTTTTATAGAAATGTTATATATATTTTTTAAAAGATTTTTATGATTAAAATTTTAGAATTTAAATTTTAATAAATTTATACAATAAGAATTAAAAAAATTACACATTTTTCAGATTTAAAAAAATTTCATAAATTTTTAAAAAATCATTAAGAATTAGATCATCAATAAAAAAATAATCATATATGAATTGACTTCTCCATCATATCATACCATCAAACCATATTACTCATGTCAAAGAAAGAACATATTAACCGTTTAGATATAAGATTAAAAATATTTTTGAGAGTTTCTTTATTTAAAAAATATTATATTTTTAATAAAAAAATTTTAAAAAAACTTTTAACTTATATCTAAATAGATTATATATATTTTAATTTTAATTAACATCTTAGAGCTTGGAATTTGATGCCAACGTCCAGAGACATTATACAGGATGTATATCCCTCCTAGGCTCCTTCACACAAGCAAACTTGACGTGCATCCCCTGACATAATGATTCTACGGTAAAAAGATAAAGTTGGCCACCCTCGGGTCTTCGTTGTATGGTAATATGAATATTAATTACTAATTAGTTCAAGAATTGAATATTGATGAAATTGCATTCTTTGATAATAAAGTTATGAAAAACAATGAAATGAATTATATGTAAGAAAAGTATGATAACTGATAGAAAAAAAATTATGAAAAATTTTAAAAATTTGAGTGAGATTGATATTTGTTTTAGGAATTTGAGTAAGATTCATATTTTTTTTAATTAAAAAGTCATATGAATATAAAATTTATCAAAATCCATCCTAAAAGATAATTTATTGAAATTTTTATAATTTTGAATTCTAAAAGAAATTTGTAAGTAAATAAATAATCTCAATTAAATATTACTGAATTTTATTGTCATAACAAAATAATCCTAAAAATCTTGATTGAATAACATACTTTTTTTTATTTAAAAATAATAACTGAATATGGCAAGACTTTTTATATATAAAAAGTATATTTTAGAATCTTTCAAAATTCAAATTGAATACACCCTAAACTTTATTTTTATAATAACTTTAAACATTCAAATAATCATTCTTATAAAAAAATTAAAATAATCATTATTTGACAGCTATAAAATACGCGTGATTTAATAATTCAAATATCAAAATAACATTTTCGTTGGACTTGTTATGGACTCACTATGGAGCTTGCGTCACTAACATGCTGATGTAGGACTGCAGAGAATAGAGTATGGGAACAACAACGCTAATTGCCTATTCATTTAGTTATGAAAAATAAAAAATGACACTAGCTTTGTAAATAACATTTGAAAAAATGTGCTTTTAATTTCTGTAGTTTTTGGTCAAACATGATTATGTATTTTCATATCAATGAATTTAATTCTGAAACGTTAAAAAATATAATAAATTCTTAAACAGAAAAAAAATTAAATTCACATAATTTTTAAAATTTGAGAATTAAATTCTTCAACATAAAAATGAAAATAGACACATTAATCTTGATTGCAAATATTGGAATTGAAAGCATATTTTTCTTGTAAATAATAGGTCAGCTAATTTAAACTTTTAAAGAGTTATTTTAAAAGTAATGTTTAAAAAGAATAGTTCCTAAAAAAAAAAAAGCATACAGCACACGAGTTGTTAGTTTTTATGGTTACTTAAAAAATAGAAACTGCATTTTTTTTTTAAATAGTTTAGATAAACACTTATAAAAGGACATATATTAGCATGGTGGCAACACTGATGGTATAAATAATTATGTTATTTTTTTATGATGATGGATTAGTAAAGATATTTTAAGAATTAATTATTGATATCATTTTTAGATTTGATTTCCCTTTAAATGATAAAGCACAATCCATCATAATTTTTAGATTTGATTTTTAAACAAATTTTAAATATTTATTTTAAAAGATTAATTAAAAACTTAAAATATAAATACTATTAATGAAAAAATATTATCATAATTTTATTTATATTCTTGTGTAAATTAAATTTTGAGAAAGAAGTAATGAGCTTTTAGGTGCCAAATTTGAGAATTCACAAAGCTCCCACTCGATTAACGTTCAACTTCATCTCTGAATTCACAAAGCTCTAACAATGGCTACACTGAAGACGATCTCTGCAGCACTGAACCTGGTCGATTCCAAGAAAGAGAATCTCAAGAAAGCCTTCGACGATCTACAATCCCTTCTCTCTTCCCTACCTCTCTCATGGCCCGACCTCGATTCCCACTTCACCACCGTCCACCACTCCCTCACCCACCGCTTCCACCTCCTCCAATCCCAATCCGAAACCCTAACCCCAAATTCCGACCCACCACCCGAAGCCCCCCAAAACGCGACCTTTTCGTCAAACCCTACCGACCCATCATCGAATCACAACGAATCTTCACCTGGGGTGTCCCCCCAAAACGACGTCGTCAAGGGCTCGGTCACGCCCAGGAACGAATTGGTCGCTTTCTGCGAGAAAATGGACGGTGTAGGGTTGATGAATTACGTCAATGACAACTTTCAGGATAGGGCAAGGGTTCAGGCGGAGCTTCCCGGCGCGTTTCGACACGCGCCGGACGCCGGCGCGATGGTTCTGGGAGCGTTGGAGAGGTTTCATGGGGAGGGTTGTGGTAATGAATTGAAGGAATGGGAATTGAGGAGGATTAGGAAGACTTGCATTGTGTTGTTGAAGCAGTTCAGGGTTGCTGCTCTGAGTGTGAGTGCTGAGGCAAGTGTGAGAGCCAGGGAGTTGGCTTTGGCATGGAAAGAGATGTTGGTGGGTGATGATGACAATATGTTTGGAGCTTTGGGGCTCTTGCATTTGGTTTGTGCATTTGGTTTGGTCTCTGAATTCAGCTTGGATGAACTTGTTGGCTTTTCGGTTGCGGCCCCGACTAACGAGGAGGACTTCCCAGACCTGTGCCGGGCGGTTGGGTTGACGGAGAGAGTTCCTGGTAAGGATGTTGACATTTTTTATTTTTATTTTTATGAATTGATGGTGTTTGACATTTTGATTGATTGGGGGATGATACCATTGCTGTTTTGTTGGAGTTTAGTATTTCGAAATATAAGGATATAGTTTGAAAGAGAAATGATTCTTGGACCTGACTTTTGTTCCCATATTCCGACTCAGGGTTATTAGAACCGTTGGTAATGATGAATGAGAATAAGAAAGGGAGAAGGGAAGAAATGAATGGTAATGAGAGTTATCCACTTGCTTTGTATGTGCAAGTAACATAACTTAAATTGAATGGGGCTCTTGTTTAAACTTTGTTTTCTGTTTTCTAGATTCTCCAAAAGAAATGATAAAAATAGGAAACAATGTAAAAAAAAAAAAAATATTGTTCGTAAATGATGAATATGAAAAATAAATAAATAAATAACTAAATGCAGCCTAAAGATATTACTTTTATTGTGAGCAAAGTGAAGTTTGTAAAGGGGTTTCTTGTCTTGGAAGGGCTAGTAAATTTCCCTTTGGTAAAATTCAATAATTCAGTAATGTTAGGTACATGTGAAATTTTGTATATAACCATTAAAATATTTTGCAAGAGAGATGGTGTGTAGTGTACTTCCTCCTTTAATGTGGATGTTAGCATCCTCCAAGTTTTAAAAAAGGACAAAAATTTCATTCTTTTAATTGGAAACAACACAAGTTTCACAGGTAAAAACATAGTTTTATGTTAAGACAAAAAAAATTGAAAAGTGTATGAGCCCTTTTTGTTACACCTTCTCAACCCTCCTTCCTGTCAATCATAGAGAATTTTTCTTCTGAAATTAAGGAGCCATGGCTTGCCCTATAAACATCCTCCTACCAATTCAAGTTTTGTCATCTTAAATGTAATCTTATGGCATGTTTGACTGTAGCAGATCATAGGATGTTGCTATTTACTGTTTCAATCATATAAAGCATACCCTTTTTTTTCACTCAAAACTCAATGAAACAAACCCCTGGTGCAATTAGTAATTTTATATGATTGATGCAACCATCATGGTTTAATGGGTGAACTAGACCCTTTTATCCTATTAACAACAGCCTTATCCTATAAGATGGGGTCACTAACATGGATCACACAATGTCATTGAGCTCAGTCAAAAACCAAATTCTCATGGGTATTATTCACGATGAGATTCCTTTTAAAAACCAAACTCCTTTATCCTATTGGCATGGAGAAAAAAAAATCAGCTACTGATATGACCTTTTCATTGCCTTCCACTGCCAGTTTGCAGTATTATGTTTAAATGTTGATCCAATGGAAGTCTTTTGTCACATCTGAGAACAGATTCACTGTGGAGTCCTAAAGCCTATTAAAAACTCAAGAAACCTCAGTAAGCTCTACTATGCAATGCAACCAGTGGGGAATCACACTTATTGAGTGTGCCCTTTAGAAACCATTGTATTGGGCCCAATGATCAGAGGCCCACCATTTCTTAATCAGACGATACACAGTCCCTCAATTGATAAGCCTGAAAGTTGCGAGCACTTGCTCAGTCAGACAATCTGCAATTGGACAGTCCATTTTCCATGATCTCCCCTTGATGAAACCTGATGTCTATTTAGAGGATGCTAAACTGTATATACAAGTAAGGAGGCTAGCATATACATAGTCACACTCACACATGCATGTGTGCATGCACACAAGAAGATGCACTAGTGGTGTAGCCATGTAGGTAATAGGAACAAGAATGAATTTTTGTTAATTTATGATGATGTAAGAGTTTTATCACTTTTATGTTTCTCTGATTATATATATATATATATATATATATATATATATATCCACTTATTCCAAAAGTAATTCTTTTAGAGTTACTCCTCATCTTCACCATTCATTTTCTTTGAATCTAACGGATAAGATTAGTGACTTATTACTATTATTAGATTTCAAAAAAATGAATGGTGAAGATGAGGATTAACTCCAAAAGAGTTACACTTGGAGTAAGTTGATCCTTCCTCTCTCTCTCTCTCTCTCTCTCTCTATATATATATATATATATATATATTATAGACAAATGATGCTTAATTTATAGTGTCACCCTCCCAAAGTAGTTTTCTTAGTAACGCAAGGCTTGTTGTGGTTTGCAGATATTGTTCAAAAACTTATAGATAAGGACAAACATATTCTGGCTGTCAAGTATATTCTTGAGTTTAATCTTGCTGACAGGATTTCACCTGTTCCTATTTTGGAAGCTTGTGTGGATGAAGCTAAGAAACTTGGTAAAAGACTTTTCTGGGAAGGAAAGTCATTGGTAAGTGTCACCTTGATTAATAAACCCAATGCATGGTGCCCTAAACCTGTATTTATTAAGGTATTTTTGCAGAATGAGAGTATGTCTAGAGAAATTAATACGCTGAGATCGGTGATCAAGACTATCGAGAGATATAAGCTTGAATCTGAATACCCACTAGCTAGCCTGGAACAGCATATAGAGCAATTAAAGAGGCAGAAGACAAATAATAAACGTGCTGCACCAGCTCCTGCTGCAAAGCCTCCTCAGCATAAACAGCAACAGCAACAACAGCAGCAAAAGAGAAATATGCAGAACCAACAGCAGCAGACTGGGATCAAGCGTCCTCGAGCATCAGCACCAGTTGGCCCTGCAGCTGTCCTCAAGAATGTCAATTCAACTATTCACCACTACCAGCAATCTCTTGTCCATCCATCTGGTTTGTTTCCAGAGCATCCAAATCCATACATGAGCTCGCCAGCCATGCCATTTGGCATGGCAGCTCCTACCCCAAATATTCCTCCTTATGCAGGTCCTTCAGCTAGGCCTTATGGTCATGATGGTGTCCCAATGGGTCCCCGTGGTAACCCCAATCTTGGTGGTTCTCATCTTAGCTCGTCAGAGCCACATGTGCAAACTGGTGGTTATTATGATAGGGCCTCTACTTATGGTGGGATTGGTCTGCAACATTATTACCAAGCATCTTATTATCCTCAATAGATCAATAAATCACTTAATTTGCCAGTACTGAACTTGAGGGTTGATACTTGATATACTAGTTTCTCCCTGATTTACACCCTGACTGCTATGTTATCAAAAGCTAGTTTGCAATTTTGTGTCATTGACCAAGATCCTAGGACTAGAAGTAGATTCTGTGAATTGTGAGGTAATGTTTACTGTTACAATTTTAATTACTGGAATCACTTTGTAATTGTATCTATAAAATTATTCCTAGGTTAATCATGGTCATGAGTCTTTATAAAGTTGTAGTTTCAAGTGTGAATGATGAGTTATTTAACAAGTATACTGTTTTTCATGTGATTATAGGTGGGTCTGTTACATGGATCAGTCATCATTGGTTTTTATTAAATATCAAATTTTTAATAAAACCATATAGAAGATTTTCATCATATGGTTTCAAGTGTTCTACAATTGTAATTGATTTTCTGTTTCCATATCATAAAAGATTCAAAAAAGTTTTACATTGGTTGTTGGCTGCTGCCTATTACAACCCATGTGAAGTTTGATAAAAACAGGCAATTTTTTTATGTCCCATTCGGAAAAATTGCATGAAGGCCATCATATTTAGAGGCTTTTATTGTTAATCTTGCAACAAAATAAAATTGGATGAAAGTACTATACTATCCCAAAATCTCACTTTTTTAGTGTGAAAGGTTTTAATCCAAAAACATTTCAGCGCTAACAATAGGCTATTGGGAATTGTATTGATTCATAAATTATAATGCACTATCCATATTAGATGGCAAAGGCCATAAGCAGATTCCATTAATTTTATCTTTCTACTCATGTCTTTTCTTTTTGTACCCAAGAAAGATGTTTTTATTTATTTAAGACCTGCAATGTTATATGAAACTGAATGTTTTTATATATTTAAGATCTGTAATGTTATATGGAATTGAATATTGACCAACACATAGACAACAATGATAATAAAATAGGGATAGCATAAATGAGGATGTTAAGGTGGATGTGTAATTATATAAAGATGCATAAAGTAAGAAATGAAGATATTTGACGAAAGATAGAAGTAGTACTAGTGAGTGAAAAGATTAGGGTGAAAAGATTAGGGAACATAAACTGAGGTAGTTTGGACACGTAATGAGACAACCCTTGGATACTCCCGTAAGAACAAAAGTTTGTTACTAAGAGCTCGATATAAAAATAGGTAACAATAAATCGAAACTTAGGTGAGGAAAGGTAGTTAAACAAGACTTAATGGAGTGAGATATAGATTAACGGAAAGTGTGTCTTATGACGAAATAAATAATTATAATCTTGGTGGAGGGTTAGACCTGTTGTTATCTCTATGTTCTAGATGGTTTCTCTTTAGTCATTTTCCTCTTCATGTTCCCCCTCTTTTCCTTTTTTTTTTCTTTTCTTTTCAACCTCTTTGTATCTATAATTTGATTCGACTACTACTGATTTTAATTAACTTGGGTTAAAAGTGTTATTGATGTTGATGATGTGACTCATATCTCTTCTTTTTCCTTTTCATCATCCGTCTTATTTATTAGAATTCTCTTACAAGACTAACATGTAGTGTGGATTCTCGTCTCTTGTTTCTATGTTTTAACTATTTAATACTTGTAAAAAAAAATTAAAGCCAAATTGACATTGTATACAATTGCATTTGTATTCTACTTTTTTGTATCATGTGTTTATTTCACAGCTTTTAACGGTGAAGGGTCCTTGTTATGTCTTATGGTTTGTACTGTACGAACCGTGTCTCATTGTCTATCAACAATTTAATTGCTGGCATCAAACATGAATTTTATGTGTTGCTTATTTTTTACTTCAAATTGAACCACTTGAAGCTTTTGCAATTTGTAGTGGTAGATGAATTGATGTTAGTTGTCTTCAATGTTGGGGATATGTAGTTGGATCATGATACGTGTGCTGTTTTTCTGTTGTTGGGCAAAACACGTTATGCATGCTTTGGTCTATGATTGTTGGGGACATGTGTGGGTTCCCGTCGGTCATAAATTGCTAAACCATGGGCTGACAGTGGCACCCTTCATTTTGAATCCATAGGAAGTGACATGAGAAGGTAGAAAGAAATAAACTAAGTATCACTCAAGCTGATAAACCAGTAAAAAGGATAAAGAACATCAATGACAATAAATAGAGAAAATTTTACTATCAAGGTTGATAAGAATGATTATGATTACTTAAGAAAGTGTGTATGTGGTATTTATTTTTGAGAGTTTGTTTTTTATGTACTGTCATCAATGTAAAACTTTTTAAGACTCAATCAACCAAAAATCATTTTTGGTATGATTTTTAAAATAATTATTATTAAAGTAGCAAACTTATCATAGATGTCTATTTGTAATTGAATGATAATATAATATTTTTTTATAATATCAGTGTATATGCTATTTATTTTTTTCTAGATGAATATATACTCCTAGTGTTGTGTTCTTATCAATTTCAGCACAAATTATTAGTGTTAGTCCTATGTTGAAGCTATAATCATTTGCTTCTAACTAGAGGAAGTTATTAGTTGATATATTAAAAGAGATGGCTCGAGTTTTACTCTACTTAACAAAAGTTAATGTATTGGATAAACATGTTAATTACTGTTCTACCTATGAAGTGATTTTTTTACCTATGAAAGGATTTGTATGTATTACTGTTTCTTGTTGTATATATTGTGCCTCTCACCTTTCCAAAGTACCCATAACTTTTTTTCCTATGATGGTTCAGTAGTGTAACCTGTGAGAAACTGATATGAATAGAAGATGGGAAAGTGAATACTATAGAAAAACTGTTACTAAAATAGTTAGTATAATTAATAGTTAGTTGTAATTAAATGTTAGTTAGTACAGGATAAATTATAAATAGGTTATTAGGGAGTTTGGGGAAGGATAATGAATATATTGTAAGAGGTTAGTGATTTCTCGAAAATTAATGATTTTGGAATTAGGAGTTGAAAGCTCACATTCAATAAAATTACTTTATCTTTACCTCTTTGCTGGTCCAATTTCTATTTCTATCATAGACCTTCTTTTCTTTGTGTGGAAATGCGTATTCCACGTTGATTATTGTGACATATATATTCTGTGTCTTCCACTTAATTTGCTAGCGAGAGCTGAGAACTTCATTCATTCAGAAGAAAATAGACAAGTTATCAATAAAAAATGAATGGCTTACCACCAACTTGTAGTAATTGGGAATGGATTGCTTCACGACATTATAAAGTCACAGTTATTTATGTATTTGACATGATTAGACATTTCCCTACAATCACCATGACAAGATACTATAAACTATATGCATATCTTAAATTATTATATAAACTATACATTTCTTAAGAATGTATTGGGACCGAGTATGCATTCATGGCGACAAATTTTCCTTTATACTCAATATATTGCGGCATGCAATTATGAAATTAAGAAAATTGATTATTACGACTTATTTAAAATGTTCCAATCTCTTAATAATTTACTGACATGTTTGTGGATCAGATCACATCAAAACTCATCTTAGATAAAGGAAGAAAGTTGAGTCTTTCAAAAATTTATTGTATAAGAAAAGATGGGCTGATATATTCATCGACAACAATATTGAATTATTGAAATTCAGTTTCACCTATCTGGTTGAAGATGATTAAAGTATTATGAAAAAAGTTTAGTATGTTTATGATTAGATTTAAAATTTTAAATATAATTAGTTCATTGGAGGGAGTTTATAGTTTAGTCCACCGAAGTCTAGGTTATTAGATCATGCTCATAAATTAAAGAAGCTAGGTCAATGCTATTTTTCTAGCTTTAAAGTTTATGAAGTTAAAAAGACTAGATTTCTAGTCAATCAATTACATCTAACACGCTAATTTTCTTAAGTAAATATAGATTATATTATAGAATAAAGTATATTGACATATTGTTTCTTTACTTTTATCTTTACACGGATCTTCTTTTATTATTTGAAATATATTACTCTAACACTTCTATATATTACATCGACATTTTCTGTTATCCAAAAAAATATTACACCATGTATCTCTATAAGAAGAATTGTTGAAAGTTTCAAATTTTGATATTAAAAACAACTTCAAATTATATTTGATTAATATTATAATATTTTCAAAATTCAGTTCATCTAGAAAAGAAAGATAAGACATGAATCAATATTTAAAATTTAACTCAAATTAAAATTAAATTAAGAAACAGTATTTAAAAGGAACAAAAAAATATAAAAAAATAATTATTATGCATTGCAAAATATTTTATATCATCAAACAATTGCAAATCATCATAAAAAATTTAAGATGACTTTAAATATAATTATTTAAATGTTAACAAACTTATTATATATAATATTTTGATAAGTAAGAAAGTCAAAACAAACAAACATATAAGAAACTAAGAAGCGTCAGCAAGGAGGTTAATTAAGCCTCATCATACTGATGCTAAGTCTCAAGAAACAAAATTAACATCAAAATTTGATCCTAGCTAGCTTGGCCAACCAATCGGCACAATGATTAGAGTCCCTAAGCACATGATGCAAACTTAAATTCCAATGTCTACTATGGAGTTGATGAATTTTGTTGATGAGAACAGCATATGGATGGCAATTGTTGAACTTCTCCTTCAACATATGAAGGGCCACCATAGAGTCAGACTCACAAACAGCAATTCTATATCCCAAGTTCCACGCCAAGATCAAACTCCATTTTTCTGGTTTTTTGTCATTATTAATTCTTCCACGATCTCCTTTTAACAACTCACCATTCACCATGCAGCTCATCATTAGACATTGTAACGACCTCATCATTAGGAGGACTATGCTCCCCCTCAATTAACGTATCCTTTTTACTAGTAATTGTTAATGCTGGCTCCACATTTATTGCGGACACTCCCTACTCAAATGGCCATAGCACCCACAATGTGATCAAATTCTGTGAAGACCCTCGTACTCAACATGATGTCAAAAACCTCTTAACCAAAACCTTCCCCAAAACTGGTTTGGTCAGATCAACCTTGGCATATGGAGAAATGAAATCTTGTGACCAAGTGCACACCGTTTATTAGTGATCGAAGATCATCCATGTCCCTTCTTCTATCACATTTTTCTTGTCATCTTCATTGTCGAACTTTACCATGTAATTAATAACCATTCCCAATGTCCAAAATGTCAAAATATGATGACAATTTCCATAGCCTTAATTACAAGCTTCTCCTTCAACAAAAGATACCCTATAGTTTTCCCTAACAATTTGATGACTAATGTGCTCAGCCAAGGAGCACACAACCCTTCGTAAATAGAATCATCAATGAAAACCATTGGTTTCATTGGATTGCCTCCCTCGTACTTAATCCTTGCTAGTTTTTGCTGAATAAGATCCACTTTAGGACGTGGACCAAGAAATTGTCCGTAAACCCTAAACCTAAACCATTCAAATCGTCACTGGAGAAAGAGAAACCTTGAGTTCACTTCCATTTTTTAGATACTTTTTTATACATGATAAAGTTATACATTGTCAATATATTTTAATTAAATTTCAAATAAAATTAATTGTTCAATGTAAAAGAAGTTACATGACTAAATAACGATGGAAATAAATCCCAAAATACTTTTGTTGAAAAATAGATCGAAACTCAATTTATAATATAGGACTATAACTTTCTATTTTGGTGTATATATAATGATGACAATGAGATTTGATTTTATAACCTCATGCATGCTAACTTAACTCCTACCAATTAGACTATAACTTTTTACTTTACTATCTACAACAAATCTCTGACTATAAGAGTTAAATCCAATTTGATCATATATAATTTGGGTTGCAGTTTGCTCAAACTTCAAATTAATGTGAGATAATTTCAAATAATATCTTTATTTTGAGTCAGGCTCTCCATCTATTCAAGTCAAGGTTGAATTTACCGCTATGGAATGGCAATATGTAATGCTTTTAGCAGATCACATTTATTTATAATTTTTTGGTTACAACATTTCTTTATAATTTTGACATCAAATTCCTGCAATAAAAAATCCATTAATATGATAATTCTATTGATCCTCATATTCGGTGCACATAAGCTTTTAAAACAAGACAAATTGCGGGTAGTTTAGAACTATTATGGTACATGAGTGATTCTTGCTTTTTAAGTTTATTAAATAGTAATATAGAAAAGACCGGAGGGAAAATGGAGGCAACTCTGGAGATATATAATAATAATAATAATTATAATGATAAATTACACTGAATGTGACATGCAAGTTTTAATATTAGTACAATTCACCAAGGAAGAAAAGACATACCCTCATAACCTATTAAAAAAATGGTAAAGAAATAGAAAAGAAAGCAAAACTATACTTAACAACTTCTCAAGCCGTTAAAGGCCTTGATTTTCGGTTGTTTTCCTTTATCTTCACCTAATCATAGGCATAAGTACACCCTTCTTTTTCATTTTCTCAATCAGGTAATACATGGCTTAGCTTACCCTTTCTTAGATCATGTTTTATTAAAGCCAACAAACCATTATATATGTGGACCAAAAATTATCTTCTTAACCACTTTTTAACAACTAGCTATTTCTTCCTGATCGATCAATAAATAAGTTATTCAAAAGGGTGATAAGAACATAGTATGTGTTTGAGTAAAAAATTGTAAACGTAGCATTTGAAGCAAACATATGTTTGCATAAGCACCACCACCTTTGCTTTTTTACTTTTAACGTTAAATTTGAATAGAATCACTCGCATTATATTTCCAACTTAAATCCAAACACACACATATTAACTTACTCTTTCCGATTTTTTTATGGCATGATGGAAACTGACAACATTCCATTATTTATTGTGACGGAAGGTTGAAGTAATATCCAAATTTGGAAGGAGGGTCAAAAATTGCCCCATTTAGACGCAATAAAAATTGTAGTCAATGTCCAAAGTCGCAACTTCATTGTTTTTTTCTCAACCCCACCAAAAGCCTCCTGAATTACAATAGTGAACTAGTTTTGGTTTAATCCATTTAATCAACTTGCACTTGGGTCACTTGTTTGTAACACTTATCACGTATACAAGGGAGTGCCGACGATAATATATAGCTTGGTTGATTTGATTTGTAGTCTAGAGACCAAAGTTCAAATAACATAGACAACAAATATATAAAAAAAATTATGAACAAACCACCAATCCTTTAAATAATATTTTCTGATCTTCTGAATAGTCCCTGCAGTAGTAATAAAAATATATTAATAATCCTTCAAGTATGTGAATATTCGTTGGTTTAGTGCTTAAATTATATTTTACTAAAGTCCAGGGACTGATGTAAAAGATATTTCAATATTTAAAGAATTACTTAAGATTATTTGTAATACGAAAGATTATATATATTGAAACTATTAAGGAGGAAGAGTAATACTTTAGCGATGAAATTGAGGGTTTTATTAAAAAAGAATATCAAATGAATAAATAAATAACAAAGAAAACAATCATGCATTAAGATCTGATTGATTGAGCTTGACCCTCTACCCATGGTGATAAATTATTTGAATCTATCCCTTTGTGGAAACAATTATGGTGTGGCCTTATAACTTCCAACTTGCAGAAAGGGATTTGTTTTGCTGTTCTGCAACAATCACTCAAACGCTTTTTTGTGTGGTAAAGAGTAACATAGAGTTGGTACTTGGCACACCACTTTTCCCTTTCAAATCTTACCTAGCCCCAGAAAATCAGATAATCAAAAGAACAATTTTTTATTTCTCGACGGATATTAAGAAGAGCTAACAAAAACCAACAAAAGAGAAAAGCTAGAAAAGATAAAGAATCATTTTGTTATGAAATCTTTGTCCAATAGTGAAACCATTCCTTGACAAAATCATCTACCACATTGCTTTTTAAAAAGTCTAAAAGTTCAATCCACACAAACCATTTTCCCGTCCCTCTCTCATATCAAACTATCATTACAACAATCCTACATTTTCATATTTAAACTTATATGATTTTTTTTTATCAATTAAGTATAGATAATATTTTAAAATATGTTGTATAATTATAGTTTTCCGCCGCAACTGTATCTTTGAACTAACTATGGACTAATAAGAAATTCATTTTTCTTGATGAATAGATTGTTCAGCTCAATTTAAATTAATTCAGGTTTAAAATATTTTATTCATTAATATAAGACATGACATGTACGAAGCACTAATGAATCAAACAATTTTTTGTTAATTTTTTTTTTGGAAAAAAAATCTAAATGTCTATTTTCTTTTTAATTTTATTCGTCTATTTTTGGAAGAAAAATATTTTTTATTTATCCGTTCATTTAAAAGTTCAAGCAATATTAATTATTATAATTTTAATTATACTCTGATTTCATGATTCTTAAATACTTTATACACTTACCATAAATGAAAAAAATAGTAATAAAAATCATATTAGGAAATTATTAATTATATATATTTTTATATAACATTAATTATATATTTTACATCTTAATATAAACAAAAACATTAATTATATTTATCAATTTATGTTCTATCTTCCAAAATAGACAAATAAAAGAGAGAAAAAATTTACTTCCATGATTTTTATTTTTACAACAAATTAAATAGTATAATTAATGTACATTAATTTTTAAAATTCATAAAATCATATAGTTTGTATTTTATATTTAATTATACTTTAAGTTCTTTTGATAAGAAATAATGAGTGGATTTTTGTATCCGAAATATATTAGAAACATAGACCATTTTTTAAATATATTAATTACTAATATATTATTACACTCTTAAAAAATATCTTCTGAATCACGAGTAACATCATTAAATATAATTTGCATTAAAAAAACATCACTAAATATAATTACCACTTGCACCATTTAATTCAACATCATCATCAACATCATCTTTAACCTAAGTTATTTGATATCGGTGGTAAATGAACCCAATAATAGATATGAGGAAGTTGAAAAAAATAAATAAATAAGGTAAAAAAGAAGGATAAAAGAAGAAGAAAAAATAAGAGAAAAAGAACTAAAAATGAATCGTCTGAAACATAGAGATAATAACGGGTTTAACTCTCCACCAAACTTATATCTTTTTTCCATTCCGTCGTAAGCCACACCTTCCACCAATCTATATCTCACTCCATTAAGTCTTGTTTAATTACCTTTCCTCATGTAATTAGTTTCGGTCTACATCTACCACTCTTTGTGTCGAGTTCTTGGTAACATAGTCTTATTCTTACGAGAGCATCCAGGGATCGTCTCATTACGTGTCCAAACCATCTCAATTTATGTTTCATCATTTTTTCACTCACCGGTACTACTGCTACCTTCCGTCGAATATCTTCATTTCTTATCTTATTTATCTTTGTATAACCACACATCCACCTTAATGTCCTCATTTCTGCTACCCCTATTTTATGCTCATATTGCATATGTGTTTGCCAACATTCAGCTCCATATAATATTGCATATCTTACAACTATTTTATAGAATTTTTCTTTTAACTTAAGAGAAATTTTGCAGTCACATAAAAATCTAGATGCACTCCGTCATTTCATTTACTCTACTACTCTGATTATATGATTTACATCTTCATCAATCTCTCTACCTTTTTGCAAAACTAATCCCAAGTATATAAAAATATCATAAAGATTCATCTCATAAAAATAGTTGATTTTTTTTATGATTGATTCGCAACACTTAACACCAACCCTCATCCTTTCTCCTAGCTTGAAACATGCCATGCATGTAAGTACACATAGGCAGAGTTACTTGAACCATTTAATTATGAGAAAAAATTATACACAACGATGTAAAGTAATCTCACATTCTTATATCCAATCAGAATCCATCATATAGTAAAATAATCTTACATTATCTTTTATTATAATTCATCATATATGATAAGTTTATTAATTTTTATAATAATTATTTTAACAGTCATACCAATTATAATTTGCAATTAAATAATAATATAAAACAGTTTTATATCATTGAACTATTAAACTCTTTAATTATATGGATATTTCTAGAATAAAATTTGAAATTTGGACATTATTAATTAAAACCAACCAGTTTAACAACTTTAATGGATAGATCTTAATTAATTATTATTTATTTTTAACCTAAAGAACAAGATACAATAACTAATAAGAATAATTTTTAATTGATTGTAAAAATGTTACACTAACAATATATACTCATTAAACTCTATTATTAAATAAATAAAACATACTCATTGACAATATAAATGTTTTCTATATTATCGTTAGGTCATAAATGGTTATGTATTATAATATGACTTATTATTTATTAATTTTATAATAATTATTAAAGACACGTCAAAAGATAGAGTTTTCAATTAATTTACTGTGCAAAAATCTTTAAAAGAAAGTAAAATACTAAGATGTTCTCTAAAGATGTTTCTCTATATGCAAAAATTGAACTCCCCCGGCCGTAAACAACCTAAACTTTTTTATTTAGTGTAAAGAACATAAACAACACAAGTTATTAGTTACTTGGAACATGTTTTTTTTTTCCAACAAATATTAATTATTAATTTATTAATTTTTGTTAATATTTTATATTAATAAGATATTAAACTCTATTATAAAAAGAAAAACATTATCAATAAATTTTTTAATATACTCTTTCAAATTCGTAAAAAAAAAAAAATACTCTTTCAAAAGATTTTTTTTTATTAATTGAAAATCATTAAAACTAACAGAATCACACGTGAGTTTCATTAAATAAAAAATAAGATGCATTTAATTGTGTTTCCTTTTCCATGTGGTAATATATTGGCGTAATTGTTCTAAAAAGAAATATATTGATTTAATTACATTTTTTATTTTTAATAAAATAATTTGATGTATTTTATCCCAAATTTTTTTAAAAAAATTATAAATTTTATCTTTTATCATTTTACTCTTAGCATAATTGTATTTTTAAGTCTAACTTTTATTACTTTTTTACAAATTTTCCATATAATTTTTTAATTTTTTGGTATTTTTTTTGGACAAATTTTATCATAAATTTTGTGTTTATTATGAACAAATGACGAAAGATAAAATTACAAATTTTTTAAAAGTTGAAGTTAAAATGTGTCAAAATAATTTGTTAAAATAATTATAGTTAAAAAATATTATTAAACCTAATATATTACTAAGAAATATGTTACCATCACAGTTTGTATAACGTAGGGGGTAGAGTTGAGTAGTATAGATGGCAGCACACACACGACGAGATTGAAAGAGAGTGAAAGGAAGAGAAGAGAGAATGGCTGAGAAAACGTTTAAAATGGAAACCCAATGACCCAACACAGATTCACAATTCAGTTTCAGAGAGAGATCCACTCTTACAAGTCAACTAAGTCTCACTCTCTACATTCATATCACACATACACCCTTCCCATCAAATGACCCTTTTGCTCTTCCCTCTTTGCCTCCATCTTCTTCTCCTTTGACTCAACAACCCCTCTCTCTCTCTCTACACCGTAATGGACGCCGGCGAAGCCCTCTCCGACGATCCGAATCGGCCCAATTCCGCCTCCGACGCAGCTCCGGCTACCGCCGGAGCAAGGTACAAGCTCATGTCACCGGCCAAGCTCCCGATCTCGCGCTCGCCGTGCGTCACGATTCCGCCGGGGCTCAGTCCGACTTCGTTTCTCGAGTCGCCGGTGCTGCTCTCCAACATGAAGGTTAGTACTTAGAAGTGTAGTGAATGAATGCCTTTAATTTTTTAAATTTCTAGGGCTTCTTATTTTTTGGGGCTAGGTTCAATGCTCGGGATTGATCCGTTAAATTGCTCAGAAAAAGAGTAAAGAGAGAAATGGGTAGCGAATTCGCTGGCAAAATGTGATTTTTGTGTTTTTGGTGAATTTGTTTTTGTTTTGTTTTGTTGGGTTGAACTTGGTCAAAGGTGTGTTTAAATGTTTTTACATGACCCGAGTCAGTTGAAGTCCACCCAGTGTGAGTGGCGTATAAAAAATTTGTTCTTTTCGGTGTGATTTTCATGTAAATGCCAAGGACATCCAAATGGGGCATATGGGGCAGTATAATGCTTTGGAAGGAATATATATACATATATATATATATATATATATATATATATATATATATATTAAATGACGTGATTTAAATGTTGATGAATTGAAGATGCTGTTTGTTTCATGGAAAATTCGATGTGAGTGAGTGACAGAGTGAGTATATGTCCTTATTATTTAATCTGGTGGCTAAGTCTAATTTTGTTCTTTTTTGTTATTTATTTTAGATTTTTGTAATTAGGGTTGGCCCATATTTTGTGTTTGATCTTTTTCACTTTATGGATTTTATTATAAGGGTGGTTACTGGTTTGTGTTGGGACCGTGAGATTCTGATGCTTGCTCTTATTGAATTCTGTTTTCTTTGCTTTATGCTCCATACGGTGTTGTGTTGGAATATGGCTTTCTCTTAGGATCGCTCAACATTCTCATTTTCTTTTGCGTCAGTGTTGTTTTTTCACATACTGAATCTTCCTTTTGTGTCGATGCTTTCCCTTTTTGTTTTCAACGGTGTTGCATTGCAGGTTTTATAGGAAATTACTTTTCCTTTTCCCTATTTATATGTGTGGAACAAAAAAATAAATGCATTGCCAAGGATTAGTGGATCCATTTTAGTATGGCTTGACATGGGAATAGTATGAGGAATGTCAGGAAGATTGTGGGTGAAGATTTGTTTTTTTTATGAAAGTACAAAAATACATCAAGATTTTTTTGTAGAATCTTGATGTAATAGTGTTGGGTAGTCCTAATTTGTGCAGAATGCTGTGCAATATTGACGTGGGAACGGCTTTTCTGAGTTGTGTTTGTATAACTTCCACATGTCATGATGCACTGGTCTATCATGTCGTATAGACTCTAAATGAACAGCATGCGATGTTATCGTAAAGAGAAAATCATGAACTTCGAATTTGCTCAACTGTAATTGGGTCTTTCTGCACAAATAGCTGATAAATCTGCTCGTTTTTGTGGTTAACTAAGATTATTGCGTATGTATTTTCTGTCTGTTGTTATTATTCATGGTCCACTGGCTACTGTTTTTTCTGAAACTTCCTGTTATTTTTTCCTGCTTTTTTCATTTTGTTGCTCTGAGAAATTATTTTTTTAAGTGTATATGTTTATATATTTGATTTTATGATTGTTCTTTTGCTTCAGCAATTTTTAGGGGGCTGTAGATTATATATTACTTTCTTCTATACCCTGCAGGTGGAACCTTCACCGACTACAGGATCCCTTTCTTTGCTTCATCAAACAGCACATGGTTCCGTGACTTCTGCTGCATCTTCTACATTTCCTGTAACCACTGTATGCTTCAATACCAGTACTGTTGATGACAGAAAACCTAGCATCTTTGAGTTTAAACCACACAATAGATCAAATATGGTAATGAATTACTTGATGTTACTGCTAGTAAAACTGATGAATATAAACTTTCAAGTAAGGTGGACGTGTGGACTTGGCTTTGATGTTTTTTTTTTTCCTTAATTATATCTTATCATAACCTGTGTACTAAGTCAACAAGATAGGATAAGTAGTTAAATATATTGCTGTTACACATCACTTTGTCATTGTCATACCAGACTAAATCAGTCCCTAAGTAATCTTTTCACTTTGGGGCTGGGGGGTCCACAGGGGTTTAAAGTGTTAACTAGAAACAAATTTGGTTGTCATGTTTCACGCTTTGATTAATGTTGTTTTGAAGATTACTGGTTGCATGGTACTTACTCAATGCTATTCACCTATTTAAGCTTCCGGCAGACTTTGACAACCATGCAAGTGAAAAATCTACTCAAATAGACGGTCAAGGAAAAGCTCAAGCTTTTGATTCATCACCATTAGTAAAAAATGAGTCAGCATCCCCTTCAAATGAATTAAGTCTATCATCACCTGTTCAAATGGATTGCTCAGGAGTTAGTGCCTGTGTTGAAGGTGATTTGGATGAATTGAATCCTAGAAGCAACATAACAACTGGGCTTCAAGCATCACAAGTTGACAATAGAGGTAGTGGACTTTCCATTGCAGCTGAGAGAGTATCTGATGATGGATACAACTGGAGAAAATATGGGCAAAAACATGTTAAAGGAAGTGAATTTCCACGCAGTTATTACAAATGTACACATCCTAACTGTGAAGTCAAGAAACTATTTGAACGCTCTCATGATGGGCAAATCACTGAGATAATTTACAAGGGAATACATGATCATCCTAAACCTCAACCAAACCGCCGTTACACTGCTGGAACTATAATGTCTGTGCAAGAAGAGAGATCTGATAAAGCTTCTTTGACCAGCCGAGATGGTAATACCTGCTAGATGCTTTTTATTGATTCCATTTTATTCCTACTTAATGTAAACCAAATAACATGGCTTTCTTTTCTTCTAATTCTTGAATTGTAGACAACGGATCCAATATGTGTGGCCAGGGGTCTCACCTGGCTGAGCTTGACAGTCAACCAGAGGTATCGCCTGTAGCAACAAATGATGGTGATCTAGATGGTTCGGGGGTTTTGTCAAACCGGAATAATGATGAGGTTGATGATGATGACCCCTTCTCAAAGCGAAGGTTTGACAATTTCTCCCTAAGCTCTAAGTTTCTTTTTGCTGCTTATGTATAATTGCTGATGATCACAAGTTTTGTTGAGCAGAAAAATGGACCTTGGAATTGCTGACATCACTCCTGTAGTTAAGCCTATCCGGGAGCCACGGGTTGTTGTACAAACTCTGAGTGAGGTTGATATCTTGGATGATGGCTACCGCTGGCGCAAGTATGGGCAGAAGGTGGTGAGAGGCAATCCTAACCCCAGGTACGTCATCTCAATCTCATTGACGACTATACAGCATAAGCAAAATTGATGATATCCATTTTAAATTTGAATAAATGTTCTTTATTAAAAGCTAATATTAGTATGCTCCTATGCTCCCAGAGAAAACATACCAATGTTAGTATGGTCATGAACTCATGATTGTAGACTAATAGTAATAAGGTGATTTAGGGAAAAAGTACAGGCAGTATGATATCCACTGGTTTGCATGATTGAAGGCTTTATACTAATTAATGATTGTCAAGATTTTAGGATTTATGTGTTTATAGATTTTTTTCCTTCACTGTATGCCATCATGTTTGCGAAAAATTGAAGTTCTTTTCTAGGTCATGATATTGGAGACGAAATATTAGCTGTAGTTTTTTTGTTGTCTGAAAATCTGTATTCCTTATAAGCATGTGCCCCCTTGCACTTGAGGATTTTCCACTAGTGTTTAGTTCCTTCGTAGAGGTAATTAAACAAGACTAAATGTAGTCTACTATCAACTTCAATATTACTTGTGCATTACATGGTTTCCCAGGTTAACATTTCTCAGCAAAACAAGTAGTGATTATCTCTACCCAACTGTCTGGACTTCCAGTTAGTTTTTATTAAGGATTGGCATAGTTGACCCCAATTTTACAATAAGGTCTGTTGTTAATGTTGATATAATTTTCTGAAGCTGTCTAGCACTTCGGAGGAAGTATTTATATATTGAACTATATTATGTTCTGCCAGTTTTGGTGGTGTAATAGTTATCTTAGGAATGACCTGTAAGATTGCAGCTGCAAACTGGATGCTAGTGCTACTCCTTTTGTGCATCTCAAATCTCATACCTTTCTATTTTATGAGAAGAATTAATATGGCTGTCAATACTATAGTGTGTATAATCTTGTGTTTCCACTGTAATGTAATCGTATGTTGGTTTTTTGGCTAGAACTTCAAAACATGGAATGTAAATGAAATGTGTGTTCATGGACCTTGGCGAGGTTGGCTGGTCTGAGTATTTTTTATATTTGACAACAATGTGGTGCTACATATTTTTGAATAAGCTTGTTTCTTATAACGCTCAATTTATTATTCAGGAGTTATTACAAATGCACGAACACCGGTTGCCCCGTCAGAAAACATGTGGAGAGGGCATCTCATGATCCAAAAGCTGTGATTACCACATATGAGGGGAAGCACAATCATGATGTACCAACTGCAAGGAATAGTTGCCATGACATGGCAGGACCAGCAAGTGCAAGTGGACAGACAAGAATTAGGCCAGAAGAAAGTGATACCATCAGCCTTGACCTTGGGATGGGAATTAGCCCAGCTGCTGAAAACACACCAAACAGTCAAGGGAGAATGATGCTTTCTGAATTTGGGGATAGTCAAACTCACGCCAGCAATTCCAATTTCAAGTTTGTTCATACTACGACGGCGCCGGGGTACTTTGGTGTGCTAAATAACAACTCTAACCCATATGGTTCTAGAGAAAATCCAAGTGATGGTCCATCTTTAAACCATTCTGCTTATCCTTGCCCTCAGAACATAGGGAGAATACTAATGGGTCCTTAAAATTGTTTGTACAACAAAAAATTAAATAAAATGAAATTCTGAGTTCGATTTTGCTTTTTCTTTTTTGGCGGGTAAAGCTCTAAAGGCATAGCTCTCATTTTCTCTTTGGAAATGCTGGTAGTTCTTTATGTTCATATCCTTATATGATGAGAGCTGCTCTTTAGCAGAATGAGCAGTAGCTGTGCCCCTTCAGGTTGACGCTTAATTCTAATTGCTGTTTGTATAATTATATACAGATTCTTCTGTACAAATATGAAGCTTATACCATAGATGCTTCAACAAAGAACCTTGTAAAAGTGTTTGGTGGATTCAACTATTTATTAGTAGTTTCTAGCCTGTTCTTGAACTCTGGGATTTTATTCCATAGGATTACTGTATATTCATGGTAGCCAGAGTTGCTCAGCCCTGGTTAAAAGTCATATATGCCCCGCATGACAAAAGAAGTTGGTGTTTTTATTGTGTTTGATATTAGTGACATTCGATGGAAAGCACGAGTTATAACTGAAGTTGTACATGTTTGATTTCCTCAGACTATTTTGTGCATACTTTTTAATGTGAAACAAATACTTGTAGTATGCTTGGATAGATGTTTTGAACTCAAGTCAAATCCAAAAGAGACGCAGAAGCTACTCTCAGTCTCACTAACTTTAGGCCAGAAGTGGATTGGTTGTTTGAATATGTAGATTAAAACATGCGTATAGTACATGTTTGGATCCTGTTAATGTGAGTTTAGATAAATGTTTACATGATTAGTTTCATGAATTCATGTTGATGAATTGATTTTAGATTTAACATTGATTTGTACTTGAAGTAACTTAGGATAGTTTATATTGGATACATTTTTTTTTAGTTTCATTCTAATTTGTTATTAAAATAAAGAATTCAAACACAAATCACTTCTGACTTACTTTAAAATTAATTTTGCAAAATCAATTTCATAAATGCTTGCCTAAACACGCTTAAAAGTCACAGTAGATTGAATAAAACTTGAATCTACAGGTTCAGATAGACCAAGTTGCGGAAAAGCCACTGCAATTCCAACTTTTTCTTTTCTTCTTTTCCTTTAAAAAAATTGTTTATTGTTTGAATTTTTTCGTTTGCTACAAATATATGTAAATGTAAAAAATAATGCTTAGTGACATAACTCCTATCCCAAGGTCAGAAAGGTCACAACAATGTTTCAGTGCCATTGATTACGCAACTTTTCAGACCAAGCGGTGCACAGCACTGACAGCAGATGGTTAGCGTTGGTATGCTGTGTCTTGCTTTAGATATGGCTTTAAAAGAATAAAATAAGACAAATCCTAATGAATGATTTATGTTGTTTATATATTTTTTTTATGTTTTTCTACTATCTCTATAATAAATATATATATATTTTTAGTTTTTTAATTACTGTCATAAGGTCATTTATTCGTAAGACCCTAAATATAAATACTTTGTAAATCACGTGCTCTTGGCTTCTAGCTCATGTTATATTGCAGTTGTAACTAAAAGGCATGGAACATTGCAACTAAATTTAAATAAACTGAAAGTAGGCACTTGTCTCAGACAGACAAGTCTCTGCTGTTTTGTTTGTCTCCGAGAAATCTTTGTACTATAGGGGACAACTAATTTGAATATGCCATTGCTATGTGATAATATATTTAAAATTTCAATCCATACGCGCTATGTTTCCTAGGAAGCCAGAAACATACAGCAAAGAAATAGTTAAGTTTCAGAAAAAGGAGAATATGATCACAGACAATGAGTCAATGATCATCCATTGAAAAACCCTGGCTACTGTACAGTTATTTCTAGGCTCAACAACACGGTTTCACTGTAAATCATTTGCTTCTACTTTCATTTACCCAACATACATTTGAGACTTCAAGGCTCACAATATATAAGATACTAACCTGGTTTTTGTTTTTCTTTTTTTTTTACTCACTTGGACTCAAGCTGGGGCTAACAAAGCTCTCTTTACTTGAGACCAATGGTTAAGAGAATAATAACTCGATTCTCATTGGAATTCCCAGAAGTCAGAGAATATGTGCATTACACAGTTGGCCAATCAAAACCATTGGTTGAAGATTGGATAACTCTTTCATTCAATTTGACTTAAAATACGCATTTAAAATACACACTGCTTGATCTTCATCTAATGCTTGATTTATGAATGTGTAATGCATGTAATCCATTGTCTCCTTACCAACTGACTTATGTACTCAATAGTAAAACCTCGAGCTTCAAACCTGGGTTAGCCTGCATCCATCTTAGCTTCAGCAAAGGCTAACTTCCCTACACAAATTTGGGAGGATCCAGATATTTGAATTTCCTTAACTGCGCACTTATCATATAATCTCCTTATTAGATAACATACTATTACAACTAACAAACTAATATTTATCTTTAAAAAAAAAAAAAAAAACTCCCCATCACTAGAAAAAGTATCATGCAGCTCTTCATACCCTGCTTTTGACTCATACCCTTGCTTTTGACTCGTACCCTTGCTGACTTGAGCTTAAGAATTCTTGTATGTGACACCCTCGTTGTTCTGGAGCTCAAAGACTCACCTTGGAGACTCGTAAACAAGCAGGACCATGGGAAGTATGTGATCTCACCCCTTAGACTGATAGTTAAAGAACACCTCGTACCTTTATTAGAAAATAGTAGGTTTCTCCCATTTACAAAATAACATGGCTACTATAAAATTTCGAAGATCTACATCTCCTTATACGTGTAGTATCCTATAAGGCTAACTAATGGGGTTATCTAACAACACACCTCAACGTTTCAAGATATTAAGTGAGTTGTGAAACATGAATATGGTAGTTAAACATAAAGTCCAGGTCATGTAATAGAATATTAAGAAGAAACAGTTAGCCCTGTACACATCCTTGAAACAGTTTTTATCCTTGTCTTCACTGTGTTGCTTACTAGTTCCTTGTAATTGCAAAACTTTGACAGCGATCAGTATTAGAGATCCCCACATCAAATGGTTCTATGGCAAAAATTGATGCTGCCAAAGGAAATCTACGAACAAAGCTTATAAATCCTGTGGAGATCCATCTTGTGGTTGCCAATGCCAAATAATTCAATTCATTTTCAACTTAGAATATAATACACCAAATTCAATTCAATTAAAGCAGCATGGAGATTAGTGTATAAAATCACCACAATGAGTAAATAATATAAGGAACAGTGAGGGTATGTAGGATAATTGCTAGAGGCCTAGAGCTGCAGTGGTGCTGGCGAATATGAAGGCTCTGACC
This sequence comes from Glycine tomentella, assembly GCA_007407185.1. Classification (NCBI taxonomy): domain Eukaryota; kingdom Viridiplantae; phylum Streptophyta; class Magnoliopsida; order Fabales; family Fabaceae; genus Glycine; species Glycine tomentella. The sequence goes on from PYAF01002320.1 coordinate 651,823, forward strand.
CAACAAAGTATAGGAGAAATGCAATTAAGCTTAGAAAATGAAACTGTAGTGAGAACTAAGAAGTACCAGTTCCATACTCATTGTATTGCTATAGATTTCATCTTACATACTCTGCTGTTATAAATTGGCATCATTCTGATCTTTGGCAAGCATTACATGTTCTAAAATACACCTCAGAAAATTTCAGGATATATAGTCTTTCTTGATATTACTTGCATTGCTGACATAATGATTAAGGAAGCTCTCTTACAAAACAGTAATTTGACTATGAAGTGAGGAGAAATTGTATAAAGAAATTAAGGATGATACATAACCTAACTAGAAGCCTGGAGTAACAAAAAATGAACTGTTAGCTCCAAGCACAAGATGCAATAAGAACTTGATTCATCCAACCAAGAAATAGTGCACCATCTCTCTCTTCTAGAGAGTAGTGTCCATGGTAGCTCTGCAGAAGATCCTTGATTGAAGAGTTAATAACGGAGCTCAATGGATAAGGTGTAAATCCAGCCTTTGTGAAACGCATTTTCCACTTATTCAGAAGCTCGTGGCGTTCAACTCTTTCTTCTCCTTCACATGCTATTAAGTTGACAACTTCGCGAGCCAAACAATGCTGCTCCACATTAATCCTCTCTTTGTGCTCCCTTGGAAGAACAGTATCAATTGATTCAAAAACAGCCAAGTAGTACTTCATTGTCTCAACGAAGCGCTGCAAGAATGGTGCATTGTTGGTGCTAAATTCCTGCTCAACCAGAGTCACCACCTTAGGAGATAATTGCTTTGCCAATCTCAACAATCGGTCACGATGATTGTGACTGTTCACACTTTCATCTGGCACATGGTGCAGACTTAAGGCAAAGTTCACTGCCACAGCTTCATAAGGAAGAAGTTCAAGGTCTTCAAGTTGAACCTGAGAAGCAGGTACTCTTACAGCATTGAACTCAAAAGGCACATGACATGACTGCGCAAGTGCGGATAACCTTTTCCCAACAATATCAAGCCCTCCTCCCCTGGCATAGGCCGAATAGGAGTCATCAACACCGGATATTCGGATCTTCGGGGGCCCTCCAGGGCGGCGAGCCAGAGCCTGAATCAGGCTCACCCACTGGGTTCCCTGGCCAATCTGAAAGTCAACTATGTGGACTTCACTTTCCTCCTTCAGAGCTTCAGCAATTGCTCCATTTGCCGACATGTACCCAAACTTGAAGTATGGACAAATTTCATAAAGCACATGCATGTATGAAAGTAGTTCATTACCAGTAGGCTCACTACATTTCAAGGATTTGTAGATTGTGCTTCCTGAAGCAGCCATCCTTGCAACAAAGGACTCCAATATGTATGCTCCCAATCGCTGAATCGGATTGCCCAAAATGGACACCATCTTACGTAACTCAGACACCAGCCAATCAGTTGTCTCCATATCATTCCTAGCCATTGCTTCTGCACAAGTATAAAGCATCTCTTTCAAATCCCCTCTAGATGACATCTCCTCCATTTTCTTCCACTTCTCTGCCTCTAACAAAAATGAATCAGGTTCTGGAATCACAGTACCATAGATATCTAGCATATCTGCATTAGGTGCCAGCATAGCAGTTTCCAGCTCTCTTATCTTATGTGTCAGGTCATCAAGGTCATGCGTCAAATAAGAATCATCCTCAGGTGAGCCACTAGCAATTTCAAGAGAATGCTGTGGCCTTAACACATATGAGTTTGACTCTAGCTTTGAAAATGGACTATTGTTACATGAGAAACTGAGAGCAGGTGGAGAATTTTGGTCAGGGAAACTGTTGCCTGTGGAAGCAGATTCAAGGGTGCAATATTGTTCTAAAGTTTGGACTGAAGGGTAGGTTGTTTGGCTGCTGTTATCAGAGGAAGACAAGTTGTCTATGTTCTCACTTGACGGTATGCAATATGACTCCAAATTTTGCACAGGCTCAACATAGAACCCGCCAGAGCCATAAGAAATTTTATGATTCTGAGATGTTTGCATTGAGAACTAGCCAGTTCTTTGAAATACTCGAGCTGCAAAATATTTTGACACAAACACTGCTGAATTATTGCTTCTACTCTTCTAGCGCGGTAATCATTATCCACGCTAATTCAACTTCTGCTTGGCAGTACCACTGTACTGAAAATCTGAGTTGTTCTGCAGAAGGTTAAGAAAACAATTTAGACATATATGAATGTTAACAAAGATAACTGAAACTGTAAAAAAGGAAAACAAAGACACAGTCCACTGATCCTGATTGAAAAATGTAATCTAGTGGTTGTTGCCCAAATGTGTTATTCCTTGAGGTTAGGTGTAAAGGCGTATGAGATGTATCATTCACATAAAGGTCAGAAAATAGTAAGAATTGAGACGAAGTTTTTATTAAATGATTGGTTGCATTTCAAAACCAGAAGAGTAAGCTTCTTGACGTCACAGTCTATATTTCCCCGATTCATAATATGTTATTAAAATAAACAGCACACCAAAAGAGACGTTGCATGATTTTCAGTATCCAAATGAGCAGAATATAATAGTTCTCAAGCTCCACACTCAAATGCAATTTTAAAAGTCAATTAGAATATTTAAATTTGTCAGCAAGCCCTTTGGTTACTCAAGGCAATCACCAGCCAGTTTCTGCTTCGGTGCTTTCAAATTTATGCAATAAAAATAAAAATAAAAAATTACTAAGATAAAACTTTAGACTACATAATGAATTGGGTACACCTACTGCTACTTGAAGCAAGACCCTTTTCTTTTACTTCTTTATTGATTTATCCTTAATGGAGAAAGTAAAAATATGAAGTTTTTCAGAAATGGCTCCCACATGATATACATCACTTTCAATTAAAGGGATACACAAAGGATTAACTATACTGTAAAGCATCAAATTAGGAAAATCCATTAGTATTCTGGGTTGCACTCAATTCTGAGAACATACTATAAACCTTTAACTCAATTAACACATAAAGAAAAAGGTTTATATGAAACAGTTCTAAACCTTAAACATTTAACCACCACTTCCCTTGGTTAGAAACTACCACTTGAAGGTATGCATGCATTCAAATCCATATTCAAACACACTGGAAAAATACAGATTATAATTTTTTCCCCCAACAACAATTGAAAATCAAAGGCAAAACATAAAAAGAAAAAGGCAAATGTAAACCAGAAAGGTAAAAATAACTTCTCAAAGTTAAACATGTCATGACTATCAACTACAATAGCAACCTGTTTTCACAAACTCAATCAGAAAAACCAAAGAAAGAAAAATATTTTTTTTTTCTCTGATACTTGAAAAAAGATGGAGTACCATCATCAACTTAGCAGGCACAGACACTTCATGATATCAATCAATCACACAAATCAGGAAAAAGGGAGCAGTTCAAAAGTTTCTGAGGCTCTCTCACCTTAGCAAAAAACCTGATCTGAAGTAAGATCACTCAGAACCAGTAATGACCCAGTTGGATTTGCAGCTAAAAAATGAATGAGAATTTATCATGCACATACATACATACACGTGTCATGTAAAGAGGCTTGCTTGGAGTTGGAGATTATATCTTGGTACACATGGTAAGTCACAAAGGTTGTTGGGAGCTTTCGTCCCTTATGAATTGCATTTTTGGCATTTTATATGGACGCCAACATAGAAATTCTCCTCTAATGTGAAATTACTTTTTTGACTCTACCATCGCACTTAATTTACATAGACTTTGATTACATGGTCACGTTATCACAATCATGTTTATGATTTAAGCTTTGTTAACTTTTTCATTATGGATTTGACAATTTGTTTTTATTCACTTCAATTATTCTGGAATATCTTTGGCTTTGTAATATTATATTTATTTATATATTAAATTACTTGATCAACGTTTTCAAACGTTTTGTAACGAAGATGGTGATCATTACATTGAGATTTTATATATTAATTAAAGAAAGCTATGATGATCTATCTTTTAAGATAAGAAAGAGACATATGCATAAATTTTATTTAATTTTTAATTTTGCAATATATATATTTCTGCATCATTGGAGTTATATCAACTCTATTTTTTTTGTTTTTTGTTTTTTGTTTTTTTAATAGAGTTATATCAACTCTATTAAAGTCTGCAATTAAGAGTTATCGTACTAAATATATAAATACATATATTAAGTGTTTTTAGTATAAGTTTTATTATTTGTAATTTTTTTAAAGAAAAAAATTGTACCCTATAAGAAGGTGAAAAAACATTTCTCAATTCTTACTTTTTCTTTCAAAAAATGAAAAAAAAAAGTATGCAATTTACTATTTATCACGTTAAATTATAACGTTTTGGTATATAACTTTTATTAAGTTGTTTTTACTTAAATTCCTTTTACAATAAAAAAGTATATAAGCATAGGATAACCAAATAACAAATTTCTCTCCAAATTCATAGTCATGAGAAAGTGTTTTTTCAACCCAGCCAGAGTGTTCGATAAACAAGATCAACGTGTTACTGCTACAACAGATCATAACATAGTTAATGGGTTCTAAATGGATTCAAAAGCTTGATTATTTCCCAATTTTGTTTTTCTTTTTAAATTCCTTTCTTTTTTATTAAGAAGAAAACATTCTTTTATAGTTTTGTTCCTTCTCACTCGTTGCTCATCATTTAATAACATAAAATTAAAAAATGTAAAAAAATAAAATAAAAAATACTGTAAAAGGGGACAATTTAATTGATATATTTAATCCCTAAAAATGACAAGTATATTGATTTAGTTCTTGAAAGTTTTTATTAACACAAATTAACTCCTTAGTCCTTAATTAAGGAATTGTGTATAAGCTGGAAATTCAGTAATATAACTTGTCAACAAGTTGACACTTGAAAATCAATTTATATGAAGCATCTTATTAATTTTAAACACTAAAACAATAAAACTTGTTACTTTGATGGAAAAAAGTGTACAAAAATTTGAAGGGGTGATAATTTAAAAGTAATTACTATGAAACTCTTAAAATAATTAGAAGACAAATACTAATTAGTATCCTATTAAAAAAATATTATTATTAAGATACAGAAAAATACATTTTTATGATTTTAAAATGTATTTTACATAATTTTTTAAAAAATAATTGTTAAAATTTTTAAACAATACCTCAAAAGTACTACTAATTAACAAGATTCTTATTAAATTAAATTACAAAAACTAATTAGTGACTTGAAGACAAGGTTAGGGGTTATGAGACAAATAAAATTTAGTTGGGACTTCTCCAATTTTATTTGTTTCTTCACAATTACAAATGGCAGTAGTAAGAAACAGAAAAATGGAATTGAGTGACATGGACACGTCATGGAATTTAATGGTAAACATCGTAATGATGCATGTGCTGACGTCTCCATTGAATGTTCCCACGCGGTTTCAGCTTCTTTCACTCGTTTTATTGCATCTCTCTCATCATTTTAATTCCAATTTTTCCTAAAAATAAAAATAATTAAATAAGTACTTTACATGCTAAAAAAAGTTTAAATGTGTTTTTTTATAGCACATGTATCATTATCTTGCCTATTTCTTCTAATTTTCTTCGATAATTTTTGTGACGTTTAAAACTTTCAAAATGAAAACGCGTAAGAACTCCAACACTGAATCAATATGTTTATATCTTTTTTTAAAAATACAAGTATGTGGTAATGCGAGATGAAGCTTTGTCAGTCACATAAGTATTTTTGTAAAAGTTGTATCTGAAAAAAAAAAAGTATTTTGTAAAAGAGAGACAGATGGAAATCTGAAAGAAAAAAAATGGATGACTTAACGGTTATATGAATAAAAAAAATTATTAAAACAAAAAGTAAAAGCTAATTTATTTATAAGCACAAAAAAAAATATTGAAATCTAAAAGTTACATGCAGTGGGAGAGGGTTATATAAACCAGTGTAAAAGTAGTTTGTTCTATTTTCTTATTTCAAGATAATATATGTCATTTTCATATGCTTTTATTATTTTTCTGGCATCCTTTCATTTTGGTTTTAATATTATCGTTCTAACAAATTTATGGTGACATTTTCTTAATAATTGAATATATATATATATATATATATAAACAAAATTTACAAAAAAAATATATATATATAAAAACATGAGTAAAAGTATTAATTAATGTAAAATTTAATTAATCTTAATAATTTTACATTTTTAATCAAAACGTAAAAACATATTACTAATTTACCCTTAATTATAATATATAATTAATTGTTTAATGATATACTTAATTGTAATTATCTTTCATATATT
>PYAF01002320.1:658163-682389 GCA_007407185.1 Glycine tomentella
TATAAAATAATATCATAAGTTCTTTTTGTAATATAATGATAATTTGTGCACCATGATATTTAACTTTATATTTTAATAATATTAGTATATTTTTTTAATATATGAAAATAAAATATATATCTTAACTATAAAGTGAAGTAAAATTATTTACTACTTATTTTTAATTATCAAACAAAAATCACATATTACAAATTTATTATAGAAAGAGACAAACTATATAAATCACGTACTATAACCATTAAAATTAAAATAATACTAGCTACATAATGTTAAACATGTTGTGCAAAAAAAAAAAAAAACATAATATTAAACATCCATCAAATAAAATTAAAATAACTATAATATGTATTTTGATTTGGTTTGGTACGAATTTTTATAACAAGATCCAATAACCAAACCAAACCACAAAAAGTATACGATTTTTTAGATTTTTGGTTTTTGTGATTTTTAGTTTAAATGATTTTCAATTTTTTGGATCAGTTTGATAGTTTACAAATGATTTGCATCGGTTTTGAACACCCCTATCCATGTGTGCGTACAGTTTTTTAATTAAATTGTGAGAAAAAAAATATTATTGCTTTTTAAATTTATGTAGGTAATGATCATTTGGGTAGAAAATTTGAAAAAGCTTCTTCATTTCGTTAAGAAAGGTTGTTATTCGACTGTCCTTCATCCTTCTTCTTCTTATTTGATTCACCTTAATCCTTTTTCTTCTTTGATTCTCCTTCATTCTTCTTATTCTTCTGTTTTTGTTAATGGTGGTATGAAAAAAAACTCGAATGAAACTAGTTGAAAAAAAACTAAAGTTTGCATGTAACTAACATAATGATCCCCGATATTTAACACTTAATGTCAAAATAGTCCCCAATAATATACCTAAAAAACAAAATGGTACATCCATGACATGATATAATAAACATGCATTCGTACTAGGAATCTTGTAATTTTCATTTAGAATTTTAGCTCCAATACCCTTATCTACACTCGCATCCTCACCATCAAGCACTTTTATGCTTGTGTTGTCAACAAATGGCTCATCAACAACATCAGTCAAAGCACCAAGCAATATCTTTGGCATGACATCTGACACATGCTCAAAATATATATGCACATCCTTGTCTGGATCAACAAGAGCTACGTTGCACATAGCCAACACATCTTGATCATTACCCAACAACGTTAAATCATCCTTCAATCCTATTTTTGATATCAAATAAAACACTTGTCCAAACCTCAAATATCCACCACAAGCTTTACAAAGGTCATGTGTAGTCCACACATTTATCAAGTTAGTCTCCAAAGACTCCTAGTAACATTCTTCACCCTCCTAGTATGGATGCATGTTTATTATATCACATCATGAACTAAGGTTATCAAACTCGAGAGTCTACATAAACTCGTGACCTCCTTGTTGTTGGAGAATTTCCAGAAGTGTTTCCTAAGGATATATCTGGTTTACTACCTGAGAGAGAGATAAAGTTTTCTATAGATTTGGTACCTGGCACTGGACCCATGTTCATAGCCCTGATAGGATGTCTCCTATAGAGTTAGTTGAGCTTAAGAAACAGCTAGGAGAGTTGTTGGATAAGTAGTTTGTGAGATCTAATGTGTTTCCATGGGGAGCACCAGTGTTGCTAGTAAAGAAGAAAGATGGGACGATGCGGTTGTGTGTAAACTATCATTAGTTGGATAAGGTGACGATTAAAAATAAGTATCTTTTTCTAGAATAGATGCACTTGTGGATCAATTGATAGGAGCATGTGTGTTTAGCAAGATAGACGTTAGGTCAGGTTACCATCAGATCCATGTGAAGTCTAAGGATATTTCGAAGACTGCCTTTAGGACCCGTTATGGTCACTACGAGTATTAAGTTATGCCCTTCGATGTGACTAATGCTCCTGGCGTGTTTATGGATTATATGAATAGGATCTTTCACCCCTATCTTGATAGTTTTGTAAGAGTATTCATAGACGATATTTTGGTATATTCTAAGACTTGAGAGGAGAATGAGGAGCATTTGAGGATTGTACTGCAGTCCTTTAAGTATTGACAACTTTATGCTAAGTTGTCCAAGTATGAGTTTTGGTTAATATGGGACATGTGATATTCCAAGGTTGTATAGCTGTAGATCCTTCTAAGATAAAAGTTGTTCTAAAGTGGGAAAGTCCTAAGTCTGTGTTTGAGATTAGAAGTTTTCTGGCTTTAGCAATATAACAGCCTCTCTCTCTCTCTTTCCTTAGCCTTCTCTGTCTTTCTTTTTTTCCTTTTCTCTGCTTCTGCCATTGATGAACTAGAGAAGTTTCTTAAACACTCAACCGTTGACCAAAACCTTTCACACCCAACATGAAAGTTGAAAGGAACTACTCAAGGAGCTAGATTTCATTATCACTTTTCTTTGAAAATCATCAAACAAAGAGATCCAGTTCTCTAGGGAAATTCACAAATTTTGATTCTGAGGAGAAAAGAAGGCGTTTTAAGGACGTTCAAGCTTGGAAAAGTTGTTCTCTAGTCTTTCCTGTCGATTTAGAGGTAAGAAACTCAAGTTTTACCGTTTGATTTGTGAAATTGTTCTTGGGATGAATAGTGACCACTTTGTGATAGGGCTGGAATTAGGCTTTGGTTCTTTAGAAAAGTATGCTCAGGAGATTGTTCTGATGAATATTAAACTTTGAAACATGATTTTTGATGAAGTTTGATTTTGACTATGAGTTTGGTATGGGTAGGAAAAATGTTGAGTAAATGGAAGATATTATGATAGTTATGAGCCTAAGTGTCTTTACAAAAGTTGTTCAGAAGGCCAAATAAACGGTGAAGATGTGTTGATATATCTGTTTTAGTCATGTTGGAAAATTGTTGATATATGACCTAGTAGATCATTGAATTGAGCTTATGCAGAGTCTGGGGGACTCTAAGATCTTGGTTAGACCAAGATAGATCCCATTGAGGGTCTGTGAATCGCCTATAAGGTGGTTAGCTCTGATAACCCTGAGATGGAGAACAGAGAGGTTTTAATGGAAGGGAATGGTGTTTCCTTTCATTCTAACGGCTAAGGACTATTATTGATTGATTGTTTTATGCCTTATGTAGGGCATGATAGTAATCTTGCTGGTGGTTGTGACCACGAAGCCGGGAGAGCCGGTATAGCGTTGAGAGCAGGTAAGCTCTTTGTTCTTGGGAGTGTTTCCCACTGTTGCGTTTCACCATACTCCGAGGGAGTTATGGTTATTGTATATCTTGATGCATGTATATTGAAATTGTGTGTTACTGTTTATGGAAACATGTATATGATGAGCTGAACACGGTGATAGTGTTGTTATGTGCTTAATTAGATTCTCTGGCCAGTAGAATTGAATTTAATAATATATATATATATATATATATATATATATATATAAGCCCTAATGTGGGATGTGCCCATATTAATGGATGTAGCCTCCTCAGGCAAAGAAAGAAAGCCCTGATGTGGGATGTGCCCATATTAATGGATGAAGCCTCCTCAGGCATGAGTAGTAGGTCCTGATGTGAGATGTGCCCATATAAATGGATGAAGCCTCCTCAGGCATTGATATATGTGTATGTATGTTATGTACATGTGATATGACTTGATAGCTGTGACGGCTAGTTTGGTAATGCCAATTTTGATATTATGTGCATGGAAGTGAACCAGGGGAGGAAAGACCTCCAAGGACCCTGAGTTTACTGAGATTGTTATCTCACCCCTGTTGAGAATTATGTTTTGCAGGTGATGCTCAGGGAGCGGCTGATAGATCCCAGGGCAAGAGGCCCGAGTAGAGGGATATGGTTCTGAGAGAACCTTAGGCATATAGTGAAGAGCATGTTGGCTCTCTATTTTGATATTTTGATTTTATGCCTGTATTTTGGTAATGATGAGGGATATGTATGGTTTTTGAGACATATACTTTGTATATTATGAGAATTCACCATATATGATGTACAGTTGATGTTGTTAATGACGCTTGATGACGTCATTTTGTTTACTGCTTTCATTTTAATTATCTATGATAATTGCTGCGCTTAACCGTAAATCAATGTTAATGAACCGGATCCAGGGTCGTTACAAGCAAGATATTAACAAAGAATCATAGAAGATTTCTCCGAGTTAACCTTACCTTTGATCAAACTAACTCGTAAGGGTCAAGTTTTTGGTGTGGGATACCCAGTGTGAGCATAATTTCCAAACCCTTAAGGAAAAACTGATGACTACATTTGTGTTAGTTTTGCCAGATCGATCTAGAAAAACCTTTTGTAGTATATTGTAATGCATCCAAAATGGGTTTAGGAGGAGTTTTGATGCAAGATGGAAAGGTAGTAGCCTATGCATCTAGGCAATTGAAAACCCATGAGAGAAACTACCCTACTCATGATTTAGAGTTAGCAGCTGTGGTGTTTGCACTGAAAATTTGGAGACACTATCTGTATGGCTCTAATTTTGAGGTTTTTAGTGATCATAAGAACTTGAAGTATTTGTTTAGTAAAAAGGAATTAAATATGAAGCGATGGATAGAATTTTTGAAAGATTATGACTTTGAGCTTAATTACCATCCTGGAAAAGCCAATGTGGTGGCAAATGCTTTAAGTAGGAAATCTTGGATAATATCTGCATTGATGATTAGAGAAATGGATCTGTTAAAACAATTTAGGGATCTTAGTTTAATGTGTGAAACTACACCCATGAGCATGAAATTAGGAGCTTTGCAAATTTCTAATGAATTTTTGAATAAAATAGGAAGTAGAGGCAAAGATCTGATCCTTTCTTAAGAACCATATTAGAAAATATATCCAATGGAGGGAATAGTGAATTTAAGATAGGAACGGATGGTATATTGAGATTAAGGAAGAATTTGTGTGCCTAATGAGCCTGAACTTAAGAAAATAATTTTGGAGGAAGGACACAAGAGTAAGTTGAGTATCCATCCAGGAGCCACTAAAATGTATTAAAAATCTAAAAATTTTTGTTCTGATGGCCAAGGATGAAGAAGGAAATAAGTGAGTATGTATATTCTTGTTTAGTTTGCCAGAAATCTAAGATAGAACATCAGAAACCTTCTGGTATGTTACAATCTTTAGAGATACCTCATTAAAATGGGATAGCATATCCATGGACTTTGTTACCACTTTACCCAAGAGTTCTAAGGGTTTTGATTCCATATGGGTTATAGTAGATCGGCTAATTAAGTATGCGCATTTCATTCCCATTAACATCAGGTATTCTTTAGAAAAGCTGACAAGTTTATACATAAGTGAGATTGTGAGATTGCATGGAGTTCCATCTAATATTGTATCCGACAGAGATCTTAGATTTACATCCAGATTTTGGGAAAGTTTACATAGAGCTCTAGGAACCAAGTTGAAACTGAGTTCAGCTTACCATCCTCAAACTCATGGACAAACTGGACAAACCATTCAGTCTTTAGAAAACTTGTTGAGAACTTGTGTTTTAGAATACAAAGGGAACTGGAAAATGAGATGCGAAAGAGCTATCCGACACTTTTTGAATCAGATAAATTTTGAGGACGAAATTTTTTGTAGGAGGGGAGAATTGTAACACCCAGAAATTTCAATAACTGCAAATATATGTTATATGAATTATTCTTGTGCAACTGTTGATGTGAGTGTTAGGTTATGTGAGATTTGATTGGTCTATATTTAAATTATTTGGGTGAAATATTAATTAAAGATATTACAAAAATGTTTGAAGAGAAATAACCATATTACCCTTCCTTAGAAGCAGAAATTATGGAAATGCCTTCCTTAGAAGCAGAAATTATGGAAATGCCCATAAGGTGAAAATGAAGATTATTCCCTTAGATATTTTTGGTTGATATTTTAAAGTGGAAGTTATAAAAATTACCCTTGTGCCAAAATTACACGAATACCCTTAGATATTTTGTTGAGATATTTTATAGTAAAAATTACAATCATACCCTTAGGGTGAGTGACAAATTACCATGGTACCCTTAAGGCTAAAATTACCAAGACACCCTTTGATATTTTGTGAAAGCTTGATGAAATTACAAAGTGACCTTGAATGACAAATTACCAAAATACTTTTAGTGACAGAAAAGCCTCAGAATAGAATTTCTATGAATTTTATACGGTCATAACTTTGAAATTTTATCCAGGAGAATTCAAGCATCAGAAAAATATGGAAAAATGATAAATAGAATATGTGAAATTTTCTCTTGATTGTAGGATGAATATACTTATTTAATAAAATGGTTTAGTAATTTTGATGGTCAAAAGTAGTATGGACCAATCAGAATTAAGATAAGACCAGTCTTATATGTAAGGTCTGTGTAGCACTCTGTATAGACTGCTTGTGAGCAATTTATACTGTAATTGAAGTCAGTCTCTGGAAAACTCTAGAGTTCTATTATTTAATATTATCCTTTAGGTAGAAGAGTTCAAATTGAACTTTACTTCCTCTTAAGGAATGCCATGTGTGAAGTCATGTTGGAATTGAATTCTTCTTCTTCATGAAAGGCGACATATAGACACAAGGAGAACCACACAATTTTCTTCTCTTTAAGGAAATGAAAACATGATATAAAAAGAGGAAAGGAAGATAAAAGTCTTCCCATTGGCTAAAGAGAATACACATGAAGAAGAGAAGAAAAAGGGCTAAGAAGTCATCATGTTTTACAAAATATATACACAAGATAACATGAAAGGAAGAAAATCTTCTTTTCCTTCCTTGTAGGCCACGTGAAAATGGAGAAAGAAGGAGAAGCTTCATGACTTAGAGAAGTGGAGGGACACTTATAAAGAAGGCATCATGACTTAGACAAGTGGAGGGACACTTGTAAAGGAGTCATCATGGCTTAGAAGATTTTTGTAAAGTTGGAAGATATTTAGCAAGAGTCATTGTGAGCTTGGTTAGGATGGAATGGAATGAGATGAAACTAAGTTCTAATGAAACCAAATGGGAATAACTAGCTAGAAAGGGTAGAAATGTCCTTGAATATTTTATTATTTTCGAAACTCTATAAAGGGAGAAAGGCCTTAAATGGAAGTCATTTTCCAAGCTTCCTTTCTACCAACATTCACATGAATCACTCTTTCATTTCACTTTCATCCTCTCCTTTTCAAAGCCTAAATCAAGTAGGAAAAGACCCCACCATCTTGAAGAAATCATGTGTAAGCTAGCAACTCTAGGAAGAGAAAGACAAGCTCATTAAGAGGTTATAAGGTATGTATAGGGAAGTTTTATGATAAAGATAGTTTAAGTGTTATTTGTGTTTGAATAAGTGTTTGAAGTTCTGTGAAATATGACTTGTATATGAGTAATTATTGAATTTAAAGTTATAGTTACATGATTGAATGCCTGAATGAGGTTTTATGTGTTGTTGAGTGTTTCTATAAATCTTTGTACATGGATGATATGTTTGGTACATGAGTAATAAGCTGAGTTCTATACTTGATTTATGTTGAATTTCTTAGTAAAGTATATGAGACAGTGATTGAAGACTGATGTTGAAAATAAATATGAGTTGATAAAATGAAAAGAGTTATGCATTAAGTGAATCAGTTTCATGTGTCTCATGTGCATAAGAGTTGCCTCAGAGAGGAGGTGTGTAAGAGTTGCCTCAAAGAGGAGGTGTGTATAAGAGTTGCATCAAAGAGGAGGTGTGTCAGATAGCTGCAGGAACTGAGTTCGAGCGTTCAGACAAGAGGAGTCTGAGTTGGGGGGTGACTCAGCAGTGGGGAAATCATGCCACCCATGATGATCACATGAAGTGTGGGTGAGAATCCTGTTGCAACACTGTGGTACCCTGACTGATCGTTTCAGTTCTGTGCCACTGGGATGGGGCTATCTTGACTATTGGTACCACATGATAAAGAAAATCATGCATCATAATAAAAGTTTAAGAGAATCATGCATCTTTGAGAATATTGTTATGAATATATGCATATTGAATGTATTTTGTGCTTAAATTATGTTTATCATAAACTTACCCTATATTTTGTGTCTGTGGTTGACACCTGCTATGACCTCGATTTTATTCGGGCGAGCAGATGAACAGCGAAGACAGAGACTGCCTAGTTGTCTACAAGAAGAAGATTTTGTTTAAAGATATGTTGTTTGAAGATATATTCTTTTGTTACAGAATGTCCTAGTTATTTGTATTATGTAATAAAACCAGTGCCAGTTTGTACTCTTATTATATGTTACTTCAGGTTTTTAAATATTAATCAATGATGAAATTTTCTTGGAGTATCAGTTATTGGCAAAATTTTGTTATATTCAACTGGGTGCTCTTAAGTAAGTTGAAAAGAATTTTCATTAAAAATCAATAATAACAAGATCGTAAGTTGAGGTGTTACAATAATGGTATCAGAGCCAGGTTTGTTCCTTAAACTGTGTGTTATGTGTTTGATGTGTTTCTCTGTAATATGTCCTATGTATTTTGAACCGTGGACTGTATTTTCTGTAATATGCTTTTTTGGAATAGAGGAGCATGAGATCATGGTTATATCTTGAATCACAAAAAGGAAACTTTATCAAGAAGAACTATTATATATATTATGGGACGGAAAAACCAGATAATATTTCAGTATACCATGTATAGTATTACCAACATATAGTAGTAGAAGAAGCAAGCTAGGCTTCAATCTCTAATTAAGAAATTATTTAGATTAATTTTTATGCTTAATTGGGCATATTTTTGGTTATCATTTAGGCTTAAGATTCATGTCATTTGATGGTTATTGTATGATGAGAACATGTTGATTTAAACCATAAGATAGGTAATGATCTATAAGTTGGAATATCAGTGATGATGGGTTACATTTGATGACCTTTAGAAAGTTGTTTTGATGACATTTGGGATGTTTTGTCAAATTTTTATTATGGGACTATTTTGCATTAATTTTTAGAAGTAGAGGATGAATGGGATGCAGATAAATAGTTTAAATACTAGAGTGATTTAACTTTGAGGATTAAGTAGTGAGGTGGTAGGTGAAAGGAGAATTAAGATACATGCTAGGTATAAATCTTTTCTTGTGAAAGTTTAAAGGAATTGGAAATTATTTGAAAGACAAATAATTGTGGATTATTATTTAGATTACTAATATGATTTTCTGTTGCTTGAGGATATTCTATGGTCATGTCTAAATTAGTAATGATCTTACTTGAATAAGGTATGGTGGTTTAACCTTATTTGTGATACGTATGATGTTATGATAAAAATATTTTTCCATAAAGTGATTGGTATTTTGCTTATGAATTATGGAGATTTGATGATGTTGTTATAATAGGTTTGTATTCCTGATGTCTGTTATACCATAAGTTTTTAATTATTATTATTATTATTATTATTATTATTATTATTATTATTATTATTTAGTTGATTGTATAATAATGTTATGTTTTACATATAAAAAAAAGTTATTAGACACAAAAACATGCCAACATTATAAGTTATGTTTTATATAGAAGAAAGGTAAAAAAAAAGTCGTTGGGCTCAAACAAATGCCCAATAACTCAAAATAGAGTATCTCTCTTGAAACCCTACCTATTACCTTAGTATCTCTATGCCTCCAAACAACAAATTTCTTTCCTAAAATCATAACCACAATCAGGTGTTGTTACGTCAGCAGCACTGCCACAAAAAGAGGTTGTTAGCATCGATGAGCATCGTCACAAAGATTGTTAACGACAACAAAGGTTGCAACTCCATGTCCAGCGGCGACAAAAGTCACAACACCATGTCTGTCGATGGTGAAAGTCGCGCTATAGTAAAGCTTCTACAAACTCGCTAACCCGATCCTAGACTCACAAGCCAACATAAGTATGCTCAAAAATGATTTTTCTATCGAGTTAACCTAAACCATTCTTGTAGAGTCGTAAACTCAAACGAGTTAACTTGCGAGTTTAATAACCATGTCGTGGACCATTTTAACAGTTAGTTATACAACTTCATCAATAAAAGTCCAATATAAAACTTTTCATAAATACAAATATAATAAAAAATAATCTAATATTTTATTCAACCCTTATTTATTAGCATTCATAACTTTGGATGAAATAAAGAAAAGAGAGGGTATACATATAGATAACAAGTAAAAGAAGAAAGAGAAATACATAAATGTTTTTTTTTATACAATGAAACAAAAAAACTAGCCATCAAGGGCAAGGTCGCACAAGAAAACATCTAGAGTTACAGATGGGGGAACCACAAACTCCTCAGACAAGTGAAGTGTACGAGCCCCCAATCATTCCTTGCTAGGAATGGATAAATTAATGTAGAGAAAAATGCAATAGATATTATTCAGTTGACAACACGTTGAGTTTATGGAGAATGGCCTATGATTGATTCTCGCAACATACACTTTTGGGGAGAGATGATGAGTTTTAAGTGTGATTAAAGCTCGGGTCGAGAATTAGTCTTAGTCGGTCCAAAAAGTCAAAGCTTGAGGAGATACCTCGAGGTCCCACCGACAAACCAAAGATCCTAATTACAATGCTTAAAAAATGAAAAGAAATAAAAATTTAAATTTGAGATTGATAAAGAAAAGCTTAATAATAATAATAATTATTGGAGTACAAGTTTAAGATGAAGTCTCATATTGAGTAGAAATGAGAAATTTGAGTATCATATATGTGAGAATAAAATTCATAAACGTGAGTCTTAAAATTTTTTGAGTTAAGATTTGGTAGTTAAGATGTAGTGTCAACTTTACTTATTTAATTTGTCCATGACCCATTAATAATATTTTTTCTCCTCAACCACTTTTTCAGCAATCATACCTACACTAGAGTACATGCATATAAATGTGTATTGTTTTGCATTCATCCGCCAACTATCAAAAATAAATCCTTTCTCTTGTGGCACTATTTGCCTACGATGACGCTTTATATTGTTCTGAAATGTGACCCACAATCTCCGATGCTTCTAATGACATACCTTTAAACAATATATTCCCTCAAGAGTCCTACCAAGTTTGATTGAAATGGCCAAACCATTGATTTGTTTAACCTGCTTCAGTAAGACTATAGTAGTAAAGCCCTCTTTTTAGGTACAGTTTTAGGTGAGAAATCCTATCTTATAAAAGGGAAATAAAATGCTTATAATCAAGTAGGGACAACGATAATTGTTTAGTATTTCCTGTAACCAGAACGCATCACTTTGCAACTTAGTTAGGCCAGATTAGTTTGGCGGACATAACTAGGCATTAATTTAATTAGTGAATTTTTACATGCACTTCGAAAAATGATTTAGATTTTATATTATTTTTGTCATAATAAAGTAAAATATACACTTCAAAATATTTTTATATTTTTATTTTACAAGCACAAGTATATTATAAAAATAATGGAGATGATCAATTTTACACGAATTCAATTTTATAAGTGAATACAAAACTGAATTTTAAACTCTAATTCAATGAAGCATTAATAAATAATATGACAACATATTAATTATTATGCAATTTTTTTTACTAGAATCGGCTTAGTAACTGGTGGTAGATTTGGATACTATGCATGGGGTTATTTTATATATTGCTTTAAATAACCTAACTTACTATACTTTAAAGTACAAGACAGGGCAGCATTTTCCTAGATGATCATAATGGAAAGATAACGTTTATCTTTTTCAAAATTTTATGTATGGATTTATTTAATTAATCCTTGATATGACTCATAAAATTCAAAGTTGTCTTTTATTCAAAGGCAAAAGTCTAAAGTATGCATTAAGGAGTATTTCCATTCATGTTACAAAGTAAAAGGAACGAAAAAGACTCAGCAAATTAAATAATAACTAAGTAGGTGGTGTAAAGGACAATGAAATCCAAGGGTGTGGTACTCGTGTGATTGTGATCACATCCGTGTGGCCAAAACATGTACCTAGATTTGAAAAAACCAGTTTATGCAAAAAAGACTACATGGTTTAGTTGAAGATGAGTTGAAAGTTGAAACTTTCCCTTGTTAATTTCAATTTGTTGTTTTCTGTTTGTTTTCAACACACCAAAATGCACGCCATGATTATTTATGTCATATTTGTTGATATAGAATGACATTGATTTATCGTCAACCATGCGTCACGCATGGTGCCATGGTTTAATTGATTGATTTGTGTCTCAATTTTCTTTCTAATATTCGATAATGTATAAGTCCATTTCCACCTTATGTTTGTGATAAAACTTGTTATACTTTAATTCCATACCAAAATAAGTCTAAAATTGTGGCTCTTTTTCACTTATTCAATACCATGACAAAGGATTCTTAAATGCAACAAGGCATCACAAATTAACTATAAGCCCATTCTCGATAATATTGTCAATAAAATAATTAATAATGTTAAAAACTAACCAAAAAAATGAATATCGATCCCTTTATATTTGCAATGAGTAACCATCACAGATACAACGCTATCAATATTGGAATTCGTCTGTAAAGTCTAATTTTTCTGCTTGATTCACATGGAATTTGTCTTAGTGACCTAAAAACATGAAATATTCCATGTGATGCCGCGGGTCCTGATCAATTATGAGAAGACTTACACCAAACTGAGAAAAATAAAACTAAGAATATAAGTTTGCAGATTCAGTATGCAGATTTGAAGAGCACTGCTGTTGAATGGCAGTTAATGGAGTCACTCAAATATGACATTAGTTATATGTATAGTGACATGATTTATAAGGAATCATCTATGCCTAGAAAATTGACTTGTTTGCGTGTGTAATGGGTTTGTTATTTGGTATTCTTATAAATTATAATATCGTGTTATTCTGCTGTTCAAAAAAAAATATCGTGTAATTCTGACACTAATATAATGTTTAAAAGTTGACTAAATAAAAATTAAGTATATTTGAAATAAAATATTTTTTATTTAAATTAATTTTTTAATATTAAAAATGTTAATTGAGTGTACTCATAGGAAAAAAAATTAAAATACTAGTATTTTATAATGTCCATGTCCTAGGAATGTATGGTTTCTAGAGAATAAATATTGACAAAAGCAGATGTTGACTTCAATAGTGGGAAATTATGTAACCAATACGTGAGTCAATCACAAAATGATAATTAAATAAAAGTACCCCACCAACTTGCAACCTATAGAATGAACTGAAAATCTGCATTTGATCAATATGGATATTTTACAAATGACAGCTGTTTTTCCTTATGAGTGCTTGGATTATTACACGATGAAACTTTTGAGTTTTGGTCCAGAATAAAAAGACCCTTATTACTTTTAGTGGATGTCACTAGTTCACCTTTCAGCATGAAAGTGGAGAATTCCTCATATGCTTCTAGGAATTTGATGTTAATTAATTTACAAGAAATCTCTAATGCCATGTTTATAAGAGAAAAATATATATACAAAATTAAAAGTCTTATGATGGATTTTACTTGTTATTTTATGTTTTAATCTATCAGAATATTACACAAGTATTAATTAATAGGGTAACATTTCGATTGAATTCATAGGATGATATAAATAATATCATCATATGTAAATTACACCGTTTAATATTTTTAATATTTTATTAATATAATTCTCGGTAGCTATAATACTATATATCTTGAATCAATCCTTCTTTGATAATATTTTATATTTATGTGTTTTAAATAACATATTATGTTAAAATAAAGAAATAAATTAATTAATGTCAATTAATTTTAAATTTTTACATATATAAAATCTCAATGTAGTTTGTCTTTTGCTTCCTACTCTACCAAATATATAGTGTAACTCAATATTTATAAAATATTATAATGACAGAATGACTAATTCTAATTGTGCTTATTAGATGAGAACAGTATAACCTGAAGATGGCAATATAAGGTATGTGTGGATTGCCAGTCAGATCGAAGAGAAGTGGATAATATGTATCCTTAATTTTTTTTAATCCCTTACAAAATTAATTAATAAAATATATTAAGAAAATAAAAATCAACCCTTAGATCATCATGACTGTGGAACTTCTTGACTGCAAAATTAAGGGGGAAAAAGGGGTAGGGGGAATGAAAATTTTTCTATTTGTTCTACTTATTAGATGAGATGATCAGTATAACATGTTGCTTTTGTAGCCTCTCAAGATTCCTCTATAGAATGGAGCCTTACTATTGAAGTGGGTTTTCAAAAGATTCAAAAAGACAGTGACCGGATATGCAGTCTTCAATCTCTTCTAGTCTTCAATCAAAGTCAAGTTATAGGTTGGTTTTATCAGTGACTGATAATGCGGCAGATCAAAAGAGGATAAAGCAGATATATGGAAGTGAAAACTGAAAAGTAGTAGTTTACAATGTATCTTCATGTTAAGGTGTATTTGCTTGCACTTTCTAATGTTTTATCCTTCAGATATATTTGTATTTTACCGTCTAAATTTTATTTTTTATATTTTAATTTAGTTCTCAAGATGAAAACTTAGGACTATCATATGTTGTTTTTGGCTTTTTGATCAAAGGTAGTTTTTTTTTTCTCAAAATTACTAAATGAGAGTTGTTTTTTTTCTTAAAAAAATATATTCAATTGGGTGTAAGTCGAAAAAATTAGACTTCACATCCAAAAATCGTAAAATGTTTTAAGATTTCAACATTTATTTATTTTTAATTATTCTTAGTGGACCATTTAAATATATTAATCAGTGGACTTTTATGACTTTTGGGTGTAAAGTTTTTACGACTTACTTCTTTTGTGTATTTTTCAAAAATTACTCTCAGTAATTTTGAAAAAAAAAAAATCTCCTTTTAATCAAAAGGTTGTTGTTTTCACAATTGTGTGATCACTTCCTTTTCGTAGAAGTATCCAAGCAATTGTCACTCAACTTTCTAATTATAATTTGGTTTGAAATTAAGTATAATTACTAAAGTGAGTCTATTTAATTTACTATAACTAACCATGGGTCATTATAAAATAATAAGTGTTAATTATACACTCTTTAATATTCTTTTTTAGCACACATTTTATCATTCATTTAAATTCATTGAAAATTATAAAATTAGGAGAAACTCATTAAGTAAGAAATATGACCTTCCAAATTTTATATTTTTTAATAATTTTTAATAAATAATAAAAATATATTCAAAAGAATGTGTTGTTAGCATTATTTTCATAAATTTAATTCATATGAAGTAACTTGATGACAAGTCCAAATCATAGCTAACATTAAATATAGAAGATCGATGAACATAAATGAAGCATAAACTGAGATTAATTAATAAGTCTTAAAAAGTACAAGAGATTCAGCTTAGTACATCCAACTCTAAGTCTCTAACAATGGTGAGTTTAGCTCTCCATAAATATGTGTAGAGCTAAAAATGATGATGAAATGAAGAAGGAAGATGAAGGAGCCATGAGAGAACTTCTAGCTGCCACACATAACCTTAAGAGAATATGTTTCTTATCAATAGCTCATTATTCTTTTTATCTTGCTCTCATTAAGTGTTAGGTCTTCATTATCATGCTAAGCGCAAATATTCTCTTGCTAAGCACAATCTTCTATAAAAAAAAAAAAAAAAAAAAAAAAAAAAAAAATTTTTTAAATAAAAAAAAAAAAAAAAAAAAAAAAAAAAAAAAAAAAAAAAAAAAAAAAAAAAAAAAAAGGTACTCTTTGGATTGGTCACAATAAGCACGTGTGAAGTAACATGAAGCATAATTCTTATAAAGAAGATTTCTCTTTGGGTTAGTTGCGTTCAGTGACAAAACCCATCTTAAATTATTGATAAACAAAAAAAAAAAAAAATACCAAAAAAGACTTCAAAAGGTTTCCAAAAAGGCAACTTCTCTTCTTCTAGTCATCATCCCATTAAAAAAATGTAAAAGCTAATAAATTCTTAAGAATTTAGAAAATTACGTTGTATCTATGCCGACTTAATCAAAATAATTGCAAACGAAAAGACTAAACAAGTGTTCTAAATCAAAGAAAGAGTAAATAATTGCCTCAAAAAGTATCAAAAAGATAAATAAAATTGACAATTATCAAAAACTCATGAATCATCCCATGTCAACAATTCCCGTTTCCATTTTCAAGAAAATATTGAAAATCGATATCTTATTTTAATTTTGTACCTGTTTTTAAAATATCTTTAAAGAAAATATTTTCTAAAATTCAAATAAATATGTTTTTAAAATTATTATTTTTTCAATGAAAATAAATACGAAAATCCAATACTAATATTTATAGATTCTCTTCAGTATTTTATACGTATTTGAATGATTTTTAAATGTCAAACTTGAGACTTTGATTCTTTGAATTGTCCATTCAAGACGCCGAAAGACTTTTTTAACATTGAAATGTTGACATTCCAGAGCCTTCCCAGATGCTCCAATAATTACGAATATTAAATATTGTCACATAAAAGTTAAATGAAAAAAGCTATTTAAAGAGAACATCATCAAAGGATGTGACGTGGGTGACAATGGATATTTATAATTTTATATTACATAATAATAACTTCTGCTCCAACTACAATATCTCCAGTGATTTGTCCTCGTTGTTCTGCTATACTCGAATTCTTAACCAAAAAAACACTGTATCCGTTGATATTTACTTAATTAAAATCGGGATAGACTTTTTCTACAAGTCATACTCTCAAACGTAATTTTATACTAAAATTATAATCGCGTTATTATAATAAATAATTGTAATTTTATGGTTTATTTTTAAAAGCAACTCTACAAAACATCAATACCAATTTAGAATAAGTAGCATATTCGTACAAATTTTACCCCACACGCCTTTCGCAGATCATTATGCATGAAATTGGATAAAGCAGACAAAACAATGTTATTATTGTTTTTTTAGTAAATCTTCACTCTTTTATGGTAAACCAAACAGCTCAAAGAGGCCCAGTTTGGTCCCTCTACCCACACTATTACATGGGCTAATGCGATCGGATTTTGTTTCTCTCGTCTTCATATCTTAATGAAAACACTGACAATTAAATCCTGAATCCTAAACTAAATGACAGATAATTAGGGTCTGTTTTGCTATGTTTATTTAAATGTACTTATAAAAAAATAAGAAGAGGAAAATTAGATAAATTTTTTTATAAACTAAAATAAGCTCTACATTAATTAATTATTAACTAATTTGTAAACACTCTCTAATATAATTTTTTTAAAAGATGAAATGATATCTACAAATTAACTAATGGTCAATTAATAAGAGTTAATTTTAATATATAGAGAAGTTTATTTCAATTTTTTCTTCTTATTTTTTTTTCTAGAAGTGTTTCTAGAGAAATTTACCAAAAAAAACCCTTAAATAAAGATATTTTGGTCAATGCATGATAATATTTACATTAATTCAAAATTTCTTAATTGGTGTTCAATAGTTTTGTTATAAAGGGAATAATTAAGGTGATAATTACTCAATAATCCTATTCTCTAGTCCTCTTATTTTAGTTTTATGCAAGTTTCACTTTCTAGTTTGATATAAGTTGGAGTTTATCTTTTGTAGGGTTTCGATGTTTTGAGAAGATTATGTTAACAAATTCATGTCATATACATGTCAACAATTTTAGTGGTTACAACTTGTTAGTTATACAAAGTTGCTTAGACTCCATTACTTGTACACATGTATATCAAATCCTTTATCAGTAACTGTTGAAGTACAAGTGTGAGATGGAGTTTCACATTGAATAAAAATGGGAAAATTGAGCAATATATAAGTGAAAAAAGACTCATAAACTTGATCCTAAGGTTTTGGTTAAAGTGTGATATCAAGTTCACTTATGTGATTGTTTGGTAGTCCATTGGTAAAAATATTCTCCTTGGTGTTTAGTCCCTCGAATTTTCCAAAAATTAGTATCAGAGTTGATGGTTCAACGTGGTGACCGGCTCAAACAAGTAAGATGGTGACAGTGAATCCTTTGTATCGAAAGTCTACTTAGTGGGTCAAGTAGCATGTTTGGTAGTCGCGAAACAATGGAGAGCAGCGGTGCAAAGTACTAGAGCATGTTGACGATAATTGCTCGGCAAGGCCGGACAACTATAGTTAAGCTCTAAGGGCTACCATTGGATACTTGTGGATTGAAAATAAATTTAGCTCGAGGGGGAGACTACTATGTGGAAGAGACTCACACTTGAGGGGGAGATTGTTGAAGTACAAGTGTGAGGTGAAGTCCCACATTAAGTAGAAATGGAAAAATTGAGTTACATATAAGTGAAAAAAAGGCCTATTGGTAAAAAAAATTATCCCTGGTGTTTACCCCCTCAGATTTTCCAACAATAACAAACTAGCTTCCATTTTTTGATTTGTTGTTGTCTAAGATGTTTAGGTTGACTTTAAGTGAAGTCAAAGTTTCTTTGACAATGGTTCCTCTTTTAGTGCAGCTGAATTGTTGTGGAGACAAATGGGATACCTGCAAAGTTAGTAAAGATTTTGGTTGGCATAGTAATAGTGCAAGTAATATATGTGTACCATAACAATGATTATATTCATAAGGTACCTGGTATGAGTTGGATTGTGTATGGCATAGGACACAAGGCATCCTTGGAGGAGAATTTTCACTTGTTATAGAGTAAAACACTATCAGTTTACTTCAAATCGATGTATGTTCTCCTATTACAAGGAATATCGAAGTTAAAGGAGTCATAAGGTGGTTTGATGGTTAGGGGAGGAGCATAAGGGTTGGTGCGATAAGGATATCATGGGTTTGAATTCGCTCATTGACATAACATACTAATTGCTAACATTTGTCAATAAAAAAAGGAATATCAAATTTATCTTGCAACTGGATCATTTGTATAGGACAATCTAGGTACCTTTGGATCATTTGGACCAATTCATGTTTTTGAGCTAAGTTTGTCTTGTTTTGACGAAAATGGGCTCCTACGCTCATTCTGAAACAAGATTTGTGGATGTGCTAGACCCTTGATTGATCATGCTCCAAAGGAGGTTTGTTGCTTCTTGCACTTTCCAAGTTGCTTGCTGCACTTTTTTGAAATGTTTTTTTAACCTTTCGGATTGGTCATTCCTGAAGCCAAACAAGGAGTGCATTCTAGAATGTAATTTTACATTCTAGATTGATCATTTTGGAAGGAAAAAAAGCAGTCCATGAAGCAATAACCTCCAAAGGAGTGTGTTCTTGGTAGGGATGACAAAGTGTATTTCGAATTCTACATGTACCCACAAAAATATCCGCAAGCGACACAAATAATAATCCTTAATATTGGGGTTGGTACGGGGTAGTATATATTCGCAATTTTACGCCGATATGGGTGCGGGTACTATAATACCCAATTACACACACACACATGTTACAAATTAATAATATTGTGTATATATATTATTTATATATATAATTTTCTGTAAAAAAATAATTATATTTTTTATGACTCTTACTCGATCTAAGTCTCTAATCTCTAACAGTATCACTATAAGAGAGTGAAAAATCATAAACCTTTAATTAGAATTTTTGTTAAGCGATTAGAACATTAACTTTAACAATCACTATATTGGATGATTATCTTTGCAATTTTATTTATTTATGACTTGAATTTGGACGAACCAATATTATATTTGCTTGTTTTTAATATTATATGTGTATGTTTTAAATATTATGTTTTGATTAGTAAGAATCAATTTTTACTATAATTGTAGTAATTTTTTAATTAATTTTTTTTATTGATTTATTATTATTAACCTTGTGTATAAGTAAACTTTGGATTGTGGGTGCAAGTACGGAAATATAGATACCTAGCATATAGTAAAATGAGAATTAAAATTACTATCCACACGGATACCGGTATGAAACTAAGTAGAAGTATTAATTTAAACGCATGAATAGAAATAAATACTATAGTAACTTACCCCTTTTTTTTCCCTAATTTTTGCATTCTTGATGGACTTGAACAAGTTCTCACATGCTCCAAGTTAGATGTTCTTAAATGGAGGTGAACAAGGAGTTCTCTCAATCACCACTTCTTACTAATAGTACAAGCTGAAAAGAACCGAGAGGTAGGCTCCTCTTCTTCACAGTCTGCATCATAACTTTCCTTTGCTATGAAATCTTTCAATTCAAGACCAGATAAAGATTCATGCCTCTAGAACTAGAAAAAGGACAGGCCTACTTGTACCACATTGTGGTTTGATGAACCACACTATGGATAAATGCTCCAAGGTTCACGTATATCTCCTTAGATATATGAAGGCGAAGCCTAAAAGTCTTGCCCCTTCTTCTATATGGTATCAAGTGATGACTGGTCCTAAAAATACTTCCTTGGTCTCATTTTATTTATCACTTTTAGAATATTTCTGTCTCAAATTATTTGTGACTTTAAAATATAAAAAAGTATTAATTACTTCTTTCCAATATTGGTGTCAAGAAATAAATGCACCGATAGATACTCCCGACATTCCAAATAATACGAGGATACAGAGTTTAAGGTTTTTACATAAATATTAAGAAATATAATTAATTTATTGAATTTCATAAAAAGTATTAGACAATTTTTTAATATATTATTTATCTCTCTAATTAATGATTTATTTATTCTTCCTATATATTATCTTCACTAAATATTGATTAAGGAGAATATTCAAAAAAATATTTAATGCAATTTGGATTTGTAAAACGACATTTATTTTGAAATAATTTCTTTTATCTAAAACGTCATATAACTTGAAACGAAATGAGTATATAGCTACAACCGTATAATGTAGTTGATCATTTGTGAAAGATATTATAGTCTAGTATATCTATTTTATCATGAGAATTGATATAATCAATTGTTTTCTTAAGACATGTGCATTACCTTAAATGACAAATAAAATGCGATGGAGTATTTGTCAAGAAATGCTTATATAATTGATTGTTAATCAATACAATCATTTAATATATGCTATGATTCCATCAATCAAGACAACCCTGCAGGTAAACTTTTATCTGTTATTTCCTTTTAATTTGTAGTTTTAGAAAATATATGCTTTAATTTGATCATTGTTTCTGGGACTACAAGCCATATAGCATGTATCTTAGAACAATTCATTCATCATCACCCAGTTTTCCAATAAGACTGTAACCTTACTAGATAAATTCTTCATTCTTGTTCATTCATTGGCACTATTATGTTATATATTCCTTCGTTTAATGTCAATTTTCTATCTGTCCGTGCATTGCTGCATTGCTTTTAAATCCACACATATCCATCATATTTAATGTTAATTCCTTCAATTGCAGGATTACAACCACTTGAAGATGATTGGCAGAAACGATTTGGTTTAAGGACTCTCTACTACCACTAAATCACACTTCTAGTTTTTGTTCCCTTCAATTTAACCATTTTTAATATACTATTAATAAGTAATAAGATTGTAACAGCTAGCACACGGCATGGTATATTAGGACACACCTCTTACAAATGCTTACATATCTTGAATAATTAAGTTTAGTTGCACGTTTCTATTTCTTAGCATCATAATCATTCATCTCGTGAGAATTGTATTTGTCTAAACAAAAATATCATTCTATCATATCTAACCATCGTTTTGCTCTGTCACTTGGTTCATTATGACATTCGGTGGCTATATCAAATCATCCTTTGATGGCAAGATCCCGGTCAATTTACACAGGTATCCTTGATGAAAAAAAGTTTGAAACTACAAACTTACAGCAAGATATACAAGCTCTGCCTACTTAAACTATGAATAGAACAAAATAAACTTTATAAAAATAAACAACAAATATTTTCTTGGGCATCAAGAAATGAACAAAATAGGGAAAGTGGTTTTATCCTTTTTGGATAGCTTAATATTCTGCTTAATAAATCTAGAGAACTCCTACATTTAATCATGACAGTGACATAGAATCAACCATCCAAAAGCTGGTACAGAATAGCAAATACTTGTAATGTATAAATTATTAATTGTTCTTGGAGAGTAATTGGTTACTCATACTGTCATATGCTAGAAACCAAACCTCGTCATCTTTCTGTGATTAAAAAAACCTATAACCTTCTTACATGTGTCACTACGTTGTTATTGTTCATTCCACCAATTCAGTTGCGAAGAGTAGTCTTCAGCTTTTTTATGTACTTGCCACTTTGACTAAACTGGTGAGCTAGTTGAAAAAAGAGATCAACGGAAGTGCATTATGTATGAAACTAGAGTTATTGCCTTTGGCCTGGAGCTACTTTTAACTCAATATTTCTCTTGTAGTCTTTGTATGTGTTTCTGAAACTACATTACTGCTGAAATTCCACTATCTACTGGAAATGCAAAAATGCTGTCTGGGAGATTAAATCCTTGATTGCTGCATAAAATATTTTTTTAAAGTGATGAGTTAGAAAAATTGAACTGTGTCGAGGGATAAAGTGCAGCCGTCATCAGACATGTTTGAAAACTATATATCATCCACTATGAATGAGTAAAATAAAGAAGAATGATGTTAAATTCTTGGCAAAATCATCAGCGGAAAGACATGTTTAATGAAATTCTCTGTAGTTAATAACATTTAGGAATAGATGTTTAAGAAGGTTTGAGCAAGGGATTAAAAGAATATCAGAATGTGTGGCAAGTATGTGACAAAGATCAGATTTAATTATTTATTGAAGATTAGGTGCGCTAGAGATTGTTGTGGTTCAAGAGAAATCTATTAGATAATGATCCATACCTGTCCTCATCAGTGCAATTGTTATCTGTATAACACGCTTTGTCATTCGGCGCACGACTGTGAGATTCTGCAGACTGGACATTGAAATGTTCTGCATGAAAGATGCAAAAGATTATAGTAGTGAGGAACTGAGGATAGGCAAACAGAAATGTCATGAAACTGGTCATGCAAAAATGCAATCCATGATATTACAACCCACCATCTGAAACTTTAAACCCGTCTGTGTTGAAGCCTAAATGGGGTGACGCGGACAATGATTTTTGGGCCAGTTGCAGCTCTTCAAAACGTCGTCTCTGAAATTCAAGGGCTGCCTCCTCTTGCTGTTCAATGAGCATCCTCCTAAAAAATTGAGGGTTCCTGCAACTTCTTGGAGCTATAAAAATTGTGTTAGTACAAAGGCTTCTTACACAAAAGGAAACAGACTGAAAGAAGAGCATATGCATATCATAATCATAGAACTGATACATGACTGGGAGAAGAAAAATCTTGGCTCCAAGAATATCATGCTCACTTGTGGTAGGTTCAGTGTCGATGTCTACATAGTGTGGTGAATAATAAGCAGAGTGCTCGATTCTATCTGAGTGCTTCCTGCATCCGAGTTGAAAATCATATAAGAAAACAACATTAATGGTAAAGGCAGAATCTTGTTAAAAGGTGCTTCAGCCTTCAGCAGCTACTAAGATCATAAGATGTAAATACTGATTCATGGTAATAGCATTAGTCAATGTCTCATTTTACGACATAAAAGATATAGAGAGTAAAATTGAATAGGCGAGTGAGACTTCAAATAATCATCCACTAACCACAACTCCACATGCTTTGTGCTTGAGGCTAATATCTTTGAGGAACTATGATGCTAAACTCAAGACATGGAAAATCTTCACGTCGAAATTAACGATAAGAGTTGTTATTCATACAACAACTCATAAAACAACATTTAGTATCTATCTCTCTCCATCATAGCATTTATTACATCTCACACTTCTCTCTCATCTATCTCTTTCTCTCTCTCAGTTGTAAACATGTATGAATTGTTGTACAACCAACATTTCTCTAATGATATATTCCAGTCCTTTTCAAGCTTTCAGTGCAAGCAATGAAGTTTCATTGGCAAAAGGAAGAACAGACAAGGAACTCACCTGGGCATAAATTTTGGCTTCTCCTTATAAGGTTTCACAAGAACCCGAGATTCACAAACATAATGGGGATTTCCCTTATCCAAAATTACTTTAACAGTTTCAGGATCATTTAATGTCACAAATCCAAACATCCTTCTCTCTTGGCTCGGAATCCTTACATCTTCAACTTTCCCAAAAATGCTACACAGGAAAACATGTTAAAGCAA
This sequence comes from Glycine tomentella, assembly GCA_007407185.1. Taxonomy (NCBI): domain Eukaryota; kingdom Viridiplantae; phylum Streptophyta; class Magnoliopsida; order Fabales; family Fabaceae; genus Glycine; species Glycine tomentella. The sequence goes on from PYAF01002320.1 coordinate 682,094, forward strand.
ATTGAATTTTTCATCACAAAATTAACTACAAAGAAGTTTGAGTCATTCATCTATAGTTACATTTGTTTACCTAAAGTAGTATGAAACATCACCCTCACTAAAAGTGCTGTCAGCCGGAAATGTCAGGTATATTTGTCGTGATGCACTGATGTATTTACCATAATCTACCTTTCCATTGAACTTTGGAGCATCTTCTGCCAGAACAACCGAATGCTGCCCATGAGGCCTGCTAATCAACCATTGCAAAAGGAAAATTTAAGAAATATTCAATAAATTTATAACATAAGAATACATAT
>PYAF01002320.1:692368-709968 GCA_007407185.1 Glycine tomentella
GAAAATATTGAATATCTATCAAATGATTAAATGATACAATTTTAATTATATGATACAAAAAAAAGATAAAACGTTTTGTCAAAATAAATTCTATTAAAAAATACTATTATTAATACCATATACTCGAATTTTAAAAATACTTATTTTCATAAATATATAACAATTTATTGGAATTCAAATTTTCCATTGATTTGTACTAAATACAATTAACTCAAAATTAATTTATGATGATAAAAATGAATTAGAAATTTTTTAATATTAAAATAAAATTAAATTCATTAACCCACCAAGAATTACTGAATTAAACAGATTGACCTTCCTAATATAAAAAAATGTTTAAAAATATTTTCCTTCTTAAAGAAACAAATTTCAACTTCTATGGTACTTCAAATTCAAAATTTTATAATAAAAAGTTAGTGGAATAAATTTTTTATATTTAAAATAATCTAAATATATATTCAAGCAATTTGTGCATATTAAAATTTTTTGAAAAAGATAAATTTAAATTCAATTTATTTTCATTACAAAGTTGTCAATATCTATCTTAATATAAATATTTGAACATTTTCGACGGATTCAATTCTGTAGGTAAAATTCGTCGCCAACTTAAAAATTTATCCAAGGAAAACTTTTCATCGGAAAAATCCGTTGAAAATACAAAAAAAAAATCGATGGCATCAGAAATACCCACATTTTCGACGAAAAATATTATGTCGGAAATATGCCGTCGATAATTTCGCTTTTTCTTGTAGTGACATTTTTAGAAATCACAAAATGTTGTCCAATAATAATAATAATAGAAAGGATATAGCGAAATGATATTTTATGTGAAATTAGTATTGCTTGCTACTTTTGTAGCTGAAAATTAAAATGTTTCCAAGTATTTAAAAACGATCAGTATACTCAAAATGTACTGTTGCAGTCATTTATTTTAGATTCACAGTTGCAATCAGTTAATTCAAAATTAAAATGCTATAAACTTTGTTCCATAGTTTCTTTTTTTATTTATAATAAAGCTGAGATTTAATGAATTATGAATGTGAAGGAACCCCAACGGAATGGATCACCCCAAAAACCCATAAAAGAACTCGCATCAGATATCAGAGAAATTTTTCGATTCAATAATAAGTAACTTACCCATTTGGAATAAGTTTTCAATTCAAATCAATTTTTTTCTTATTTATACATTTAAAGAATATTTTTATATTTTAAATTAACTTATTCGATTAATGTACAAATTTTTTCAATTAACAATATATAAATTTATTAATAAAAATATAGAAATATATTAAATATAAAATAAAATTCATGGGGATAAATTTTTAATGAAGTACAAATATTATAAAAACACAAACATGCATATATATGAAAATATACTATATATATATATATCATATAAAATTTTGGTGTAATTTTTATAACAATTAACATTTCATTGTATACTAATATAGTTAACTATTGTATGTTTATATATATATATATATATATATATATATATATATTAAACTAGCACAATCTAGGATATATAATTACCCATTTGTTTAAATTTATTTGTTAAATAAGCGTTTATTTTCTATTATTTTAATATATTTATCTAAATTATTTCTGTTTTAAAAAATAATTTTCTAGTTTATTTTAAGAAATAAATATTAAATACTTCTTAAAAAATATTTATAGCAAAAAATATTTATTTTAAAATTATTCATTTTAAGTTAAATAAATCCACCCACAATTTTACTCATTAAATTCTTTTTTGTTTTGTTAATTACATCTAGATACTAATACATGATAGACGACACATATCAAATAAATCAATAAACAGCTGATAGATCTCAACTCCATCCATTTGTGATTTCTCTTGGATGTTGACTCCCCACTTTAATTTCCAATAAATTTTTTCTTAACTTTTAATTAGTTTATGTTTTTTCTATATTTTATCGCTATTATTATGTTGAGTTTATTATAAAAAGAAACACCTTGTGGAATCAACCGTTACCATCAAAGATAAAAAGTCATTAACAGGTATGTGTGCGCAACACGATGTTGGTCGAGTGGACTGAGTTTTATATTACACACCTCACCAGTAATGTGTACATAATGAAAGTTAAATATTGTGTCTGCACGTTTGGGGTGTATTAAATGATAATAGTATTGAAAGCGGTGTTAAAAATCACGAACCATGGTTTTCTAAGGTGTGTGAGAACATTGTGCTAAAGGATTTATTCATGATATCTCACACAAATTTCTTAGGATACAACAGAACAACTCCATCAAGTTGAGGGCACAGAAACTCGCAAGCATGAAAAATTCAAACCCAAAAACAAAGAAAGAAATCTGGAAAGAAGAGGTTCATAGAAAAACAAACCAACTTGTGAGAGTTCACCTTGTCAAAAGGGAATTAGCCCAATTTGAATCACACCACCCATATAAAAGTCAAGTCATTGTCCTTACACAACAAGATTTGTTATCCTAGGTTCCCTTTTAGATATCGAATTACCCACAAAACTGCATTCCAATGTTCTTGCTTTGGTTGGTGCATGAAGTGAGACAATTTATGCACACAATAAGACAACTCAGGTCTAGTAGAGCACAAATAGATGAATTGTCCAACTAGATATCAACAATATATAACCATTGAGCCAAAATATATACATACATACTAGAGAGAGCCTATTTACATTAACAACACAATAATATCAACAAAAATCTCCTAAAAATCAACTCTATCTCGATTATCTTTATTTGCTCTAATTGATATTATTTCCACCCAATATTTTCTCCACAATTTACTCAATTATCTTTAATTTACTCTAATTTTTCTTATTAATAGATTTTTATTGATTTATTAACCTTATAGATAAGTAAAGTACAACAAAAGTTCTCGTATGAGTATATAAAATATCCCGTCAGTATCGGGTTGAAGATTAAAATTACTATACGAGCGGGTATGAGATCGAATATAAACATTCTTTTAGATGTGAGTATGAAAATAAATAAGATCCTATTTAAACTCGACTCATTATTACTCTAAAAGGGAAACAAATTGTTTGAGTTGACTTGGTAGCAAGAAGTCACCCTACACTTGTTAACATTTGGTATAATGTTTGGTGGATATCCAAATATCACTTATAGAGATAAAAAAAATAAATTAAAATATCATTTTAGTTTTTATATTTTTACATTTTTATTTTGATTATATATGTTTTAAAAGTCTTATTTTTTATTCTTAAATTTATGTATATGAATAGATCTATTTTAGTCCTTCTCTCAATTTAATGTCACACTATTAGTATTTTTAATTTTAAAATAATTAATTTTAAAAAAGTGACAATTTAATTGAAACTGTTATTGTTATTATTATTATTATGTTTAAATATGTTTTTAGTCTTTTAAATTTGCATAATTATTTTTTAGTCTTTCAAAAAGAATTTTTTATTAGTCCCTCAATTTTTCAAAAATTTATTTTTAATCTCTTTCATTGTTTGACTTAATAGTGTCACAATTTATGTCGATTTATCACCATTAAAAATATATTTTTTAATTTAATTTTTTAGAAATGATTTGTAACAGTTAAAAATAGTTAAAATATGTAAAAAAAATTGTGCCAATTCTATATCTCTCTTTATATTTTTCTTTTTTAAAACTAACAAAATATGTAAGAAGATCATCAAACCATACTAGCCAAATATTTGGCAGTTTAAAATCACCATAAATCATTTTAAAAAAATTTACAATTAAAAATCGTTGCAAATTTTGAAACCATGAACACATTAAACAAAGAAAGACTAAAAGTAGTTTTTCAAAAATTTGTGGACTAATAAAAATAAATTATATTTTTAAGAACTAACAAAATAATTATTTAAATTTAAAGGACTAAAAATATATTTAATCTTTATTATTATTATAATTTAAAAAAAAAAACAGTGAATCGTCATAAAACAAAAAACCCAATAATAATAACAAGAAAAAGAACATGAACATGTTACTGGAACCCAGATGGACATCGTTCTTTCTCTCTTATCCCACAAATCAACAAATGCCATTGTTTGGTGCCCACTGCATGCACCTTAGTTTCATTTCTCTCCAATATTTCTTATCCCACAACTTAATTGCCAGACTTATGCCTTTCCCCCTAACAATAATTATTCTATTCAGCCTAGGGTTCAAACTTTCCTCCTTCTACCCTCATCTTCCGATGCAAAATGGGCATTAATTAATTTCCTTCAAGATGACATTTTCGAAGAAAAGAAACACATGCAGTCACATTATTCTCACATTGAGAAATTATATGGTGGATGAAAAGATAGTACTATGATATATCTCAACATGTGACCTCATCTTCACATGCATCACACAACACAATTTTTCCGTTAAGATATTTCTTTTAACTAATAATACCAACAACAAAAACCGCATGCAAAACTTTCTCCCACAGCTTAGTTCATTTAAAGGATATTTTGTAAAGCCAGCAACTATAATTCCATCTAATCAATTAAGAGCACCAAACCACGCACACCGTTTTGCAGAAAACCAGCAATGATTTCCGATATTTTTCGTGACATATAAGACACCATATATACTTAGTAGTTGCAAAAGCCATGCAATTTGTTCATATCACATGTTCTTTTGTGTATCCATAATTCCATGAAGAGCAAAAGCTAAGCCTAGGATATCACGGGATATGGCCAGCCTACAAAGTATTAACTATTAAGGATTCATATCTTTTGCCTGTTAATATTGCTACACATGTAATGCAAGATTCATGGAATAAGACCTGATTAACTGAGTAAAAAAATACTTGAACAGTTGAATATTAACAGTTGAAATTGTTATCTCCTTGGAGACAGGAATGTCTGGCTGGATAGCTAATAGGTTAATCTTGGATTAAGTACACTCTTCAAGGTATCTATGGAAAAGATACCCCTGGATTAAGCATATCAATGTGCACTTCGATACTAATACAATGGGGTAGTGTGTGTGCACAGTGACAAACTAACAATAGAGTAAAAAGAGAATATCTATACGTGTGAGCGTACCTCTTATTTATAAGGATGTTATTTCTAGGTTAGTGTCACCTTTTGATTGGATAAACTATATTATTGAAATTAGAATACTTATTTGTTGGGATCTATTCATATGGCCGTTATGCGCGTTGTTAGAATCTGTCCAGTTATTGTTGAGAGTCTGAGCTAATGGACCCTTAATGGACCTCATTGTAATGAGACACCTTATTATAGAAATAAATTTGACTATTTATCTATTTTAAAATTAATGGAATTCACTTGTACTATTTACACTCTTCTCTCTATTATCTCCTCATCTTTTCTTTATTCCTCTTTAATCAAACACATGCTTTTCACTTTATTTTTTTACCTATTTCTTCTTTCTTTTTATTTCTATTTACTCTATTTCTCTTTTTTTATACCGAACACAACCTTAATCTTCAAAGTGAAGAAACAATATGCATCTGGATTTTAAATTTGGTTCCAAGCATCCACTGAACAAATTCATGATCATGAATTAGATACCTTCAGCTAGCTCAGTACATAAAATAAAAGGACGTGTTAAACGGCTTAATTCAAACCGCCGGGAAGCCCGCCGTTTTGTTATCCTTAAACATTTTTCTTTCATTAGAAAAATATATAAAGAAATTAATAATTAAATTTAATTATTTTGGTAGAATAATAAATTTTAATTTAATATTTTCCCGTAAAAATAAGAATATTTCCATCTATTGGTATTATGAGATTCATGTTATAACCAGAATATATATGATTCATGCCCCTTTTTCTTTCCCTTTTCAACAGTTTTTATTGAAAAGCAAATTAACACCCTATTAGCTCGGGTGACCATGTAACTCAGGGGTACAACAAGGTTAAAAACCTGAAGAAAAAACAAGATAACGAAAATTCAAAATTTAGATAAATAAAACTTTTTGTTACGATAATTTAAAATGAATTTTTTAAACATCGCTAGTTTGAATATGAACAACAATATATAATTAATTTCTTAAAGATATTGTAGATTTTTTATTTGAGTTGCTCATTTAAACAGATGAAAGGGATACTAAGAAGAAGTTGAACAAGATATAGGATATAAATGCAGTTTTTGTTTACCAATCTGGAAAAGATTTTGTAAAGCGGTTCCAATATCTATCCTACTCCGAATCTAACGACACTTTTAACTGACGTATTCTCCTTGATTTTCTGTATATATAGTTGCCACCAACGCCTCCTCTTTTCTTGTTTATGTGTCTCATTATACTGCTTCTCACATAGTGGCATGGTGGTGTTTCTTCGGCTTCTCTTTTCTTCAAAAGGCAATTGATTTTTCTCATGGTAATGATCACTACCTTTCTCTCTATTCTGCATTATAATAATTCTTCTGTTGAATGTGCCAAATAATACCAATAATCACCAATAAGATCCAACACAATTAATAAATGATTAGGTTTCTTAAGCATGCTGACAGATTTCATTCCTTAGTTGTGTACAGAAAAAACTTTGTTGGAAAAAAACAAAACTCATTTAGGTGATCTCTATGTCTCGAGAGTTAGTGTCATGAATGGGGATCTCTTGCTTTGAAAAAAAAAAAAACAAAGAAGCCATAAGATTTGATTTCTTTTTTCTTATTTGCCTCTTGGATTAATTTTTATCAGAATTTCATGCATACTAATATCCCAGATTGTTGTTTCTTTAATTTCCTGTGTAAAAAAAGAATCTTTATATGAATTTTTATGATGGGTTGCTTACTTTCTTCCTTTTTTGTCCCACAAATTATAGTACCATGATGATTTTGTTCTCTGAAAATTAGACCTAAGAAGCAAAAATTTTATTTATTCATTTATTTAATTAGTTGCACAATATTTTGATGGTGTTGTGATCAATGTTTTGGTTCTAGATGCCGAGTGTGAAGTCTGATGCATCTGACAAAGACTCAGAACCATTTGTTGAAGTTGATCCAACAAGAAGATATGGTAGATACAGTGAACTATTAGGATCTGGTGCTGTGAAAAAGGTGTATAGGGCATTTGATCAAGAAGAGGGAATAGAGGTGGCATGGAACCAAGTGAAGCTGAGGAACTTCAGTGATGACCCTGCCATGCTGGATAGGCTTTACTCTGAAGTGAGATTGCTAAGAAGCTTGACCAACAAAAACATTATTTCCCTCTACAGTGTTTGGAGGGATGAGAAGCACAACACCTTGAACTTCATCACTGAGGTCTGCACCAGTGGGAATCTGAGGCAGTACAGGAAGAAGCACAGACATGTGTCCATGAGGGCCTTGAAAAAGTGGTCCAAGCAAATATTGGAAGGGTTGAATTACTTGCATTTGCATGACCCTTGTATCATCCACAGAGACCTCAACTGCAGCAATGTGTTTGTGAATGGGAATACTGGACAGGTAACATTTTTTTTTCCCAAATGAAAATGTTCTTTAATCCATGTTTTCTAGATTGTCAAGATGAAAATCAACCAAAAGAGAAAAAAATAGGAATTATCAAGGTTTTAAAAGATGTCTGCGGCCATGTTTTTTTGCCGAATGTCAAGGTTTTTGGAGTGTCTCGACTATAACGCAGCTGCAATTGTGATCACATCACACCACAAAACTGCCTTACTGTTTTTCAAAACCTTAAAAATTATAGATGCTTATGATTTTATGAAATATTTGATGCGTGCTTAATGTGTAATCATTAAACTTTAGCAAGTCAATAGGTCATTCCTCAAATGGATCTCAGTATAGAGGATATCCTGAATTCAACAAAAAAAGAAATTAGCAAATCATGGTCAAATTAGTATAGTTATGATTTATTTTTTCATTGGTGTTTATTGCAAGATGATACGAGTGTGATTATTGTTTTCATGTCTATTAGGTTAAGATTGGCGACTTGGGTTTGGCAGCAACAGTGGGGAAGAGCCACTCTGCACATTCAATTCTTGGGACACCAGAATTCATGGCGCCTGAGTTATATGATGAGGACTACACTGAAATGGTTGACATATACTCATTTGGAATGTGTCTCTTAGAGATGGTGACACTGGAGATTCCATATAGCGAGTGTGACAGTGTTGCCAAGATATACAAGAAAGTGTCATCAGGTGTGAGACCACAGGCCTTGAACGAGATCAAAGATGCTGAAGTCAAGGCTTTCATTGAGAGTTGTCTTGCTCAACCAAGGGCTAGACCTTCTGCTGCTGAGTTGCTCAAGGACCCCTTCTTTGATGTGCTTGATGGTGACGAAAATGATGACTCTAATGCTTCATGACTAAATTATCTTATCTTTAATTTATAAGATAATAATACTACTGTATTGATATATTGATGTGTTTTTTTAAATGATTTATCCCTTTTTTGAGTTGATAAGTCAATTGGGATAGGCTTGATGATGACTATGTTATTACGTTTATTTTTATCTTTGTTTAGTGTGTGTAATTGGATAAGGGTTGAACATGGGGTGAAGAATGAAGATATACAGGGGAAGTGTTTGTTTTGAGATGTTTTTTATTCTTCCCCTTTGTGAGGCTGTGAAATTGGACAAGTGTTGAAGGGTGTGCTTGATTTGCGATATTGTCATATTGTACATTAAAAATTCTACCAAAGTTTAATATTTTTCAGTAAATGTTACAATTGTCCAGCTTAAGTAATGTGATGACAACAACTAAGAAAATGAGTGGCAAATAAATTCAGTTTTAGGCTTTTCTATGTACTACTACATATAGTCAACTCTGTAGTTTAAGATTTGTTAATCATTTATGAAATTCTTAGTGATGAAATATTTGCATTTTGAAATAGTATGTATTCTTAATATTTTAGTTTGTATCAAAATATTTTCTATATAAAAAAAATCAGAAAGTATTAAATGCTATTTTTTAATAATATTCTCATTTGTTCGTATATGACAAATTCTTATGGTTTCCCTCATTTATTTAATTTGTTAAAGGTATATATTCAAACCAAAAATATAAAAAAAACAGTATTTCCTCCATTCTATTATAGTTGTTGTATAAGAGGTAAAAAATTATTTTAATTATTATTTTAATTTTTAATATAATAGTAATTACATTTTTCATTAATAGTAAATAATAAAATTTATAAATAAATTAACTATAATATAAGATTAGTTTTTTATAAAATTATTATTCATCTATTTTATTTTTCTTGGATATCATGCTTTATTGAACTAATATTTTATTGTCATAACAACTCGGACAACAATTATATATGAGAGAAAGTGAATATTAACTAAATCTCTAGTGCTAGAGTCATAACAACTTTGAGAATAGAAGAATATTTCTTATAATGAATTCTTTGTTTCATTATCCCTTCTTCATCATGATAATCAGATCTTGGAAGTTGGAACAATCAAGAACATGGGAAATTTGAAATATGTACATCATTTGATTTGAAGTTAAACATAAAGTGTAGTCAAAAGTTTGAATAAGCCTTTGATCTTGGAGGCCAGCCCAGAGATGATGATAACTTGTTTAACTTCAACAAGCAAATGGTTTGTTTGAATTTTGAAAATTGGCCTAATGACTTTTGAAGAAGGGGAAAAGATCATGATAAAGGGAAGTGAGTATGACAAAAAGAACCTTTAGGTTAGGCATGATAACGGAACTTGAATCTATGGGTATCCGCCCGAATCTACCTCGATTTTAATGAAAAAAATCGAGTTTAATGAATTTGGGTTCGAGTTTTCCCTGCAACATATATTCGGGGACGGGAGTGGGTTCAGTATTGATGATATCCGCCCCGTCCCTGAGATAAACTTACAAAACTACCCTTGAAGAAAAACAGAAACCCTAACTCTCACCCTCACTTCTCACTTCTTAGTTTCCATTTGGTCATTTCTAGTTCTCGAAGTTGACGGTAGCTTCTCTCTCAGTCTCACACAACTCACTCATGCGCCGGCGACACTGCCATCACTCATCGTTGTCACGCACCGTCGGTAACTTCTTACTTCTCTTACTCATTTGGCCAAAAATTTAACGTTACAAGATTTACTCCTCCTTTTAATCTCACGGTTCCTGATTCCTTTGCTTTCATGACCTAATGAAGAGCTCTCTTTGGGGCCTGTGGTTTCATTCACGATTGTCGCTCTCCTTCTGGCGTCGTCTACAACTTCTTTCAATTCTTGTTCAAGTAAGTTTTATCCTTTTTATTTTTTTATTCTTAGATATAATTTTAAGTTTTTATTTTTCTTCCTCTTGTTAAATCTAAGTTTTGTGGCAAGAAGTATCACCATGAACCCAGTAGCAAAATGTGGGCTTCCATTTTTAGCGTTGCTTATTTTATTTATGTTCCAACGAGACTGCGAGAGTGAATATATATGTGGTAGAAATTGTTAATTTGATTGAATATATATATATATATATATATATATATATATATAGTTATAGGGTTGAATATAACAAGAATAACTTGGCCAAAGGGAAGGAGAATGAAAGGAGGAAGTAAATATCATGATGCTCTGGACCAACTGAAGAAATTTGTATACAAGCAAACATGTATCATATGGATTTTGTTGCTTTGGATCATACAGTAATGGACAGTTCTTCAGTCAAACCCCTTTATGAAATTGGGGCACAGAAACAGAAAGATTTGGAAGAAATAAAATGCATATGTAGATTCCGCTTTAGCATGAATCGGTGAAAAATAGTACTGATATAGAACTTTGAGTTCAATCATGCTTCCTAAACCTTATCAAATATGGGATGATCATGCTTCTTATAAGAAGTGGTTTCGGTTTTGACTTTTTGGGGAAGGTCATAAGAGAGGATAACTTTTAGAGTAGATAAAATGCTATTGATTTTTGTTGAATCTTTGCAAGAGCTACCATACAAGTCTTATGCCTTGTACATGCTATGCTACCACGTATAGTATATTGCTGTAATTTGATTTTCTATTATAGATTAAATGTATATATATTTTCTATAATAAAAGGAATGGAAATAAAATAACCCATTTGAACAGGATTCCATAAATGTTGATGGTGCTTATTTCATACTGAAATCCTGATTTTTAGATCATAACAAAAGTTATTTATCTGCTAATAATTTATAAGTTTTTAGGAAAACATAAATCAACAAGTTGCAAACTTAAGAAAGTACATAAATTGTAAGCCAAAATGCAATGACCATGAGTCCAATAAGAAGGTTAGCAAGAACATGTTGACAATATAACTTATATAAAGGTTGGAGAAATTGCTGTAATGGTTTTGATACTAGTCAGGAGGGTCCAAGCTTATATATAGAGGGGGGTGTTATCCTGTTGAGGTTTGACAACGAATTTTATGTAATTATAGCTAGGTGTGTTGTCTTATACAACAATGTCATTTTCTTAGCCATGATTTTTGTTAATAAAGTGTTTTTCATTTTTTTTTAAAAGAATGTCTTGATTCCCTAGCCATGATTAGATTATATATAGTCAAAATTAAATCCTTTGGGACAAATAAGTGAAAAATGAAGCTTTTGACAAATAAGCTAACAAACATGTTGCTGCACAAGTTAATAATTATTAAACAAGTAGTAAACTTCAAATAAGATAAAAACTCCTACTGCTACACAAGAAAGTAACATGCTAATAACATCAAGCCATGCAACTAGATCCCCATTCCCCACTTAATGTGAAAGCTTTCAATCACTGATATATATATATATATATATATATATATATCATTTTAAAAAAAAGGGACAATATTTCATATTCTAGTAAGCTTGTATCATCATATATCAACAATAAAATTATTGTAAGCATCCCTAAAATCAGTCTTCTATAAAAAAATACAATGTCTTGAACTGCACCATTAATATATCTACACACATCCCCCAAAAATAGAACATGTACACATCCCAAAAAATTCATATCCAAAAAACACAACAATTATTCGAGTGTATCTATAATAAGTTGTGTAGCACCAATGAATTATAGTTGTCAACTTGGCTTGTTTGTGTCATTTGGATTGTAGTCCCATGTTGACTTTCATTGGCAGCTTCACCTGAACCTAGCTTCCATCCTCACGTTGTTCAAAAAAGATACAAAAATTGAATTGTAGTCTAGTGGTTGCTGCATATGTTAGGAAGGTTAAACAATCTTTAATAAAAGACAATGTGAAAATCATATTTTATAAATGAATGTATGACTTGCTTACCGTTAACAACTCAGTTAAAGTATGACTTATATTAAAACTTGTACACACTTGGTGCTACATTTTGCTCCTGCATAATTAAAAATATAAGCCACATATTTTATAAATATGAGATAGTAGTGTAAAAAAAAGTGAGTAAATTATCAAGTTTTCTTGAGTCTTTCTTTTAATTTTGTGATAGGTTTCCCTTTCTCTTTCTAGCCAATTTCTCTACCTAAGATTTAACACATTTTTTTTAGCTTTATATATGTTTTTTTAACTTGGTAAGTTTGGTTTTCTGCATATTCCTCACTTAACTAAAAAAAAATCCAGTATGCAATGTGGAAACGTTTTGTGTTGTCATTGTTTCCCTCAATTTGAATTATGCTATAAGATGATTAATTGGTTATGCATTGACAACACATTAGCAGTACCGGATTACTCCATTCTTCTTAAAATGACATGTAATTTGCAAAGCCAAGTCATGTATGGTTGTACTGATATATGATCATGCTGGATTAGCTTTGATCAGTTTGAATTGTTTCTAGTTTCAATATTTTGGACGATATCTTATCCTGTGTAACTTGTACTTCAATTTTTTCTAATATTATTCACACCACATTAGTCAATAGTCATTACAGTCTATCACATCCAAGGAACATTCATCAAGAATCGTAGTGTTTGTCAATTATGAAAAGGATATTAACTTTCATTTTTTTTCCTATTCACCACATCGAACATTCAATGGATGTTGAAGAAATGGGTGTTCTTTCTATTTTCCCTGAACACACCATTTTTCTTGTTCATGAAACACATGCACCCCACAATCACAAGAAATAGGCAAAATAAAAAGAGAAAGACAATAAAGACAAATTCTCATCCAGCACTTCTCTAAATGATGTGACAATACAGGTGTCCGAAATTCTGTTATGAATCAATAATGCTCTTCAAATTAACTTCTGTAGGTTAATAACGGATAACACTTGTTTCTAGGGTCCAAAAACTTAAGATATGAAAGATCAATAAATTTGAAATACTTCTTAAAGAAGATAGCATTATAAAAGAATTTCAATATAACCTTTGCTGAAACTGTAATACGTGCATGAGTATTTTCTTTCACTGAACGAAACTAAAAGGAAACATTTTCTGTTGGAGTTGTGATCATTAGCTATACTGTCTTTTTAGATGATGTTGGTTCACTGAACGTTTCAAATCCTATTGTGGATAGGATCTGATCCTCTTGGCACTCTTCTTTTGCTTGACTGATTTGGATCAAACTCATGGTTGAAATTTGTTAAGTTCTTCTTTAAGGCTTTGTTTGGGAGAGAGATTTTAGAAGGGAAGGGAGGGAAGGGAAAGGTTTAGGTGATGACATCTCCTTGTTTGCGAGTTTTAATTTTTGAGGAGAAGGATTTGAGGATTTTTAAAACTCATCTGAAATCCTCCAAAGCCTAAAAATTATTGTTCCCCCAATTTGGAGGTTTTTAGAAGGAAAAGTAATTAAAATTACTATCCTATCCCAACTATAAATTGAAAAATATATTAAAATATATTTTAATATATTTTTACATTTAAATTATATAATTTTCACATTTGACATCTTATTAACTCTCAATTTCTCTTTCTTAATGTATTTTTAACTCCCAAACAAGGAGGAAAGAACTTCCTTCATTTTCCTCCCTTTCCTTCCCCTCCCGTCTCCTTGAATCTCTTTCCTTCCCTTTCCCTCCTAACTCCCAAACAAAGCCTAAGGGATCAAGCCCTTTGTTGGCATTTGCTGAATTCTTTTGTGTTTGATAATTCCTCTGTAGCCTTCAGAGTATGTTGATTCTGTAGCAATATCCTTTGCTTGACTGATTATGGATCACATTGGCTTTAAGAGATACTTTGCTGCCCTCCAACTTGTGTTTCTGGTTCCTACTAGAAACACAATTAAGAAAGAGATAATGAAAATCTATGAGAATGAACAAGCAACATCTTTGAAGTTGTTGGATAGTCTTGATGGAAGGGTGATTATCACATCAGGCATGTGGACTTCAACCAATCAGAAGAAGAGTATATTGTTATTACAACTCATTACATTGATGGGTGTTGAAACTTACAAAGTTAGATTTTGAGGTAATAAATGAAAACAATAAGAATACACACAATAACCAAAAGGGGGTGAATTGGTTTAAACTTGACCTTTTTAAAATCTTTAGAAAATCAAAGTTAAAGGATCTTTATCACAATTAAAGCAAGAATACTACAATCAATCAAACCACTCAACCCAAGAAAACAATTACAAAACTTAACTTGTTGAGTAATAAAGATTTCACCAAGAACCACAGATCAAGATAACAAGAATATATTAAAAGATATAGATTAACACAAGATCTTATACTCATTCACCTCTCAACAAGAGAAACTACATCCAGTTATTCTAATCAAAACTATATTAGAGTTTCACTATTCACAAAATTTAGTTCTTACAAGCTTTAAAACAATCACCCTTTATCAAACCTAAATAAAGAACATAAATCTAAAATCCTATTAGACTCCTAGTGATCAGGACATAGAGAACCCTTCTCTATTTTTTCCCTTTAAAGAAACTCACTCTAGAAAAAGTTTCAAGAACCCTTTGTAATAGTTACAAACAACCAAAAATGCAAAAATGAATTTACAAGAAAAGTTAATGGAGAGAGACAATCTGATGATCCAATGAATATGGTTTACCAATTAGAGTTGAAATGAAAAACAAGTTTCAAAACTTCCCCTCCAAAAGCTTCTTTGAAATCTTGTCCAAGAAATCTTTCAATACACCATGAAGATTTGAATATGTGCGAAAGAACTTTAGAACTCAAAATATTCTTTCTCACTTTCAGAAGACTTATGAAAACTTTGAAAATTTCGTAGAGTAAGGTGTTGCAAGTTTCAGAAAACTCACAATCTATTTATAACAAACTTCTGTAACTGAATATAATTGATTAAATCACCCAAGTAATCGATAAAAACTTCATATGTAATCAATTCAAAACAAATTTAATCGATTAAAATGTTCTTCAATTTTCTGCAAAGGATATATGAACAAAGTAATCGGTTATTTCGACCTGTAATTGATTACTACATGAATACTTCTTTTCAAAAATGAACTAAGTAATCGATTGCGTATAAGTGGTAATCGATTATCGCAATCAAGTCATGTTATGTGTTTACACTGAGTAATTGATTACTTAATGCTGATAATTAATTATAATGTTCTTCAAGACTCAAGTAATAGATTACCAATATGTGATAATCGATTAACACAGTCTAAAATGGTTTTTCCAAAAACTTGAAACCATGAAACCTTGTCTTTGATGCAATCATGAAATCTTAAACCTTTTTCACAAACCATGTGCTTTTCTAAAATCATGAATGCAAGTCAATGAATGTTTGCAATAAAAATGTTATTAATTTATTCTAAATCATTATTTGGTGCTATAAACTATCTTATTAATTTGCAGTAAAAATGTTATTAATTTATTTATCCTCTTGATTAAGTTAAAATAATAAATAATAAAGAACACTTTTTTTACACTCTTTTAAATATATTTATGGATATCATTCTTTATTTAACTAATACTTTATAATTAAAATTATAATAAATAATTTTTTAAGCATAAAAATTTATTATTTTTAAATATATAAATTTTATTTTTGATTTTCAATAAATATTTTAAATTGTGATACATAATTTTTTAAACTATTGACAATTTCTTTAAAAAAACTATTAAACTTCAATTTAAAAATTTAAATAAATTGAAAGAGATAGTAAATTAAGAACATCAATTATACATATAAAAATAAAAGCAAAATAATTTGAAATGGTTGAAATATAAATTTTGTTTTATTAGTTTGAGAATAATATGTGAAACTAGTGTTGTGAAACCCGGTTCGGACCAGTCGACCAAACCAGACTCGGTGGCCTAACCAGCTCAATTCTACTATTAGACCGGTCACACAATTGATATGGGATGACTGGCCAAACCCAGGCGGTAGGTCACCGGACGTCGATTGGACTAGTCTGACCTGAATTAATTTTTAAAAAATAAATTTTGGATATTTTAAAAATAAAGTAATTTTGGATTTTTTAAAAAATAAATTGAATTTTGGATTTTGGATTATTATCAATTGTTATTTTGAATTTTGGAGTGTGAATAAACTTTTCTTACTCAAATAATGTTAGTTATATACTTATACATAATATATACATATATAATTTTGAATTTCTAATATATACCGTGTCTAACCAGGTTAATTTCTGACCCACAGGTTGGACCACTGACCCATTACCTCGATCGGGTCAATAATTGGATCGTATTTCATAATTATGTGTGAAATGCACATTTTTAGGTGAGAAGAAAGAGAAGATTAAATTAATAATTAGTATTTTAGTCAAATTTATAATAATAAAGACTTTTGAATTTGTAAATTACATTATAATTAAAATTTGTAATAAATAGATATTTTGAATATATATATATATATATATATATATATATAAATTATATTTTAGATTTATGATAAAATTCTTATTGAGATATATTATTATTATTATTATTATTATTATTATTGACAAAAAAAATTAAATATTGAAATTCAATTTAGGGGAAAAAGATGACAATAGTTCAAAATAATATTTTACATGAATATTTTTTTTCAAAATAATAAAATATAGAGTAAATTACACTCGCACCCCTGTGTTTTGCTTAAATTTCACCCGATACTCCTTCCTTTTTGTACATTACTTTTACCCCCTTTATTAACGCCGTTAACTAATGTTAGTTGAAATATGTGAGCGGATGAAATTGTCCTTACATTTTGATAATTGCTAAGCATATGTAAAGTTACATGTAAATTACTTAGCAATTATCTATTATTTTCCTCTTTTAATGCTTCTTTTTGTGATTAAAATATAGGAATTAGCTTCTTCTGAACTCTTATCCAGATGCTTTAACTAGTGAATTTATGAAGTGTTGGTTGTATTTTTTATAGAATTTATTGCAAGGACATGGAAGATGGATTTCAGGTCTGGAGCTGCTCGCTCAGCGCAACAGCAGCGACTCGCTCAGTGCTACTAGGCTCGCCTAACGCGAAGGTCCGCTCAGCATGACCAGCTCGCTCAACGTGTGGTCACTTATCCAGCTGGACATTTTGAGCCGCGTTGAGTGTTGCGATAACCGCGCACTAAGGCAAGTGCACCGATCGTTTCAAGTATTAAAATAGGTAAGTGAGTATCGTTCTCCACAGGGATTGGTGTAACCACCACTTCACTCTTTCATTTTATTCGTATTTATTTTATTTGCAGCGGATAATTTATTTTAAAAAGACCAATGATTAATTGAAAATAAGTGAAGTTTTGAAAATGATTTTGAAATAAAGGTTTGATAGTAAATCTTATTGGATTTATCCACAAGTAGATTGGAAAACATAAAAGGCTATGTCATAACAT
>PYAF01002320.1:715024-728193 GCA_007407185.1 Glycine tomentella
ATATACTGAAACCTACTTTTTGAGCACATTTATCATCATTTCAACATATAAGTAACTCATAAGTATTTTATGCACTATACTAGTATTTAATAAGGTATAAAATACTTAGGATACTATTAATTTAATTAATAAAATATTATTGTATTGATAATAAAAATTTAAACTCAAAATATAAATAAGTAAAGGTTTAAATTATTAATTTTAGAATTTTTAAAAATCATCTTCATAATTTCATGGATTGCAAATTCTAGTTTCTCAATAAATATTATTAACTAAAATAAATATATAATTATAAATATTTCAAGTTAAGCTTATATTTTTTATCATGTCTTACTAAATTTGTATAAATTTTCAAAACAATAATTAAATATGAAATATCATACATGCATGGATATAAATGAATTGTTACAACTTAATCAATGATATTAAATTTAAGTCTTGAATATATAATTTTGAAATATTTAAAGAAAACCTTTTATTGTTCATAATATTTTTTATATCATTTGATTAAGATTGTATCTCATAAAAATTAAAAATTATAACAGATAAAAATTAAATATAAAACACTTATCATATTGGTTATGTGCATGAAACTTCTAACCGTTAACAAAGAATTACATCAATAAATTAATATTTTCAAGTTAAAATCCCTATTTTATAAGCATAAAATTTCTATTTATTTTATATAAAAAAAACTTGTCATTTCTTCAACATACTGAAGCTCCACTAAGCAACAGAAACTTCTCATATTGAGGATCTATCACATCCCTTTGCCAATGCCATTCGAATCAACTTTGCCTTTTATGGGAATGCCTCTTTAACGTGGAGACATTGAGTATTTGAAAGGCCAAAAGAGAAAGAAAAAAAAAATGAAAAATGTAAATTCTTTATCATTATTTTCAAGAGGAAGAATTTACATTATACTTGAACATAAGTCAACATGTGACTTGGGACTAGTTCACTTGTTTGACTCACCGAATAATATATTGATTGGAGAAATATCTCAAGATTTTTGTTCCCAGCTGTAATTCGTGACTTTTTTAAATTGTGTCAAATCAATTTCTTAATTATGAGCATCTTTTTCGACCTTCATTTATGTCAGTTACCTTTTTTTATTATAAAAAAGTACACTTTTTTTACCATTCAGAAATATATAAAAAAAGTCAAGAATTTATTACTGTTCTATGGAATGAACATTGAATGTTGTTTTAAGATGGGTGATTATAAACATTTTTTTTCTGTTTTATTTTTTCTTATTTTCTATCACATTATTTTCTATAAATAGATTATTCCTTTCTATTAGGAAATGAAATTTATGTTTCTTTTTTTTTTTTTTATTCTCTTTTTCTCATTCAAAATACATGTCTTCCATCATGAGAAATTCTCGCATTGAAGCACCCGATGATGATGGAAGACGGAGAACTCATGTGATGAGACAGAGGAATGAAGAAGACATGCATTGGGGCTACTTAACAAATTTGATGCTTTATGATGACCCATGGAAGATCAAGAAATTGCTCACAAAGAGTGATATTGGCAACTTGAGTAGACTCTTGCTCCGCAGAAAATCGATATAGGACTTGGTGCTGCCTATGTTGAGTGTTGAATCCCAAAGAGAGAATAAGACTAAAAAGGAAATCAAAATTACTATTTGAGATGTGGACACCCAATCCATGCACTATCTTGTCTTCAAGTTTTGGGTTTCATCAAAAAGTTATGTTTTCATGGACAACTAGACCAAAGAATTTGTGAATAGAAGGAGTTTGCATATTAAAGATGAAATTAGATTTAATTGGAATTCTCACAAAAATCGTTTTGATTTTTCCGTTCTCGTCCGTGCATCAACTAGGAATCAAACTCCTGAAGTTTATTATCATTCACACACCCTGTTCAACTAATGGGAGATAGATTCTTTGATAAATTTGTAACTCGTTTCGTTTTAATCAAGTCTTTTTTTTTTTTTTTTTTTACTTACATATATTTCTTTCTTGGTTTAAACTTATAACTATGTTATTATCTAGGCATAACAGGAAGGTTTGTTGAAATAATTTAAACGTGTCTTGCAAATATAGGAATTTCTATCGATAGGTAGATTTAGATTGGCAATAGGATTGATTTTTGAAACAGTATTTTTTTTTAAATTTTATAAATATAATATAATGTTGTTATATTATATTATTTGTAATTTTGATTATCTTAGTTTTCTAAATTCGTGATTTTGATCTTTTTGATTTTTAATTGTAACATTTAGCTTTTTAATTTTACAAATTGATAATTTTGGTTCAGTTAGATTATTAACTAATAATTATGATTAAGAGTTAATAAGTTAATTATAATCAATTTTTTACCAAAGTTAATTATAATTTTATTAAAAATTATTAATTATTTAAAATTAATTTATAATCAATTTAATAACTTTACTAATTACATTTATTAGTTAATAATAATATGATAAATGATAGTCGATTTTTAAAACTAGAGAATAAGATATTACAATTAAAAATTATAAAAAGACCAAAATCATACATTTGAAAAATTAGAGAACTAGAATTACAATTTAACCTTCTTAATTTTTTGTCACCACAGCAAAAACCTTAGTTTTCCACTTTTCCTCCATTCTCATGCCTTTCTTCTAATTTGAACCGTTTTTTTATATATAAATTAGATAAAATCTCATCATAATACTTTACCACTAGTTCCACCTATATATAAATACACTCATTATTCATCTGCAAAACGTTGCTAGCTTTATGGTTGATGAATTCTCTTGATTATGATTCAAGAACGAAGGGAAGATGTTGAGACAAATCCTGAATCGGAGAGAAGAAATTTTCTTTTTCCCTTAGACATGCATGGCAGAAAACATGTTTCATGGTTCAACCATGTTACGCTCTCAGATTCAGCCTCGTATCGATGTTTTCTCTTCTTTCTCGTTTTCTTTACATCCACAACGTCCATTCACTTTTCCCATGCCATGCTTACTATCCACACTGGGTAATATTTCTATTCTTTACCACCCATATTGTTGGAGTTATTGAAGGGTAAGGTTTTTTTAAAACGATTTTGTTGGTGACTATTTTTTTTTTTTGATAAAATTTGTTATAATTTTTAATGGAGTCTTTCTTCTTAATTAAGTTTTTTATTTTCATCTTTACAATATTTTAGTTTGAAATTTTGCTTAAAGAATCTGAGGGCCAGTTTCATTTGACATAATGTAGCATCAATTATTGAAGGTAATGTTTTATGAATTTATGGTTGCATTGGTAAGATATATTGCAAGAAATTATAAAGAAACGTGACTAACTTGCGCGGTTGTGTTGATGATTGCAAATTAAGATGTAGTTATAAAAAATAACCATACTTTTATTTGATTAAAATAAATCAAATGTATGCTTTATAATATGCGTTTGAATTCAATTAAGAATTAAATTCTCAAAATATTGTTTACTATGAAATCTGTTTTAATTTTTTTTTTCTTTATGTATGTCAATTTCTTCTACTAATCAGTAAGTAGCAATAAGTCCAAATGGCAATTTAATATTTAAAAGTTCGAAACGCAAAATACAATTGGGCCAGGCCCGTAGAATGTTGGTCTTCAAAGCCCATTTTCTATAGTTTAATAAAAAATCAGAAAAGGAATAAATTTTGGATAATTCTCTGCAAAAGTGTCATAGCACAACCTTCTATCGCTTCACACAAGTTCATTCAGAGAGAGATAGAATCACTGAAGAGCTTCAATGGCGGTTTCTTCTCTCTCTGTTACTCCTCTTTCTCTCTCCAATTCTTCTCCTTCTCTATCTTCCAAGCCAAAGTTTCCATCTTTGTGCTTTCTCTCTGGCAACAACACCTTGAGGGTCACATGCCCAAAACCTTCGCACTCAACAACTGTTGTTCATGTTGCTCCAGAAGCGTTGGATTCTTCATCTGATCCCTTAGGCCCACCTCCAGAAACCCTTGATGATGACTCTGACGCCACGACCTTTGAGGTTTGTGTGTGTGTGAGAGAGAGTTTTGGTATTTCTTCATTGGGGGATAGATTGTGTTTCCGGAATGTACTAATTCAGCATGTGTGTGTTATAATGTGTGAAACAATGGTCATTGTGTTTGTACAAAATGTAAGATTTGTGGAGATAAGGTGAAGTGGATAATGGAAATTATGACAATGGTATTCTTTCTGCCTTTTGCAATGTCATATCTTGTTTGTTAGGAGGTTTAGGAAGTATAATGGCACTGGATTCTATGTTGTTAAGTTTTAGCTTGGCTTGTGTTTTCCTAACTTTTTGTTTTGTAGAGTGGAGAGAAAATGAGGGAGGATAGAAAAGTTTAAAATTTTAAATTGAAGAGAAAATGAAAAGAGAGAAAAGTTTGAATTTTTGTTTCTAGAAGTCAATTTTTCTTTCCACTTTCCCTTTAACTGAACAAAAGAAACTACATTGTTATCTTTCCTCTTGTCCAACATATCATTAATGTTTTGAGCTCAATAGCGAAGTGGGGATTTAGATGTCAGGTGGCATGATGCATTATCAATTAGTATCCTTGTTAATGCAATGTTTTGGTGTTTTAGGTTGGTGACTTGGGGACTCCTAGCACTTCGGCAATTAGCATTGGTGGCGATGCAGATACAGTATGTTGATCAATTCCCTATTTCCAGTTGTGATTTGATATTTGTTTCGTTTTGGGTTTTACATTTTCTTTTACATGTGAAGCATAAATTTTGAATGTACATTATACTTGATAAAAATAGTTTAAGAATTATAATAAGAAATTGATTGAACATTTCAATCTGTGAATTGTTTGGTAAATCGGGGAACATGTTAAATAAATTGTATTGATGCTAGCCATTTAGCCAGCATTGAAACATATGCCTCCTAATCAAAAGTATGTCATAGTTCCTTGATGCGGTGACATTGGCCCTCAGTTTATTAATGACTGGTTATGTGTGCAATTGACAATTTTGTTGTGATAATTTTTGTGTGAAATCTATTTCAGGAGTTGATTTGAAAGGTTATTGAAATTACACGATTGCATGGTTCACAATTTGAATAGCATAATTTGATACGGTTCAGTTGAATCATGTGATATGCATGAATTGGTGTTATTCTGTATCATCGATATGAATCATGATTTGGCAGTTTGTTGATATTTTTTTGTGTTGCTCTGTTTTTCCGCCAATTCTCATCAGAGAAACCGATGAGAATCTTAAATTGTTAAATAAAAAGGATTGGATGGAGTTATTCTTAATACCCAAAAAAATGCTCCCTATTTGATTATTCCATTGTTTTGTCTTCATTCTTCTGAAACAGTGGCTTGGCTTTATACAATCACTCACTTGCTCTAAAACCCTATTTGGCTATTCAGCCTATTCCGTTGCTCCGTGTTCATCTTTTAGAAACAGAGGCTTCATACAGTCACTCTCTCTAATTTCTATATGCAATTTCTTTGGCTATATCATTGCCCTCTTTTCATTCTTTTGAAGCATAGCACTTTATGTGGCTCCTAAGGCTAAGAAAATGGGAAAGAAGGATGTTTCCTGAGAACATTTTATTGTTCTTGACAATGAAGTACACGTCAAATATAATTACCATTCAATATCCACAAAAACCATGTGAGGTAGTTCATTTAGAATGAACTATCATTTAGTAGAAACTTTTAAAGAGTTAAGACTTGTGAGTTTTAACTATGTATTTTGGCGGATGATTGATTGTATTATAATATTAGTGGAGTTTACTTTTCCATAGTGTGATGCGAAATATAAATACTATGTCATTTTGCATAGTGATATGTGTGATTTTTGAGCATTTTATTAATATTGAGCTATGCATGACGATTAACATTTTCCAACCAAACCATTCACATTACAGTTTGTGATTTGGCATCTATGATGAATTGATATAACCATGTATTATTCCATTATGCTTGAAGGGCTATTAATGTTGGATCCTCCACTCTTTCATTTATAATAACTACGACCGAGTAACACTACAGGGTATAGAGGACCCAACAATAATTAGTTTGTAAAAAGGTAATCGAGTTCAAAGAAGGGCCTGGTAATATCCCTAAAACCATAGTTCAAGAATGTGTTCCAGTTGATGCATATCAGCAAATTTTTCCTTCCTGAAGTGAAAGAGTGTGGCTAAACACAATCTCCCATATCTTGTTTATCAGATACATGATGCACTCCACCAATTTGTTGTAGTTGAGTAGTTTCTTTTGCTGGATGGTTAGTTGTTGAAAAAGTAAAGGCAACAATTAGAATCTGTTAGGCACTCCTATTTGGAAAAGGCAACAGAGGGATTTACTAAGGCTATAACAAACTTGCATATGTGGCAACAAGTGTGGGATGAGTTGTGTTAAAGTTAGAGGCTGTCCGGGATAAAGGGTAAAAGGGAGGAAATGAAAGAGGTAGGCTATCAATTGGGTGGTTTTGGGATGGCTGTTTCCCAGGGCAGAGAAGTTTTCCTTCTGATTTGTTTGCTTTCCTTCTTAATTTCTATATTTACTGCATATTCCCTTGTAATCGGAGCACTGTTTCCGAGTATTTTGTCTATTTTTCCACCGTAAATTCAGTTCCTATCAAAATCACTCTGAATAAACTATACGTTGACTGTTTTAGTGGGCAAAATTAGGTATTATGATTTATTATTAACTGAGATTGTAAATTTGTAATCATTAAAAGTATTAATAAAAATAAATTAAACTCTCACTCAACATATCTGACTGCATCTGTGGCAGAAAGATGTGCATTTTAACATTGTTAAATGTAAAATATACATGTGATTCTTTTTTTCCCATGCTCCACTTTGATAATATTAATAGTTGAACATATGGTTGGTGCATTAGAAAATAATACTCTTGTAATCACTGTTCTCAAGGATGTGCTTAGCAATCTTCCATAGTTTATAAATCATTTAATTCTGGATTATACATTTATTTTAACCTAAAATGTTTCTACTTCTCATGGTACCTAGTGTAGTATAGGTTGCTCATAACTGTTGGATTAGTGATATTTCCTATGATAATTTCTAGTTCTTCATTGATGAGAAGGGGATGTATACATCACAATTCTATTAATTGTGCATTGAATTAATGTGGATTCAACGTGCTGCTAGCTTATTTTTCACGAGTTTCTTTGTGAAATTATCTGTAAGAATAGTTGAAAGGTCCAAAAGCAACTTAATAGTCTTTGAATATTAATTTTAAGCATTGATTTGACTCTCTTGTGTCTAACCAGGAATTAGAATAACAATTTGTGACATGCCTTTTAATTTTTTTGATTGCTTGTTCCTATTCTCAGATGGCACCAAAGCAGAAGATTAGAATCAAGCTTAGATCTTACTGGGTGCCCTTGATAGAGGATTCCTGCAAGCAGATATTAGATGCAGCAAGGAATACCAATGCAAAAACGATGGGACCTGTGCCATTACCAACCAAGAAGCGAATCTATTGTGTTCTTAAATCCCCACACGTACATAAGGATGCTCGGTTCCATTTCGAGATCAGAACGCACCAGCGTCTCATTGATATTCTATACCCTACAGCTCAAACAATAGATTCTCTGATGCAACTAGATCTTCCTGCTGGTGTTGATGTGGAGGTCAAGCTCTAGAGATATTTGCTTTTCAGGTTGTTAACCATTTTGAATCTGAGTGAGGTTCAACTTGTTATCAATTGCCAAAATATATTGGCAGATATCATGTATTTCACTGCCTAAACTTGATTTCTATGAACAATGTTAAAATCCTTTTGCTTGCTTCCCCCTTTTGTCCCCAACAAGGTTTCAATTAGTGTATTCTTGATTTCCTGTTTTTGCTTAGATATTTGTATATCCATATACAATGTTATGTAATTCTGATGTGCCCACAATCGCTTCATTTTTTTCGCTGGTAAATTATGGTCATGAATTTATTTATTTTGATCTCAAAGTTATGTACAATGTCATTCTTGTAGCTTTTAATTAAGGGACTGAATGATTGAGGGTCTGTTCGATTGAAGAGATTTTTTTTTTTTTTTAATTCACTATTTTCATAATTATAAAATTGTTCCTTATTTTCCTTTATTTCATCTTTACTAAGATTTTTTTTTTACTATGTTATTGCCTCATTATTATGGAGTTTCAACTGGTTTTGTCGATCGGAGTACTTGATTGGTCATTTTGTCGATTGGAGTACTTGATTGGTCATCTTTGCAGGAAAAGAAGAAAATAATAAAAAAGTCTCCATTTCCTTTACAAATCATTGAAAAGGGGAAATAAAGTGAAGTTATCTGCTGGCCTTTATTTCTTGGGTTTATTTGACTTCAACTTTTCTCTCCTGTTTCACCCATGCCAAAATATATTTAAAACTAGTAAGATTATTCTGTCATCTTAAATTGAAGAACCAATAATTTCTTACTATATTCTTACTATGATATTTTTAAGTTTCATATGCATGGCAATATTCGTAAGTGTTTTTAACTTCTACGCAGCTCCGGAAATAGATATGTATTTGGTGTATGTTTCCTTGGTTAAAAAATTAAGCAAGTGACTATTTATCTATACCCTTAATACCACCTCATCGACGCGTTCACTTGCTGTTGTTGATTTCTTAACCGGTTTCTGTTGCATCATTAATGGTCATAGAACTTTAGTTTCCATTTTTACTATTTTAAAAATGGTTGTACATTTTCTGGGAACATTTGTCTCGTGGAGGAAACTTGCAAATTGTTGCTATGAAAGTCCTCTAATGAGAAAATTGGCACATATGTCAACCATCTATGTTCATGTTGAGTCCTTCCTTGATGGAGCATTCATTGTTAAACAATGTGGAATTGGCCCACATCCACGTGAAATGGAGTAGCTAATGAAAGTGCTTTGGGATATTTGTCTGTATGAAAAGTGCTTATGGATATTTATTTATTTAAGGGTATTTTTTTAAAATTTATTTGGTTGAAATAAATGTTTATTTTAATAAAATAAACAATTTTCTATTTTTCATTATGTTTGTCTAAATTGTTTATGTTTAAAAATAATATTATTTTTTTTTACTTATTTTAAGAAGTAAATTTTATCTCCTTATTAAAAAATGTTTATATAAAAATACTTATTTTAAAATTATTTTTTTAAGATTTAAACAAACTCACTCTAAATTGTTTTATCCTTTAGCATATTTTTTTATGTACCAAAAAATATATATTCATTTATCTCACGTTGTTTGTGGAAGTGTGGAACTAATTTCAACCGTACCAACCATATCTCTTCTTACGTGTCTTATTTTGTCTTTTTGATACACGCGCACTGGAACATGGATCTTGATTATGAACATCATTTTAAAAGATTGATCAAGTCAAGCATCAAGTACATAATTAGATATTAAATTTTTTCCACCTACATTCTTAATTCAGTATTTCCTTTTATACTTTTATATGGCTTACTAGTATTACTATTTATTTATTTTACAATAGGCAGAATTGGTGATATGACCATATATATTACCATATTGTGTTAATTGTGGCTGTAATTTAAATTCAAATTACTAAACTCCGATGTAGATGCATTGTATACTTTCTCAAACTGTACAAGTAGCTGAATTGTTTTGTTTCTGAACTCACTAACTAGCCACTAATAAAAGATTCCATAGAATGTAAGGAACAATAAGGGAGTATGTAGCATTTGAATGGTCAATACACGAATGAATTTCCACATGTATGTTACGTCTGGTTCTAAGGAATTGTTTCATAAATTAGAACAAAAATTAAGATATCATGTACTTTTTTTAGTGAAATTCAAGTACATCAAGCTGATGAAGTGATATCTCAAATCACAATTAAATGAATTTTGGTAAGAGATTGCTTAACTGGGAATATCTCATATATATTTAGCAAGACTTTCTATTTCTAAGGCTAGCTAGAGGTTTATTCCAGAATAGGGAGTTAGCCAAATCCTGAAAATTCAATTGTGTAGCTACCAAATTGCTATGTTTTGTTGAGTATGCAACTTGCTGGATTAGCATCTTCAATAATGCAGACACAGGGTTCATGGTGAGAGATATGGTGATAAAGGAAGTGTCAATTAGTCTTATCTTTTGCTAGGTCTGTCTCATAAAGCCCTCTCTGTCCTTTTGCCTAACCTTACCCAAATGGCCAAATTGCGTTTAAATAATAGCCAAGACCCAAGAAGTTGACCAAAGAAAAGTAATAGAAAGAAATAATATTTGGTGCAAGCTTCCAAGGATTAATTAATAAGCTCCTTGAACTAATAAGAAACATATATAAATTGGACTAAAGTAAAGTCTCTGATTTGGTTGTTTTTCTTAGAGTAGATAATTTTTTTAAAAGGCAAATGAGGGACAGGAGTGAAAGTATGTTAAAAAAAAATGTTTTGTCTTCACATGCAGTTTCAATGTTTCATGATGAGTTTGGTATGGTGCAAGTACTTTGCTCTTCAATATTTTTCAACAAGCGAGAAATATTTATCATTTTAAATTGTTTACTGTTCCTCCTTTTGCTTCTTCATGCAAAATATATTCTTACACTACCCAGTTGAAATGTGTTCATAATATTGTATTCATATTTTTTTGTCGGAAAAATTAATTTAATTTAGTTGAAGATATATAATTTTTTCTAAAGAATTATAATACTTTTCTTTTGATATGATTCATTAGAAATGTTATTGTAAATTAATTATTGATTTTGGCCCTCCATTATAATCTGTTTTCTTATTACAATGAAGAGCTATTGTTTTGTTTCAATTTTGTTATAAAAAAAAGTTGATACATCTCTATCCTTTAATAATGCGTTTTAAAGAGCTCTTCATTGTCGTCCACTTTTAATTTTTGTGAGAACTTGAGAATTGAGATGTTCCACACTTAGCATATCTCACGAGAATATACCATTGCACTGGCCCACTATATGCAAAACAATAGACAGAGAATCTATAAAATTATTTCATTTCTCTATTGTAAGGCAATTCCAAAGGCTAGGAAGAAAGGATGATGATTAGATAGGGCCATATAAACATATAGATATTGTTTGCAATTCCAAACAATACGCAGCTATTCGTTTTAAATTTTTACAAATAGTTGCCCCATAAACAAGACAAAGATGCTCCCTGGCAAAGCTTAAACCAAAAGAAACTTTTCATGTGAAGGCACCTTTTCTTACTATTGCAATTTTCTTTAGAAACATCTAACAGCCTATTTAGATATTATAACTTTTGAGAACTTATTTACTAAAAAAATATTATATTTTTGATAAAAAAGTTCTTAAAAATACTTCTGATTTATATCTAAACAGATCGTAAGTATTTTACTAAAATTCAAGACTAGGAGATAAACACCCATTATAATCAATATATAAAAGATTCTCTTGTTTATTATTAATATTTATTCGGCCTAAAATTTTAAAATTTTTAAAATTTTAATTATTAATAAATTATTAATTTAAGTGATAGACTTTTTAAAATAATATTTTGAATTCAAATAATGTGAATAAAAAATATGATTGAAACTCTATTAAAAATGAATAGTTAAATTCTTCAATAAAAATTAGTTATTAATGGATCGAGTAGATTTTTTTTATTAATGTCATGATGAAATATCAATTATTCTTAATTATATAAATAAAAGACAACAAATTAAATTTTAAATAGAAGAAAGCTAACAACAAAATAAAATTACTTAACTTAAAAACAAATAAAACATTATTTAGTTTTACAAAATTAAGATTACGCATAACTTAAATTAGAGAGATAAACATAAAATTAAGAAGAGAAAAACCGTAATCGGCAAGTAATTTGAGGGGAGTGAGTCAGGATCAGCTGGATTCTTCTGGGTGACGTAATGGATTACATAACGAAGTCAAAGAATCATTGAATTTCAACGGCGGCTATTATTTACTCTTTACCTTATAATTCCCACTTTCCATATTATTTTATTTATGCCATACGTCATGGCAAATGTAAATTGTTAGTTGGTGTTAATTATATTCTCTTTTTTCATAAAAAAAAAGTGTTGGGATAGAGTTGGATTCAATTTTTTAAAGTAAGATGTAATTTTCAAGTTTTGTAAGTAAATAAATGAAATTAGAAAAAAAAATTGTTAAAAATGTTCAATCAAATTTTTATGAATTATTAAAAAGTTAATGAAAGTTTTATATCAATAAATAATTATAAAAAAATGTTAGTACATATTTAATCACATTTACCCGAACAAATCTAAATAGACTTCTGATGGGTTTAAGTTTAACAAATTAAACCTAATATTTTTGAAGACGAATTTAAGTTATACATGCATTAGATCATCACAACTTAGTCTAATGTAATATGTTTTCTTAAAAAATATTATTTCTAAGACAATTGTATGTTAATTATAATTTTTTTAATTTAATAAATACTGTTTGCGAAAAATAATATAATATTATATTTATATTAATATCATCTATCTTAAAATATATTGTAAAATACATTTATTATAGTTATTTCTTTAGTTTTACTATTTAATTATATATAATGTTAAGGTTATTATCAAAGTTTCTTTTTGACAGATTACCAAAACAGATATGTAATGCTAAGTTAATATGTTGTATGTAAATTGTGTTGATCCAGTTCTATTTCAAATATTTTGAGTTTTAATTAAATCGGATTCAAATTCAAAAACTGATTCTATCATAATTTCGAGGCAAGTATAAATATAAGAAAACTCGTCCCAGTGGCATGAATAACCCTGTATTATTTTTACTGATAGTATCTCCGTGTTCACATTTCACAGTTAAAAAATATTATTATTTTTTAAAGTTGAAAGATTATCAAAGTGAATGGGCAGTTTTCCAATATATATTTTTTTCTTTCTATACATACGATTTAAAATAAATATTTTATTAATGTTTAAATCCAAGTATCTATCAGCTTAGTTAAATTTTGGTGGTGTCGTTGCCCTAACATCATTTATCTATGAGAAAATTATATTTATCTTAAAAAATATTAAAAGTATTCTTTTACATGTAATTCTAATTTTCCAAATTTTCAAATATTTTCCTTAGTTATTTAATAAAAAATACCGAATAAATTTTTTATTTCTTAATGAATTTAATTAGAAAACATTGAAAGTATTGAATTTTGTTTTTATATTGCTAATCAATTATTAAAGGTAAAGTATATAGAAGCTCTTTTAATTTAGCTTTTCCAAAAGTTTTAGTGT
>PYAF01002320.1:732588-748017 GCA_007407185.1 Glycine tomentella
TAAAAAAAAAACAAAATTCATGAATCTAATAAATGAAGGTACATGAATATTCAAACATTTTTTATTTTATATTGACTTTAATTATGTAAAATTAAAAAAAGTGAAAATAAATAGTTTTTATTTTTTGTTTGTATATGATTTCTATATCAAAAAATCACAAGTATAATAAATGAATGCATAATAATCCATACATATATGGATGAGTTCAAATAAAAAAATATCAAAATAAAAAATCCATTATTATTCTCCCAATACTTAATTATTAAAAAAATGAAAAATAAAATACAAGAATTAAAAAATCCAATATTCATTATATATCTTAGACTCCTAGTAATTAATATAATTTATTAAATAAATAAGAAATATAATAATTAAGAAGGAAATGTCTAAAGTATCCTTAATTTGAGCAAGAAAGAATGTGCTAAAATTATTTTCTTTAGTATATATAAAATATAATAATATTGATTTATCCTCCTATCACATCATTATTTAATGTTTTTTATTTGATTTTTTTTTTGTTTTCTTTTCTTTCCCCCCTTCTATACCTCATTGCATAGTTATATCTAACCTTCGTTATGGGCTTATGGCCGATGGGGCAAGACTAGGACAGGAAGAGAAAAAACAAAGGCTGTCCCTTTTGCTTCGAAAGTAGCCTACATTTTAGTTGTTTACATTATTGGGGATGGATTTTTTTGTAATTGCATTTGTGTGTCTAACAAGGCTTCCAAACAAAGACCTTCATTCCCAGATATAATGTTTTCTTCTTAAAATTTTATTCTGGTATTTTTAAAAAAATAAAAATTATGCATAATTATTAATATTATTTAATTTTTAAAGGACTACAAGGTTGATGACTTGAAGTACAAAACGTGTATAGAAGTCCAAAGATGATGCCACTTTGCACCCAAGTGAACGTGTTGAGTTGTACACACTTAAGATAATTTATCCCACGCTAATCAATTCCGTGTGGGAAGGTGAAAACCAAAATCAAAACATGCAACAAAGAGATTATTGGCTCTCAGCTGCATAATTTGAAGTCAAAAAATTGTGTTGTGGTGTCCAAAATTGTTAAGATTATTGGTCAGCCAATTATATCTATCCTCGTGCTGGATGAGATTAAGTTATGAATCAGAGCCAGGTGCTCAAGCTCTTCTTAGAAAGTTATAGTCAGAATCTCAAGCTATTGAATTGGTATGATCATTTGGTAGACCCCAATGGTGGCAACACATCTTTATATCTGAGAAGTAAAGGCTTATAAAGTAATTAGCAAGGTATATATATATATATATATATATATATATATATATATATATATATATATACTTTCTGTTTTACGACTCCTTTTTTCTTTCTTTTTTGCAAACTATGATATTTTTTATAAAAAATAATCTTCTTCGAGTTCGACAATATTATTAATATTATCCTTCCTACCAAGACTTAAACTTGAAATCCCAGGCTAATTAAACAAGCTACAACAACATATGCCGCAATTGATTCACACTTACTACATAATGATATTGGTATAATTTTACGTTTAGATTATATATTCCTCAAATGTTTACGTACTAGGATGATAAGAATCTTCGTGCCCGCAAATATCAACCTTAACTCATCACAACTTTGATAAAAAATACTTTTTACGAGTATAAATACAAGTATTACCCAAAAGATACATTAATTATATTTTCTTACTTATTTCAATCATCCTTGTAGAATGCTAGAAATGCGTTCTTTAGTATGATCCTTCAAACATATTTTTTAATTGATTTATATTTATTGAAAACTATAAAATTAGAAGAATAAGAATTAAATATGGCTAGGACTTATAATTATTTTCTTTCATTTTCAATAAATTTCAAACAATTAGAGAAAGTTTGTTTGAAATTCTCTTCATCTCTTTATCAGACTTTACATCTTGTTTTATCCTAAATTGTAATTAATAGGTTGAATTTATGTTATGAACCATTGTATTTTTAAGGTCTATTCAATTTAATGGCATCTAAATTAGTTTTAAATTTAAAATTAGACAACAAAAATATACAAATATATTATTATAAAATAATAATAATTTTCAGTAGATGAAAATGGGGTGGAACAAGTATACAGACTTTAAAGATAAAGACGAAAAATGACATATCCATTCCCACTTTGCATGGCATGTTGCATACCTATTACATGTCATTTTCCAACACCTAATCACTTTTTCTGAACGGTCCATATTTTGCACGTTTGTTTGCCAAAGAATCAGGTTTGTGGTTAAAATTAAGTAATGTACTAGGATGTCTATTTTAGATTTTTGACTCTAGAAGAAGAAGAAGTCCAAAATCCAGTTGCAACACAAGACACGAGACCTACACAACTATCAACCACTCTGTTTAACAGACAAAGCTCAAGGTATCAATAAAGAATAGTAAACCCTAGCAGAGCTAGGTTACAGAACCACAACAAAGAAGGAAGATGAAACATGAAAAATAAATAGGCACATAAGCTTCGAGAGAGAAAGAAAGAGAATAAGAAAAATGAAAAGCCAAAAAAAAAAGACATACCACTTGCCCCTTCAGTGCATCTAGCTTTATATATATGTCAATAAACAAAAAAGTAAGCAAAATGCACCGTTAGATATATTGGGCCATATTTTTGTATGCTTTCTTTGGGCTTCACTAACTCAACAAACTCCACCTTGGAGCACAAAGTAAACATAGTGCAAGTACGGGACATGAACTACAAGTCCAAAGCCAGAGTAAGGGACATAAGAGAAAACAAAACAAGAGGAAAGACAAAGAACAAACATCAACGCTAATAAAGAAAACATGTTAGAGCCTACAAGAACAAGAAAACACGTTAGTATAAAAAACATTTAAAAAAATAAGTGAAGAAGGAGTTTCAAGATGCTATTGCTGAACCTTCAACAATGTCAGGGCATCCCTGAACTTGTTGACATGTACAACGTTAGTCAAAATATCAGTTGGATTGTGCACAGTGGATATTTTATCCACCTTCACCTTATCATCACCAATAATGTCTCATATGAAGTGTAATATGACATCAATGTGTTTTGTTCTTTCATGAAAAGCACCATTCTTTGATAAATGAATAGCACCCTGAGAACCACACATAATTTGTGGAATTCCTTCCCTTAATCCAAGTTCAGTAATCATCCCTTTTAACCATAGTGCCTTTTTTACTGTGTCTGTTAGGGCTATGTATTATGCTTCAGTAGTAGACAATGTGACTACATGCTGAAGATTAAATTTCCAACTAACTACATTTCCACCAATTGTGAAAATGAAAATTGTTAAGGATATCCTCCTGTCTAAATTTGCAGCATAATTAGAGTCACAATAGTCTTTTACAGCAAAGTCATTAGACTCATTTTCAGTAAAATTTAAACAGAAATCAGAAGTACCATTCAAATATCTTAATATCCATTTTACAACATTCCAATGTTCTTTTGAGGGCTTACTCATAAATCTTCTCACAACACTAACCTTATAAGCAATATCAGGCCTAGTGCTAATCATTGCATACATTAGACTCCTAATTGCATTGCAATGTGGTACGTTTTTCATGTAAACAACTTAATCTTCAATTAATTCACCACATATTGATTTTAATTGAAAATGAGTAGCCAATGGTACACTAACAGACTTACAAAGATGCATAGAAAAAATTTTAACAACCTTTTTGACATATACATATTAAGATAAAGATAAACTTCTTTCTTTCCTATTTCTCATTATATCCATACCCAAGATTCTCTTGGCAGGACCAAGGATCTTCATGTCAAATTCTTTCAAGAACATTTCTTTCAATTTGTTAATGCATTTCATATCATGTGAAGCTATTAACATATCATCCACATAGATTAACAAATAGACATAGTTATTTTCACTGTCTTTTATATAATAAACACAATGATCATACTTACATATAATAAATCCTAGTGATAGAACAAAGTCATCAAACATTTTGTACCACTGCCTAAGTGTCTGTTTTAATCCATACATGGACCTTTTCAGCAAACAGACTTTGTCCTTAGAACATTTTTGTATGAAGCCTTCTGGCTGCTCCATATAGATCTGTTCATTTAAACTTCCACGTAAAAAAGCAGTTGTAACATCAAGTTGTTCTAATTCTAAATCAAGAATAACAACACTAGATAAAATGAGTCTAACAGAGGTGCGTTTTACCACAGGAGATAACATTTCATTACTATCTATTCCTTCTACTTGTGAGTAGCCTTTTGCTACTAATCTGGCCTTATACCTTAGGCCTTCTCCAATCCTGAAATTTCAACCTTCATCTTGAAGACCCACTTGCATCCAATGATCCTTTTATCTTTGGGTTTGTCCACCAAAACCTAGGTCTGATTCTTCTTTGATGAGGATATCTCTTCCTCCATTGCTCTTAGCCAACTTTCTCGAGAAATCATGTTCATTGCCTCTTTGTAGGTTCCTGGTTCTTCTTGTTCAATAAGCTCAATAACCTGCAGGGCAAATGCAACAATATTAGCATAAGCAAATCTGCTAGAAGGTCTAATATTTCTCCTAGCTCTATCTCTGGTCAGAAGATAACCATTGAGGTTGGAGTCCTCTTGATTTTCTTCAAAAGTTGTTTGTGGATCATTAGCAAGTTGATCAAGTGTGTCTCCTTGATCTTCAGTTTCATCATGATTCTGAACTTGTTATGAATCATCAATACCAATGGGTCATCTCCACCTTCAATTATACATTTTTAGGTTCTTGAACCTGTCTAATACCCTACACAATATAGGTTATACATACAAATATTTTTTTTTTATCTATAGTCAAATTTGATTGTCATTAGAAGAGATACCTACTATTTGAAATGAACGTAGGCAAAAGTCATAAACCTATACCTACAACCTTCAATCGTAGGTAAAAGCCAATCACTTGTACCTACGACCTCCAATTATAGGTAGAAGTTATATAATTATAATAAAATTGTCTAGCTACACTTCATTGCAACCTATTTAGAATTTTTTCCCAAATTATCTTACACCAAACAACATTTAAATTTTAAATTGTTATTATTCTACTGCAACCTATTCAGTTTTTTCCCCAAATTAGTTTGCACCAAACAACATTTAAACTTTTATTTTGGTGATAGATAAAATTTTTCGTAGGAACCATCTTAGAAGATATTTTCTTTAAAAAATTATATTGGTGTTCCATAGAACCTTATCTAATGTTTTGGATTGCTAACATAACATTTTCAATAACAGATTTTTCATAAAAAAATACATCATTTATCATAATTAAATATAGTAAATTTTCTGGGACCATGAGTTCAATTTCCACTTCATATTAGATACAGAACATATATAATAAGAAAAAAGGTAAAATATTGTCAAAAATAAACTTATTGTCTAAAAAAGGTACAATATCACTCTCAACAAGTTGACCATGCAAAAAGAAAATATCGCTACAAAAAACCTTTCTGCAAAAATGAACCTCATAGCAAACATGGTGTAGATGGCAGACATTGCAGGCCTTGGAAACAAAATTATTATTAAAGAACTTAAACTTGATAATATAGTTGATGTATGAAGTAGTATATATAAATTGACTGCACTCTTATTCTTCATGTACCTTTATGGGATGATAAAAAAAATGCATAACAAGTTGGTTCTTCACACGAAATATGGAAAAGCCGAGCATAAAATTCTCACAAGATCCTACAAAAAGTAAAATAAACATAATTTGTAAGAATTAAAAAAAAATTACAAGGACAAAAAATAAAAAAAATATTAAATTACAAATACTAAAAGTATATTTAAATCTATTTTTAATTATTTGAATCACCTTAGATGGAACTTAATTTGATACAAATACATACATAGATAGATTGGACTTGGTTTGTGTGAACTAATGTTTTAGCCAATGGAATAAGTGCAAGAATTACCTGAGCAATACTCATAATTAAAAGGATAAAAAGCATAGTTGAATAAAGATTTTATCCTTTTCATCATTTCATGTTGTAATAATAATAATATGTAGCACATATTCAAAAATTAAGCAAAATCATTAAAGCAATATAAGGACAAACAGAGACGATTTTGACTTAAAAATCATCTTCGTATATTTTTTTTAAAAATAATATGATCAATAAAGATGGTTTTGACTTATTAATCATCTTCTTAGGCATGTTAGAAAAAAAGAAGATCAACGAAGACGGTTTTAGGCAAAAACCGTCTTTGTATATAAACAAACAAAGACGATTTTGACTTAATAACCGTCTTCGAAAGCATGTAGCAAAAAAAAATAGTATCAACAAAGACGATTTTTACAACCGTTGTCGAATGTCATGATTTTCAAAGACACATGCAACAACGATAGTTCTACAACCATCGTCGTAAGGGGTTTAGAACCGTCATTGTTTTGCTCCCCTGTAGTAGTCCTAATAGCACATAACAAAGCTAACATGTATGGATGGTTAATAAAAAGCTTATTAATATGTTGTGGATTGGGATCACGAGCATGAAATTTTGCAACAGATCTATCCAGAATACCTATTTCCCACAATGTGGGACCATCCCGTAGGGCTCATATACAATTTCACCCAATTCAATGTAAGAACATACATTACAAGTTTATTAAACAAATTATTTTGCAAGATGGAAAACAAATTCAACTTTGACCAAGCGAACTTGATGTTATCTTCATCAAATCACCAAATTTGTTGTCCCCAACAAAATCATGAACCCAAGCAAAAAGGTTATTTTTGGACTTTTTCAGTTTTTATTTCTTCTTTTACAGTTTTTTCTTTTAACATATGTTTCATTTTTTTATTTTTGTACTTTTTTCCTTTCTTTTTTCACTTCATATTTTTTTCCTTTTTTCTTTTTATATCTTTCTCTCCTTTTTTTTAACATTTTTTTCTTCATATTGGAACTTATACGATTATTTGTGTAATAATTACATTACAACCTTCTAAATTTAATGTTCATTTTAGTTATTTATATTAAATTACACAAAAATTTATTTATTTATAATATTATAAATATAAATATTTATATTATGATGCAAGGTGCATGTAGGTAGAAAACTTTTAGAATTTTACCTACGTTGAACAATTGTAGGCACAAGACTTTTGAAATTTTACCTACACTAAGTGTTCATAAGTAGAAGTATTTTTTAATTTTATATATTTATTATATTAATATAAGATTTTACTTACACTAAATTTTTGTAGGTAATTTTTTTTTTAGTTTTACCTATCATAAAATGTGTCTGTACGTAAAAGTGTTCGTAGGTATAAGTCTTTTTTCTTGTAATAAAATGAACTTGAATTATAGATAAGAATTCAAATTGCATCAAGTTAACAAAAATTTAAGTACACATTTTAGAAAAAGGGAAACAAGAGAAAGAGAGGAAGGAGGTTGAAAAAACAATTTGATGAATCTTGCACTTTGATGCCTCAAATCCACTTAACCAGCATTTTAGGGGCCGCAAAAGAGAGAACTTGAGGGAATCTTCAGTTTTCCAGTTGTCAAAAATTGTCTGCATGTGTAGGAACACTATTTTCAGCTTCTTCTTATTTTGTTGGTGTTAATAACGCTAAAATGGGCGTAATGATTAACACTCAAAATCACAAGATTGGAATGCCGGAAACATTGGAATTGGAACACCTCTTACAATCTTCCCTCAGTACTTTCCTAAAATTCATGGTTGTACAAAGTGGATCAAACTTCAAGGCATCAAAATTAGGAAAAATTAACACAACTTAATCTATGAAAAAAATCCACATTATTGGGCTTCAATCATAATGGAACATTAAAAACCCACAACATTTACACGAAATATATGCTTACAACTCTATAAAAACACCAAGTTAATTTCTTGTTAAAATCATATAATGAAATTGTTCAAGTAGTTATCAACATCTGCCAATTCTGAGCACAATTAATAATACAAAGGATTATAAAGGCGCGACTCTTATAATGAAGAAACATTTACTATGGTTGGTGTAGGCATATACTTTTTAGACAATTCTATCCCTAACTTCTACGTGAGATGTTGTAGAGAAAGAAAAATGAAACAAATACTAGAAAAATAAAATGAGACAAAAGTAATTATTTTAGGAATTAGATAATGGTTGCATTTTATATTCAAGAAAGAACAAGACCACGAATGTCATTCTACAAAGTTATTAATGTGAAAAAGACACACCTTCTATTTTCAAAGTTGGACGCATCTTAGTGATGACTTCTGCCGAATATATGCAAAGGTTCTTTAGCATCCCTGCTCCAGATACCTACATGGGGCACATCTTGGATGATCCAATGGTCTTGTCCTCCATCGAAAGCAATGCGCTGCTCAAATGCAATTGGCATTTCCTCGATATAGAGATCTTTGAGTTTCTCCAAGTGTTGAATTCCATAGGGTACTGTTTTGAGTTGGGAGAGGTCTCGTAAATAAATATTTTCCAAAGAACACAGTGCTCCTTTGTCGATAAGGATGGACTTCAACTTATCCAAAGATTTGAGGCGCAGTGTCTTTAGTTTCTGAAACCCTCCACATTGAAAATGAAAAGTTTCACCTACATAAGCATTGTCAAAGACAAGGAGGAGCATCAACCTTGGCATATCTTTTAGTGATTTCAATGCATCATCAGTCAACTTGGAGCCCACCAAATACAGTTGCACAACATTTTGGAACTGTGGAATCCAATTTGGAAACCTTGTTAACTTCCCCCATAGGAAGAGCTTCCTAAGTGTAGACATAGGTGACATAATGTACAACTCAATTACTTCACTCTCATCAGCTGTACGAATAAGTAGTTTCTCCAAGAGTGGCATCTCATTTATTAAGCAACACAAAGTCTTTTGGTGTTTACCTCTAAACCGTATCACCCGCAGTTCCCTTAACTGCTTTAGCTTTCCTACCTCTCTAAAGACCACTCCATCATCATCTATTTCCACTGGAGGCATGTCTTGTAAGGATGTCATGCCTCCAATATCCTTCCATTGAATTGAAGATATATAGTCACTCGGAAGATGACGTAGCTTAGTAAGCTTCGTAATCTCCTCTGGCATCTCAGACACATCTGTGTTTCTTATATCCAAGGTCTCCAAATTCTTGAGCTTACCAATGGATTTTGGTAGAATTTTTATCCCTGTATACCGGAAGCTTAAATACTTCAAGTGGAATAAATTCCCCAAAATTTCAGGAACATAACGTAATTTAGAACCTTCAAAATCAAGTACCTTCAATAACATGTAACTTGTAGGGATTTTCCTTTCTAAGTGTTCAGATACTTTTTCATCTTCTCCTGTCATAATAAAAATTGACCGAATGGGTGAGCTTCCTATACTTCCACCAAAATCATTGGTTGCAATTGTTAGGCGTCGAACAATCCTACTTGATACAGATTGATCAGGCCCATCAATATACTGACAAAATCCAGTATCC
Source organism: Glycine tomentella (assembly GCA_007407185.1). Taxonomy (NCBI): domain Eukaryota; kingdom Viridiplantae; phylum Streptophyta; class Magnoliopsida; order Fabales; family Fabaceae; genus Glycine; species Glycine tomentella. The sequence continues at coordinate 742,023 of PYAF01002320.1, forward strand.
TTTACTTTTCTAAGGATCATGTCGTGTATTAAGTCATGAACACGACACCTTTTAACTTTGCCATCAATTCTAAATGAGGATACTTGCACCAAACTTCTATGGACCAACCCTGATAAATATCGTTGTGCAACTTCTTCCAAAGTTTTTCCGGTTTCATGTTTAACAAACCCTTCAGCTATCCACTGTCTAATCAATCTATCCGATTTAACTTCATAGTCCTCCGGATACATTCCAAAATACAATAAACATGATCTGAGATTGACTGGCAAATCATCATAACTTAAACCTAAGATTTTTGTTATACTATTTAACCCAGAATTCCTCTCCAACTTATCTAAACTAAGATTTTCACTAAATTGTTTCCATTCAGGTGCACTTTCATCTTTTTGAGACAAAAGGCCACCAATGGCCACAATTGCTAGAGGTAAACCTTTATACTTTCGAACAATTTGAAGAGATATATCTTTAAGTTCTTCTGGACAATCTCCATCGGAACTATACTGAAATGCCTTCTTACAGAACAATTTAAAAGATTCTTCTTCAGTTAAAGGTTCTTCTAGCTTAAGCACCTCAACAAATGATGATTTCTTACAATATCCCGCAACCTTCTCATCCCTGGTTGTGATTAATATCCTACTTCCATTTTTATTATCAATTACAGCAGATTCAATATTATCCCAAAAATATTCATTCCATACGTCATCAAACAAGACAACATACCTCTTATTGAGCAAGCGGTTTCTGAGTTCTTCGGTCAACGACTCAATGGTAGAAACATCCTTGGGAGGGTCCTCCTTTTGTTCTTTGCAAAGCTCATTCAACATATGCCTTAGCAATCCTTCTGCCGAGTAGGATTGAGACACTGTGATCAATGCATGGCACTCGAAATTGTTACGCACCTGGGCATAAACTTGCTTGGCAAGAGTGGTTTTTCCCACCCCTGCAATTCCTACCACAGAGATGACAGTGCGTTTTTCTCTTCCCTTTGTCAACCAATTTTTCAATGTACCTCTAGGGCCATCAAGCCCCACAACCTCATCTTCCTCAATAAAGAGAGGATCCCTTCTAAGTTTCTGCCATGTGACATCTTGATTTCCTCTAGAACTGGTGGGTCTTTGCTCTAAAGGAAAATGGCTTTGGAAACCATCTCTTTCAGCACGAACAAGGGATTTAACATCCTGAATCTTATACGCACTTTGAAGGCGAAGGATCTGAGTTTTGATGAAGTCAACAGCCTCACATAGTAAAGCTGCACATCGAGGATCATCAGGTTGCTTATCCTCACAGGAGATGTTATATTCATCGATGACATCTTCCATGCGAAAAGCTGCTTCTCTGAGCCGCATCACCCTTTCTTTTATTCTATGACACCTTCCATCATCTTGTTCAGCTTCTGCCATTTTATCAGCATCACTGATGAAATCTTGAAAACTTTCAAGTTCATCTGTAATGTCTCTAACTTCGTTTGGGAGATCTCTCAGCATTTTGACAGCTTCCAATATTTTTGGAAGCGCATGCTGACCAGCCAAGGACACTGCAGTTTCTGCCATTTAAGTCAAGCTAGCTAGCTCTGTTTTTTGGTTTGTTGTGAGTGCAAAACTTGATGTTCTTCAACATTATATGTAGCCATGTCCGTAGTGAGAGGAGAACAATTGATTAATATTTAATATTCTCTATTATTTATTCAGCAAGTTGGATTTATTGTTAATTTATAAAGTAGTTATATATTCCAATGTATTGTAATATTCACATTATGGTTGTACCAATTAATACGAAAACACCAAATAATATTGGTTTAAGTCATAATATTTGGCATGTCCAAGTTAAAGTATCATGCAGTTGTCCTAAAAACACATGCTAGATATGACAGCTGTGCATGCCAGCACTGAATTTGGCATTGTTAATGTTAATTATTTGTCAGCATATCCATACCAAATCACGCTACCCAATTTTTAAATGAGTATGAAAACTAATTATCTTAGAGAAAACGAATTATTCGATTCAAATGATGTTTGTCGGTATTAGTTTTACCAACAAAATTAAACGGCCCTGCTTGTCAACTTAATTGCGTGTTAGGAATAAATTAATATTTGCTTTAGAATGTTCTATTATTGCCACTGTAGCTTTAGCCTCATACTTCCTTCAACAACTTATTTGCTTAATAATATACATCTGAACTCTGCAACTACAAAGTTTAAACGAATAGAAAAGACAAATATCTTTGTAAATATATCATAAAAAAACAGTTTACTATAATAACAACAGAAAAAAAAACCCAACAAATTAGATCATTTTATTCTCTCTTTCTTTTTCATTTTTCTTCATTTTAGGAACATTGATCAAATTTACTTGATAAACTCAACAATCTAAATCAAATAAATTAATATTTTGATTCAATTGGTTCGATTAATTAGTTCTTTTTTTTTTTTTTACTTCAAATATGAATATCCAATTACAGTTTGTTTGATTCTCTAATATATTCATATGCTTCAAAAAAATTACAATTTGTTTGATTCTCTAATTTATCTTTTTTACCTTGCGTTAACATAAAGTTTAAAATCATAAAAAACACTCAGTGGATATAAAAACTTAAAATAAAATAGAATGATTTATTTTTTAAAAATTCAAATAAAACCAATATATAATTGAATATGGCTGGTTAGATTTAATTTTAATTTACTCTAAATTCGGACCAATTGGATAAAAATCTGTAAAACTCATACTTCCTCCGTTCTCAAATATAAGAAGAAAGGTCTTTCTATCTAGGAGAAACTAAACCGAGAAAATAGTTAGCAAAAAAAAGTATAGGAGAGCGCAAAAAGGAACATGAGCAACTCAGTTTCTATCTTCCATTAAAATATTTTTACTTTAAGTTCTTTAACTAGTGCCTTAAGGGAACAAGCTGTCATTTGCTAAAGAAAAATACTTATTTGGTTTAATTAAGAAAGTTAGTTAATCATATTTATATATCTCAATTAAAAACTATTTTTTCTCAACTTATTAGGAATAAAAAAAATATCAATTAAATGAAGGGCATTTTAAGGATAATAAAAGTAGCAGTCCTTATGAAAATACTAAAATAGTATAGTATTAGCTTTCATATTAGTGACCACTATACCGTCCTTATTATTAAGTAATAATTCTTAGAATAAAATATGTTTTAGGTTCTTGATAAATTGACAAATTTTATTTTAAGTCTCTAATTTTTTTTTTTTGCGTTGAGTCCCAATAAAACAAAAATATTATTTTTAGTCCTTAATATTTGATTTTAGTCTTTGATAAATTAGTGAATTTTGTTTTTGATTTCTAATAAATTTTGTTTATTTTGTATTAGTTCCTTTGAAAAATACTTTATAGGACCTAATAATAAATGAACAAAATTTATTAGAGGCACAAAACAAAATTTGCTAATTTATCGTGAATCTAAAACATATAAAATAAGATGCTTCCAATAAACCACCTTGTTCTCTTGTTTTGAAAAAAAGATAACATTTTCATTAAATTAAACTGAACCAATGTTAAACTTTAAAGTAGCATAAACTTAAAAAAAAAAAAAAAAAAACTACGTACCGGAGGCTCCACGCTATGCGATGCAGGTAAGAGAGAGCGATATTGTACGCAGCCTTACCCTTGCATATGCAAAGAGGCTGTTTTCGGATTGGAACCCATGACCAATAAGTCACCAAGATACAACTTTATCGCTGTGACAAGACTCGCTCTCTAAAGTAGCAGAAACTTAAACAGAATAAATCAAACACGGTACAAAACATTCCAAATATAGGAGAATCTGAAGATGATATAATAGTGTCCCAAACAATTAGATGATGATAGTGTACCAAACAATATATAAATAGACACCAGTAGGATCAGACTACGAGACTAACAATACAATTCTGTTCTTTTTCCATGGCTCTACCATTCCTCTACTTTTTAGCTCTTCTTTCCTTTGTTTTCACAACCCTTATAGTACAAAAAATAGGAAATAAACCAAATAAAACTGATGACACGACTTGTAACATGCCCCAAGGGCCTAGAAAGTTACATATTATAGGAAATATATACGATCTTCTATAGAAAATTAAGAGACCTAGCTTTAAAATATGGATCCGTGATGCATCTTCAACTTGGACAGGTTTCAATTATCGTCATTTCATCCCGAGTGTGCTAGGGAAGTGATGAAAACCCATGACTTTAACTTTGCCACAAGGCCTAAAGTCCTAGCTATTGAAATAATGTCTTACAATTCCACAAATATAGGTTTTGCTCCCTATGGCAATTACTGGAGGCGGCTAAGAAAAATTTGCACATTGGAGCTTTTAAGCCTTAAACGTGTCAACTCATACCAGCCAATTAGAGAAGAAGAGCTCTTCAAGCTTGTCAATTGGATTGCTTCCGAGAAAGGATCCCCCATCAACCTTACCCAAGAAGTACTTTCATCAATTTATACAATTTCTTTAAGGGCTGCCTTTGGCAAGAAATGCGAAGACTAAGAAAATTTTATATCAGTGACTAAAAAAACAACAAATTTGCTGCAGGTTTTGGCATTGGAGATTTTTTTTCCTTCTGTCACTTGGCTTCAACTTCTCACTGGCTTGAAGCCTAAGCTTGAGAGGTTGCATCAACAAGCTGATCAGATAATGGAAAACATCATTAATGAGCATAAAGAGGCAAAGTCAAAAGCCAAAGATGATCAAGTGAAGCCGAAGATCTTGTGGATGTTCTCATACAATATGAGGATGGTAGCAAGCAGGATTTTTCCTTAACTAGAAACAACATCAAGGCCATAATTCTGGTATGGATATATCATAACCTCTTGAAATACATTTTATGAACATAGTCTTTGCAGAAACCTGGTATTAAAGTGGAATTATTAAGATAAAGGTTTGTTGGATTTCTATTTTCAAAACTATTTTTAGATTGAAAAGAACAAATAAAATAGACACTCAAACCAAGTTCGTGCCTCAAGCAATACCACTCAAGATGGCTCGCACTATTGAGCTAGGATCAAGAAACAGAAGTTAATGAGAAACTATTTGCTAGTTTTTTTTTGTTTGTTGGTTTTTAAACACTTGTTTTGGAACAATTTTCAAACTTAATAGATTTTGGATGAGATATTGATTGCTGAATGACATAAAATTAATTTTAAAAAATATTTTTTAAAAGGAAAAAGTGAGAAGGGAATCAAACCACTACTACAAAAAGGCATTTTTAACAGCAGTTAAAAAAGCCATTTAACTTCGGTTCTCGAACTGATGTTGTACAAATTCTACATTGGTTGTTCCTAAAACCTGTGTAAAATTTGTACATCTGTCAATTGCGACATCGGTTGTGTTTGTAACCGATGTAGAATAACAAACTAAAACCAATCACAATCAATTAATTAGTGGGTTGTATGAAAATTACCCTCGAGGGTGCATTTTTTTCCAATATCGATATTGCTTCAATATCAATACAAGCAACCATTTTAGTGGTCATGCTGGAATTCAGAAAAACACATTAGCACAACAAATGAAAGTCAAAGTCTACTACAAAGAATATAATTTTATTCATATCTGACATAATTTCAAGGACTTACTGATGATTGCTATTATTCCAAACGTCCCAGAGGTTAGGTCCCATCATATCCATAACCTGCACAAAGGAAATATAGAATCATCATTCAAAATAATAGTCATAATAATGAACAAACACTCAAGAATAAGACTCAACAACATACCATGACATATTGACATACCAAAACAAGTTATCATTCCTAATATGCTTCATAATTTATAGGATTCAATTAGAGCAACTGAACATTTATAACAAGGAATTGCATTTATTGGTATCCACGACTAAAGAGAAATATGAGAAAACTATTAGGACAGAAAGAATTCGTAGAACCCTCTGTAGAGACTGTGAAGTGATAAACAACTGTGTTTTAAATATGCCTGCTCTTTTTAATTTGTTAAAGAGTGACTTTTTAATCTGCTGCTGTTTCAGAGCAAGCAAAACA
>PYAF01002321.1:3231-18828 GCA_007407185.1 Glycine tomentella
CTGCATTTGTTTACTTTCTGTCTTATAATTCAACAACCAATCAATCAACAACATTCTCTTTGCGTAAATTTCTGTTTTACTTTCAATCACGACATTTCTTTTACTGTGAAAATTACCCCAATCCCTGTGGAGACGATAACTCACTTACTCACTTTATTACTTGTTAACGATCGGTGCACTTGCCGTAATCACGCAACATTGTGCATCTGTAATATGGTCGTACATTTTTCTAGGTTGGCTTCAATTCCACGATGTGTGATCATGAAACAAAGAAATTTTTTGTCACCCGCCCCGAATGTGCATTTTTCAGGGGTTGAGACGCATGTCATACCTCTGTACTTCTTTAAACACCTCTTCTAAGTCTACTACATGATGAGCAATACTCTAGGACTTGATGACCATGTCATCAATGTAGACCTCGACATTGCATCTAATCGATTGTTTGAAGACACGGTCCATTAGTCGCTAATATGTGGCCCCTACATTTTTTAGGCCAAAAGGCATGACCCTGTAGCAATAGTTGGCATCTTTAGCAATGAATGTCGTCTTCTCTTCGTTGGGGGATGTGCATCCTGATTTAATTGTACCCGGAGTATATGTCTAAGAAACTTGGGATTTGAAACCCTGACGCACCGTTGACCAGTCTGTCAATGTTGGGCAATGGGTACCCATTTTTTGGGCATGCCTTGTTGAGGTCGGTTAAGTTTGTGCACATATACCACTTGTCGCTGGCCCTTTTGACCATTACAACGCTGGGGAGTCAGTAGAGTACCTGACTTCTTTGATGAAGTTGGCATTTAGTAACTTGTCGACCTTTTCTTTCATTGCCTTGTGTCTTTTTTCTTCTAACTTTTGCTTCTTTTGGGCTATTGGTTTAGCCTATGGACATTTGCCAGCTTGTGGCATATGATGCTAGGATCGATGCTCGGCATGTTAGACGATTTTCAAGCGAACAAATCCGTGTTTTTGCGAGAATGTCTGCTATGTGTCTGTGCTCATGACTAGTGAGGTATTTGCTAAGCTGTATACATTGCCTGGGTTTGGGTCCGAGCTGCAATTTGATGAGTTTTTCAATTGCCTTTGGCGCTTTGTCCACATTATCATCGCGTGGATCTACATAGAATGAGTCGTCATGGTGAGATGTATAGACAGTTAGGGTATAAGGGGTGGACCTTTTGTCTATGCTCATGAACTGGCTAGTACCCCGAAGTGGGATAGTATCTGCCCGACTCCTTGCTGGGAGGATACGGTGCCACTTTCAAACTCTCTGCATATCACTATCAGGCTTGATTCTGATCTGCCTTTATGATGACTATTTCCCCCGTCATGGTAGGGAATTTCATCTTTAAGTGAGGCGTGGAGACGATAGCTTCAAGCTCATTCAATGTTTTCCTGCCAATCAAAGCAAGGTAGGAGGTGTTGGCATCGACAATTAAATACTTGATGGTAAAACTCCTCGAGAGTGAACCCTGACCGAAAGTGATCATAAGGTCCACGTAGCCCCGAGTTTCTACCCTTTTCTCCTGCAAAACCCAGGAGGGGTCCGGGATGAGGTTGAATCATGTCTAATAAGACCTCCAGCTTCTAAAAAGTCTTCAAATATAGAATGTCAGCAGAGTTGCCTTGATCAATGAGGACCTTTGATACTTTGAAGTTGGCGATTATAACAGAAACCACCATTGGATCATCCTGGTTGACAGGATTGATTCCCTTGAAATATGCATATGTGAATCTAATAGGAGGGAGGCTCCATGGTGGGGGAGCATCGCCACATTTTATATTGATGTCTCATATAGCATGTAAGTGCCTCTTTTGAGACTGGCTGGATGATCCTCCATGAGAGAACCCACCCGAGATGGTGTTGATTACACCTCAGATGTGTTGGGCAGGCTCATTCTCCTGTTGGCTGGGGGCTGACGCTCTTGTCTGATCAGGTCATCCCCCATGTTTATTTCCAGTTGAAGGGTTATCAGGTCTTCTTACAAACCGTGATAAGTACCCTACCTGGATGAGTTCTTCAATCTTGTCCTTCAAGACCCAACACTCTTCAGTATTATGGTCATTGCCGCGATGAAAACGACAATATTTGTTCAGGTTCTCCCTGGCTTGAGAGGAGATGGGGGTGTTGGTAGTTTCACTTGTACCTTCGTATTGAAGGCTTCCTCCATGATTGTGGCTCGATTGACCATCAGGGGAGTATATCTCTCATACCTGGGTCTTTTCGGGAGAGGTTGTTGTTTGTTCAGCTTCTGCTTTTTGTCCGACCTCTGGGGTTGACTTTGGTTGTCACTTCATGTTTTTCTTGCTTCTGTCTAACCTGTCTGACTTTATTGTGGAACTTAGACATCTCATTCATCTGTATGTAACCTTTAGCCCATTCGCATATCTCGTCCATGATAGAGGGAGGTTTCTTGCACAGACTTTCCACGAACTTGCTAGGTAGTAAAGCCAACATCATGGAATGTAATATTACCTTAGGACTAAGGTTTCTGATGTAAACAACTACTTGTCCAAATCGTTCTATTAACCTTCAGAGAGGTTCATCATCTGCTTGACGTAAAGTGGCTAGTGCAGCGGAAGTTAACCTATGAGACCGACTAGTTGCATATTATGCATTGAACTTCTTGACAAGGGTGTCGAAACTGTCTATGGACTGCGGGGGTGTCCACCATACCATGTCAAAGTTGTCCCCTTTAGAGAAGTACGAAACACTCGACATAGCATAGCATCGTTATTTGTGTATAGATTTGCCTAAGTGAGGAAGGCATCCAGATGCTCATCCAGATCGGTGTTTCTGTCGTGCCTTTCTAGATGGAGAGATTTCCACCCAGAAAGAAGGTTGACTTCCATAATACGATCGACAAAAGGGTGTCATCGTGTTGTCCTCCCTTCTGGACTGTAAAGTTGTTATGAACTGAGATCGCCATGAAGGTTAACAGTCTGTCGGGGTGCAATTCCCCTTGAGTTTGTTCGTTTCTTGTGGGGGGAGTGCTCGTCTCCCTGAGGGTGTCTCATTCTGGCTTCCAGTTGGTCATGGTCAGCTTTCAGCCTTCAGAATTCTACTTCATGTCTTCTCTTCATCTCCTCTATGCGGTTTTGAAGTTGTTGAATGGTGTCCGCATTAGTCATGGTCGTCTAAGGAGGGTTGGACGTCTCAACATGAGTGTGGTGTCTAAGACTGGAGCGTGTACTAACCATTGACGTGGTTGGACAAAGAATTTGATTTGGAGAATGCGAGGCTGCAGGGTAAGTTTAATCGTGGCCCCATGATGGGGGCCAAATGTTCTTACCAAAATCTGTAAATGCCACACACCAAGGTGGATATGGTCCAGGTGGGTTCTAGACTTTGCATGTCGAATGTGAGTCGACCTTGTTAAGGAGGGGGACCTGCAAAACAAAGGAAAGGACTCCGACGCTCAAGTAAGTACATCAATTTTGAGAGATAACTGAGTATATGTTCACCGTGGGTGAATGGTAGTGAGAACGAGTATGAGAGATGAATATCAGATGATTAAAGATTTAGAGAGAACCTGTATTTATAGCGTGAAGTATAGACCTTGGGCCTTTGTTTGATAATTAATTTGTCGATAATATAATAGATAATGGCAGACAGTTATATAATTCAAATAAAAGATAATGTGTACCTTATTATAGATGAGTAACAACTGGTAGATAATCCCTTGGAGATAATTCGAGATCTAAGAGATAAGGTGGTTAAACTTATTTGAATAAACAAGCGTAATAGATAAGCTGGTTGCCAGGGAGACTGATAAGTGCCATATCTTAGTGAAATTCGGATTACATTTGAGGCACTTATCTTGTGTTTTGACTAAAAATATCTATCAAAATTTGCCCTAATCTAGTGAGTTTATACTGAATACTTAGTATTTATGTTTCTCGAAGATTCATCCAAGCTTTCTTTTTATTTTGCTAGCATTCGAGGATTTTCGAGGCTTTCGAAAACAAAAAGCAAGCAAAAAGGGACCATAAAGCTAATTTGGGAGGTACATCAAGCAAACTAGGCCCAAGGCCCAAAAATTTATTCCAGAAGGTGCATTTAACTCGCCTAGGCGAGTGAATGTAGTGCAAATTGCTCGCCTGGGCGAGTGACTTCAACAAGTGGACGTGCAAGTGGGCCAAGTGGATCAACAAGTTGGGCCTTAACTCGCTTGGGCGACTAAAACATGAGTAAATGGGTGGCTTGGGCGACCAAAATCGCTCAGATCAACCCCTATAAATACCCATGCACCCCCCAAAGGCAAATCACAATTTTCTCAAGCCAAATTCTCTCTTCTCTCTCTTGTTCCAAGCTTTTCCTAAGCTTGCTTCTTTAAATCTTTGTTTAGTGGAGAGTTTAGGTTAGGAAGTGAGGGAAAACTAGGGTGGAAACTCTGCCGAAACGGAAAGCGGTGATGAATCTTTTCACCTATTTTTCTAAGGAGGTTCTGCCCATGCTCGGCTAGCTTTTCTCGAAGGATTGGATGTAATCTTCTTACCCTTACAGTATTTCTTTTGATATTTATTTCTACATAAGTCTTTCTATTTATTATTGGTAAATTTATTCCGTACTTAACGCTTGATACTACTTGATCACTAATATCATGAACTTAAACTCGAAGTGAGACTGAAAAGTAATCTTAGGGTTTGAACTGAATAAATTTACTCTTTACGTTACGTTGCTAGACATGGAGCATAACATTTAGATTGCAAATAAACACGCGAATATAATCGTAACGCTGGGATATTTATTTCATATGCGAGAAATCGATATTTGATAAATATTCTTAGGATTCTCAAATGCGAGAGATCGATTTGGGGTGATTTTATGTGTGCATCAATAATAATAGAAAATAACTTATGCATGGTAATATTAGTTGAATACTAAGGGTATGAACGATAAAATCCAATCCTACGTCCTTAACTTAATCAAACTCGTTTTATTAGTTTTCATAATCTTCCGTAATTATTCATAATCTTTCGTAATCTCCCGTACTAAGTTTATTATTTCCATTTTTTTCTAAATTTTCATAATTTCTGTTAATCCGCAATTACATGAAACTCCGTCACACTTATTGTACATAACTATTAAACTGTTAAGCTTTATTTAAATTAACTGAGTAAAAATCAAGTCCCTGTGGAGACGAACTTATAAATTTTGTAACTTACAACGATAATTGGTACGCTTGCCAAAAGTCTAACAGAGACCCGGATGCTGAGGGTTGACGTTTGCGCTATGTAGCAGGGCTGACATTGAGGGTGGACAAGTGTGTTGTTCCTGTAGCAGGGTTGACACGGAGAGCAGAGATGTGCACTATTACTGTAGCAAGGTTGACACAGAGGGTGAACACTTGTACAATGACCCCATAGTAATTGCCACGTGTAATTTTACCATTTTGTACAGTACATAAATGTATATGCATATATGTGTGGAACTTACTTTGAAATTTATGAATCAAACAATATGTCTAGTTTTGTGTCTAATTGTGTATATACCAATTAAATATATATCTTGATGTGTATATGTGTGTGTTTTGTTTAATAGTTAATTATTAATTAACTTTTATGATGTTATAATTTGTGGCATGATCTTATAAATTATTATTAAGTGTAAGGATGTTAGGATTTTATTTCACGTTAGATTCAACTTATAGGTCAAGTGTAACCCAATCATGATGTAGTAATTGAGCTACCGTCCAGGTCGTCTCCAAAAGGAATAAATGGGAGATTTTATGTAATTATTTAACTAAGAATTAGGATTTTGTATTTCATCTCTTCCTCTAGCATGGTGTTAGGATTGCATACCTTGGGTTGAAGGGTTGGCTTGTGCTTTCATCTCTTCGTCTAGCATGGTGCTTTCTTCTACCTTTTATTCTTCTTCACATCCCATGTCACACTCTATGGTGGAGATAATAGTCTTGCAATGACCCTTTCCTCGGTGGTTGCAAAAAAGCCAATTGAAGAGGTTTGCAAATGTTTGGCCAATTTCCCTATTTGAGTCTCCATGCTTTTGATCGTGGCTTCAGTGTTTTTGTGGTTCGTGATGACCACTTCAGTGAGTTTGGTCAAGGCTTCTTCCAACTTTGTGGTGCGGTCCCACAAATTTGGTCTTTGTTGTGGTTTGTTGTCTCCCTCTTGGTTGTAGTTTCCATGTATGTTTTGGAAACCTCTTTGTTGGAAGTTATTATACGGTCGTTGTTGTCCTCCCATGTAGTTAACCTCCATTAAGTTCATACATACCTTTTGGGGGATTTGACCGGTTTGTTTCTATGGTTCTCTCATTAGCCAACAAATCTTCAATTATGGTCTTCACTTGAGTGGTGTTAAATTTGTTGTTAAATTGGTTGACAAAAAGGTGGCATGACAGACAGATTCATCCAAAGGAGTTTACACCAGGACAACAGGTATTGCTTTACAATTCTAGACTGAGATTATTTCCAGGTAAACTCAAATCCCGATGGTTTGGTCCTTTCATTGTTAAAAAAGTTTTTCCATATGGGACAATTGAAATAGCTCCCCAGGATTCTGATAGATCCTTCAAAGTTAATGGGTGGAGGTTAAAAATTTATTATGGAGGAGAAGTGGAAAGGAACACAATTTCTATACCACTAAATTCACCTGAAGATTAAAGAGGTCGGTGTCAGGCTCGTGACGTTAAACAAGCGCTACTTGGAAGGCAATCCAAGAATTTTCAGTTAGAGTTCTTTTTATTTTACTTATCTAATTTAGGTTTTAGTTATAGTAGTTCTGAGTATTTTGCATTGTTTTGTTGATTATTTAAATCATTAGTTTTGCAGCTTTCTGTTCGTTAGCCTGCTATTAAACCAAATTTACCAAAGAAGACCATTCTAGGCTAATGATTAGAGCGCCAACAGAATAAATATGGAAGAAATCCACATCTAGTGAAAGCTCCAGCAGGGAAGTAACAAGTCTGAAAGACCAGCTGAGGGGTCTAGAAAGTTGCCATTAGTGTATAAATTCTTTTATGATTTCATAAAATATATCATATATATTATAAAACAAAAAATTAGTTTCTGGCTAATCGCGTGAAACTGGCGCCCCTCGCGCCAAGGATACTGGAAGTCCACGCGAATCGCGTGAGACTGGCACCACTTGCGCCATTCATTCTGGAAGACAGCGCGACTCGCGTGGGGTTGGCCTGGTCGCGTGGCAGTTTGAAACTAATTTTAAAATTTAAAAACTGAAACCCTAATTGGTGACCCCCTAAGCTTTATACTCAGCAGCCACAACTCTTGACCCCTCATTTTCAGACGTTGCAAATATTGAACTGCCATTAACCTCCAATATTCAGTTACATTATAATCATAACCACCATTAACTACTCTTTATTCTTGAAGTCTATAAATACATTGCCTTCTTCCCTTGTTCCTATTCAATTTCGTTCTAGTTCTAAGTAGCATTTGAAGAAATACATAATTCTTCTGAAGTTCTTTTCTTTTTGGAAGCAATATTGTGTTTTTATTTCAAATTCTTTAGGATTAGATTAGTATACATAATGATTAGGATTGATTCTGAGAATGAGTAATTGAGTTTAGGTCAAGAACTCAGCCCACGCGACCAGCGCAAGGGTTGGCGCGATTAGCGCCAGTTGGGATTTGTGAATTTCTTTGTTCTGCAGCTCACGCGACTCGCGTGAGACTTAGCGCCATCCGCGCCAGCTACAAATTAATTGCTTCTTATTTTATGATAAATGCCTAAAAGGATTGCTTTGAGATATTTTGGTTCTTAGATTATAACTATGAGTATAGGAATAAATTCTGAGAAATTAAATTAGTATGCTTAATTAGGATTTAGGACATGATAATTTTGAATTGAATGTTTAATGTGCTAATTTGATTTCAAAGATAATATTAGGGTTGTGTTTGAGAATTGGAATATATGTGGCTAGGTGGATGAAATTTGGAACCTAATGTGGGAAATAAAATCTGGGAACGGTATAATATGACTATAACTCTCTGTTATTATCCTGAACTAAGAAATGTTGGAAACATGGTTGTAATTAAATTTGGGAATTCATTGCATATATGTTGTAGAAAAATTTTCTGAGTTTCAGGGAAAGCAAGTGGAAAAGGAAAAGAAGAAAGGTGCTACATCAGGTACCAAAAGGGCAAGAAGTTCTGATTTTGATGCGAACCATTTTCGTGCCATTGAATGTCAACAAAGATATGATAATTGGTATGCTCCGAAGAAAATAATTCCGAAGAAGAGAATCGACTGGGAATCTCTACCTGAGGATTCACCTATCTTAGAGGTGATCACTAGGAGAGATTGGCATACCTTGGTGAGTTTTGCTGAACCAAGTTCCAGTGCCATCCTGAAAGAGTTCTTGGCAAACGTGGACAGACAAACTGTGGAGAGAGAAAGAGTTAGTTGGGTCAGGGGCATAGAAGTTCCATTTGACCATGAAACAATTGAAGAATTTTTGGGAACTAGTTATTATAGCCTTCAAGCTTGTGCTTTCATTAGGACTTTTAATAGGATGCAGCCTATAACAAGTAGGAATGTTTATAGAGATGATATGCCTCAAATTGCAGAGGAGATTCGACGAGGCATTGCTGGGTTGTACACTGCTTGGAAGGGTAAATCTGGATTGGACTATGTACCTGAAAAATTGCGAAAGCAAGATCTGACTGGAGAGGCTGAATTTTGGAACCAATTTAACAACCATACTGTGATTCCATCTACAAATTTAACAGATGTGAATGTTGAACGGGCCATCCTTTTACATGTGCTGTTAGGCGATGACAATCTTGACATTGCCAGTATCTTGTCTGATAGGATACTGCATATAATCAAAGATGGTAGCAGTAAATCTCACCTTGCCCATTCTTCACTTATTTCTCATCTTTGTAAGAAAGCAGGTTTAGAGATTTCAGAGGAAGAGCCTATGGATATGAAGATAGCATCCGTCATGACACATAAGACATATCTGGCTGCAGTAGAGACTCAGTGGCAGGAGCAGTTAATTAGAACTTCTAAATTAACACCTCAGGAGATTGCTGAGAGAAGTCCTCGTGCGGACATTCCTCAACCTGAAGTTCGAGCACCACCACCACCATGAGCATCTTCTTCTACTACTACTGGAGGCCCCCGTCATGAACTAATTTATGAAGATTCTCCAAGCTACCTGCAGATCCAGTTTGAATTGAGGGCTCAAAATAGACTGTTGGAACATCAGAACAAAATGATGGAAGACTTGTGCAGACACTTCTCCATTAATTTCACTCCTTACCAGCCACAGGATTCAGAACCACCACAAGTTTCTCCTGGACCTTCACAGCCATCAGTTGTTGGTGATGATACTATGGAGGCTGAGGAGTGATACTTTGTAGAAAATTAGACAATATTTTAATTGCTTTTCTGTTTTTATGTTCAGTTGTTTTATTTCATTGCATGTGGAACAATTTAAAATTAAAGTAATGGATGAATTGAATTACTTTAATTTTAGTTAAATAATTCTGTTTAGATTGATGTTGGTTCCAAAGATGATTTCTGAAAGCCAGCGCAAGATGTGTTTTTCCTTAGAATATAAACTTATTGCTGGGGACAACAATGTTTAAAATCTGGGAATGAGGAACGCATATGTGTTAATTATGAAGAATCATACTTGAAGAAACAATTGATGTTTAACAGAATTTAGAATAAATTAAAAAATAATAATAATTAGATTATATCAGAAAGTTAGTTTAGGAATTAGTTTGAATACTAGATTAGTTTAGTTCATATGTTCTTTTTAGAATTAGGTGAATAAAATGTTAGAGCATGTTATGCTAATTTTCAGATTTTGAATTGCCAATGCAGTGATGAAATTGGATTGAATGATGATTGATTGAGAATTGTTTTGGAAATATGTATGAGACAGGTAAAGTGTAGAATTGCATATGACATGATTGGAACTATATTAGTTTGGTGATTGAAGTACAATGTGAAAAGAATAGAATACTTGATAGGAAATCAATGGAAGATTAGCTTGATACCATAGCTTGTGAGGATTGAGCCTATACAGTATAAATTCTTTTCAGAGTGACTTCATTGTGAATAATATTTCAGAACTTGATTTGTTTCTCTATGATATTTGCATGGTTGATATGATAAAGGCATGTTCTTTCTTTTTAAGCCAGAGCCAAATGACCTTACCTTAAAATGACCTTCGTTGTTAGCTATTTTGAGCCTAAGCTTTTTCTATTCATTCACCTCAAAACCTTTTATCCTTGACTACCTTATTTGAGATTGGAAGAAAGGAGAGTTAAGTCAAGTTCATTAGAAATAGAAAAATGAATGTCCATAGGAAAGAAAAGAAAGAAGTTACCAAAGAAGACAATATTGAGTTTGGTTTTGAAGTATCAATAGAACAAGATCTGATAGAAACCAAGCTGAGAAAGCAGTCCAGTGGGAAATAACGAATTTGAAAAACTAGCTGGTGGATTTAAATGTATTTTCCCATTATGTTTAAAAAAAAAAGGAAGCCAGAGGTACAAAGGTGGGCATGAAAATAAGAGCAGGAGGTTGATTAAGTGAATTTGACTATTTCTAATAGACTTTAATCTCAAACTAACCACTATCCAAATTATTCCTACCCCAAGCCAGGCCGCATTACAACTTGCTAAAGACCTTTTGATTGACTGTGCATGTATTCATGTTTCTCATTTTCAGGAACTTGAGAATATAATCAAGCTTATGGTAGTATTATAAGCTTTGGAGAATTGAGAGATTATATTCACCCAAAACACTTGAGTGATGAGTGATTTATATTTCTTGGTGAGAGGTATCCAGGTTATGTTCTATGATTGATAGACTTGAGAAGTATTCTTGAAAATTTCATGTGGAATTCAATTACATTTGACAGAATAGTTCTGAGATTGTGTGTGTGATGATATGCTTGAGTGATGAATATAGTTTCCCTTACAATAAAGTTTTTGTTTATTGTTGAGGACAACAATATCTAAATCTGGGAATTATTTGATATACTGCTAGCATATATTAGTTTTTAGGTTAAGAGTATTAGGAAATTAAGCATATAATATTAAATAAAGCCAAAATAAATGTAAATTGCATTATTGATTTTATTACTAATTTATGCAATTTGGATGTTAGGAGCCAAGAAAAGGAAGAAAAGAAGCAAGATAAGGAGCTAACTGTGTCTGCAAGTTCGCGCCATCAGCGCCAAGACCACGCCAATCATGTCAATGTCACTGCAAGTTGGCACTAACCGCGCCACTCCCGCGCGGATCCCGCCACACTCACTGAAAGCTGGCGCCAGTCGAGCGGATGACACGGAAAATTCAAAATCAGCTTAAAGATAGCATAAGAATAAAAGATATTAGGGTTTTACAAACCTGGCTATAAATACGAAAGTAATAGGACGTATTTACACACGAACGCAGAGGCAGAAACAAGAAAAGGAGGCATTGAAGGAGATCAAGAACGGAGGAAGATCAAGAAGAAGGCCAAGATTGAGGGGTTTGATCACTCTTCATTCTTTGTATTCTTTCTCATCTATCTTACCATTCTTGTATTAAGCTAGACATAATCATGTCTGACTAGTTCTTCTTTGATTGTGGTGAGACCATAAGCCAATGTGAACTCTTGTGTGGATTGAATTGATATTAATGAAGTTTATTATAATTGTTTCACTTTATCTTGTTCTTTGATTCTGGTTGCCATTGATAGACTTGATCAATCTATTAGGGGTTATAAGGGCTAGAATTCACAATAGGGATATTGGGGTTTTAGTTTCTGAAAGCGGTAAAGTGATAGTTTTGACATTACCTAGGGATAGGGATGAAGGATTGCAAAGCATAATATGCCAGCTTAAAGCTTAATCTGAAAAGGGGTTCCTAAGGGATTAGAATTCTTGATTAAGATTGAAAGGTTAAAATGACCGAGGAATCAGGGTTTAACTAATTATATAAGGCATAGCTTTGAGCAATTATATTAAGTGCAATTAATTATCCATTCAATTACATAAGTAGGGAGCAAAGGTTAGTGTGCTTTAACCACAATCCTTTTCCAGAAATTCTTAAAAACATTATCAAATTCATCTTAATTTTAATTGCAATTTATCTTTGTTATTTTAATTTTCTTCAAAACACAACACAATACTTTATTCTTTTTTTATTCTTTCCAAATTAAAGATAATAATTACGAATAAGTTAGTGCCTCAATCCTCGTGGAGACAACACTTTCTTATCACTTTATTACTTGTACAATCGGTACACTTGCCGATTTCGCAACAACAAGGTTCATCATTTCCTCTCCTACGTGGAAGGAATTGCACTTATAAGAATAATACAATGAAACCTAGAGTGTCTAATGGAATAATAGAGGCTCTAGTAGGTGGAAGTCTAAAATATAATTTTAAGAATTGCTAGGGACTTCTACACGTTACAATGATTCCCTAGCTTCCTATTTATAGAATTGTAGTTGAGTTTAATTAAGGAGATAATCAAAAGAAATTACAAACAAATAATATCTCTAATTAATTCAAGTAACTATCTTATTTTTTAGCTGATTTATCCTTGAAAAATATCTTGCTCTTGATTTTTCGACGTTTTATCTTCGCAATTTCGCCTTCCATAACTTTCTGCTAATTTTGTTGAAATAAACTAAGAAAATTTCATTAAAATAACTAAAATATAAAATTCTACCTAAGACAAAGTAAAAAATGAATTTAAAGTTAATTTGATTCCAAACAAGGCATAAAGTTAACTAAATGCCACATAAGCATCACAAAATGTATATGAAAATATGGTAAATGTGACATTTATCAAAGGAACTAGGAAATTTGGTTGGTAGTTATTTAGAAAGATATTTTGTAATTATGTGTGTGTTGGTCATCACCTTTTGGGAAGGGATAACAATGGACATTCTATTTATTTTGAGAAATTAATATGCATGAGATAACCCATCTAGGATGGGAAAAAAATTCTGAATACCTTCATCTATAATGGAAAAACTTGTGGGATGCTATTGCATGAATATGAGGTCATAGACATTCAAGGTAGTCAAGTTTAATTTGGTCTCTAATGATTACATTATTATTTTTGGGATATTCATTCATTAGAGTTTTAATTTTAGGATCCTACAAGGACTATTGATGTCACTTTGCGACGGACAATGATACAAGATAAAGATTTTGGCCAATATATAGCTATTGGTTCAGTTTTAGTTCTACAAGAGGTAAGTTTCTTACTCTTGTTGTTAATTTATTACTTTTTGTGATAGAATTTTTTTTATTAAACTGAATGGTATACTCTACAGATGGTTGTGTTTTGTCCATTTTCTTTTCATTCCAAATGTTATATGAATATTACACTGCATAATGTTGTCAAGGTAATGTTTTTTGCACTTTAGGTTACCAATAATTTTAGCATTCACAAATTTACATTTATGTCCATATGTTGTTAATATTTGACACAAATGTTTCCGAAGGAGAATTAACCTCTTGTCAAGAAATATGTATTTTATGCGTGCAACATGTCATGAAAGTGTGTTTGAATAATGACTTTTATGATTTATGTTTGTTTTTTATGGTCATGATTATATATATGTTTTAGGAATTTTATGTATAATCTTCTTTTATTTTATGGATTATCATTTAAGTTCAATCATAATGTCTTTTTAATAATAGTAGTAGTTTTAATTTACATTAAGTTTTATTATTTAATATGATATAACTTTCTAATTAATTTTTTTAATATTCTTTTTAAAAAAACACATGTTAAGATTTTGGTTTTCGACAAACCGAATTCTTAATCGTTTTTATGGCAATTTTAGAAAACAATGGTGTGAATTCAGGTCCTCCCAACCGAATTCACACCTTTAAAAAATGGGGCATTTGGGTACATAATTTTGGAAATAAGAGTGTTTGGGAAAATAAATATTAAAAGGGATGACATAATAATAAAATTGTTTGATTTCGTTTAAGGATTAATTTTTAAAAAATATACCATTATAGATAAATTATATTTAAATAATCATAATTTTACATCAATAATCAATACATATTATTAAAATTAATATATTTTATTTATTTAGGTAAAAGAATTAGATCACTTAAATATATGTATTTTTATAAATATTTAACTAACTTATATTTATATTGAGTATTGAATTATTTTTTTTTAAAAAAAAAGGTTTAAATTATAAAAAACAGTTATTTTTTAAAATATTTAAGGAAAAAAATACAAAAATAATTTAACAAAAAAACCTCAATTCTCATTTAAACTAATTTTTTATAAAAAAAAAATATCTTATAAAACCGGTTCTGAAAAATCGATTTCAAAGGTGATTTAAAAAAAACATTATAAAAAAATCTATTTCATAACATTTAAAAAAATTATAAATGAAAAATTGGTTTGAAAGAATCGATTTCTCATATAAACAATATTTTATATCATAGGATAAATATTTTTTTTATTGTATTATTTAGATAATATTTAATTTATTTATATTATTAGATGAAAAAATTTAATTAGCAAGACTCTCATAAATATTTATTTTTAAATGTTTTTACGAAATTCTGCACTTATCACCGGGGCTAAAAATTAAAAATAATATAAATTAAATAAATAATTAGAAAAATGGTGCAAATGGCCAAATAATTTGCAAAATGGGGCACTCAAATACGCCCATTTGGGGCGTGTTTAAACACGCCCAAATGGGGCGTATTTGAGGAGAGCATGACACGTGGCAGCAAAAAATGGGGGTGTGGGGTTTTCGCGGTGTTTTCGTAAATTACGGAAGGCCATAACTTTTGACCGGGACGTCCGATTGAGACGAAACCGGTGGCCACACGCTCGAAATTGAGAGGAGAAGGCCTGGCAAGTTTTCGAAGGGGACTTGTCCAAAAAATTTTCCCAAAAGAGGCCTCTAGGTGCCTCAAATTTGCGATTTAGTCTTTGGAGCCCCAAAAAAATTTCTGTTCTCTGATATTTTATCTACTCAATCAGTGAATTGCAAGCTATTATTTATTTATCTAATTACTTCTCTTAATTTCGAACGTTTTGACATAAAATACGTCTCCATCGGATATTGCTACGAGAAATTACGACTGTTCAAAGTTATACGCATCGTCAAATCTACACTATAATTTTGGACCATTTATGCATCGTCAAATCTATACTACAATTTTGGATTATTTATGCATTTGTTAAACCAAAATCATTTAAAAATGTACAACAACAACCTTAACGTACATTGTTTCAACTTGTGCCAAGTCCATCATCATATACACAGAGAAGATGCAAAATAGAACAAGAAAGAAAACATGTGATCATGTCTTTCTCCCATTCACCTTCTTCATCAGCTCATGCTCATGGTCGTCAGAGTAACCCTTTAATTCTCGCAAACTACTCTTAGAGTAACCCTTGTGGCCATGACTCTTGCGGAATCAAATCACGCTATGGCAAGGACTACTATGTACACCCCATCAACTTAACCAACATCAACAATTAATCATTAACCCAAAGCCCTAAACCCCTAATACTAAAACCATCAACACTAACCAATTATCCAAACACACTACGCCTTAGCCCTAAACACATAAACCTTATCCCCCTAAACCATTAACCTAATCCA
>PYAF01002322.1:33793-48861 GCA_007407185.1 Glycine tomentella
TGTTTAAATTTCCTTTTTAATCAATACAATCATTCAACAACTTTTGCGTGTTCTTCTTTTTCTTGTTCAATCATAATCTTTATAATTATTGCGAAATCTTTCCAATCCCTGTGGAGACGATACTTTACTTACACTTTTATTACTTGTTAACGATCGGTGCACTTGCCGCATATACATTAGCATAAATCGCACAACAAGAGGCCACAAAAAGGCCATTGGATGGACACTTGCTGATCTTCTTGGAATTAATCCTTCCATCTGCATGCATCGGATACTTTTGGAGGATGATTCTAGACCAGTGAGGAAACCCCAGAGGAGGCTGAATCCCACTATTCTTGATGTGGTGAAGAAGGAAATGACGAAGCTACTAGCTGCAGGGATCATCTATCCCATCTTTGATAGCACTTGGGTTTCACCTGTCCAAGTGGTTCCTAAAAAGTCGGGTCTCACAGTTGTGAAGAATCAAGATAATGAGCTGATTCCGAATAAAGTGGCCAACAGTTGGCGAGTTTGCATTGATTACAGGAGACTTAACCAGGCCACTCGCAAGGACCATTTCCCTCTGCCTTTCATTGATCAAGTTTTAGAGAGGTTGGCAGGTAAATCACACATTATTGCTTTCTTGATGGTTTTTCCGGTTACATGCAAATCCATATTAGACCAGAGGATCCACATAAGACCACATTCCCTTGTCCATTTGGCACATTTGCTTACACCCGGATGCCTTTTGGCCTATGCAACGCTCTTGGCACCTTCCAAAGGTGTATGGTAAACATTTTTTCTGATTTATTAGAGAGTTGCATGGAGGTGTTTATGGATGATTTCATTGTTTATGGTTCCTCTTTTGATGCATGATTGGATAGTCTCTCTAGAGTGCTTGACCGATGAATTAGTACTAACCTTGTTCTTAACTTTGACAAATGCCATTTCATGGTGCATGAGGCTATAGTCCTAGGACATTTGGTCTCTAGTAGAGATATTGAGGTCGATAAGGCCAAAATTAATGTGATTACCTCTTTGCCTTACCCCGCTTCTGTGCGGGAAGTACGTTACTTTCTTGGACATGCCGGTTTTTATAGGAGATTCATTCAGGATTTCAGTAAAATTGCATTGCCATTGTCAAGCTTCTCCAAAAGGACGTAGACTTTACATTTGACTAGCCTTGCAAAGAGGCATTTGAGGGATTGAGGCAGAAGCTAACTACCTCTCCCATCATGCAACCGCCAAATTGGGAGCTTCCCTTTGAGCTCATGTGTGATGCCTCTAATTATGCACTTGGGGCTGTGTTGTCACAAAGAGTTGGTAAACTATCCCATGTCATTGCTTATGCTTCACGCACTTTGGATGCAGCCCAAGTTAACTACACCACCATTGAGAAGGAGCTTTTGGCTATTGTTTTTGCTTTAGATAAATTTAGATCCTACTTGCTTTGCTCCCATATCATTGTCTTTACTGACCATGCAGCTTTGAAATACCTGTTGAAGAAGCCTGATGCTAAACCTAGATTGATCAGGTGGGTGCTTCTTCTTCAGGAATTTGACATTGAGATTAAGGACAAAAGTGGTGTAGAAAACTTGGTTGCTGATCACTTGAGCAGGATTGAGGGACCTCTTGAGTCCTTTCCCATTGGTGATAATTTTCCTGATGAGCATTTGATGCATTTGCATTCATCACATGTCACACCTTGGTTTGCTGACATTGTTAATTTCCTTGTTGCATCTGTTGTTCCACCTCATGCATCTAGGTCCCAAATAGCTAAACTTACGAGTGATGCTAAATATTATGTTTGGGATGATCCTTATTTGTGGAGGTTTGGTAGTGACCAAGTGATCCGAAGGTGTGTGCCTGATCATGAAATTCAGTCTATTCTTCAGTTTTGTCATGGCACACCTACCGGAGGTCATTTTGGTCCTCAGAGGACCACTAGGAAAGTATTAGACTGTGGGTTCTTTTGGCCCACCTTGTTTAGAGATGCTCATCACTTTACCACCACTTGTGAGCAGTGTCAAAGAGCAGGAGGCATAATTACACATAGACATGAGATGCCTCAGCAACCCATTATTTTTTGTGAGATTTTTGATGTCTGGGGTATTGATTTTATGAGTCCATTTCTTGTTTCTCATGGCTTTTCATATATTTTGCTTGTTGTTGATTATGTTTCTAGATGGGTTGAGGCTTAGGCCACCAGAACTAATGATTCTAAATTTGTTGTGGATTTTGTGAGATCCAACATTTTTTGCAGGTTTGGTGTGCCTAGAGCCATTATCAATGACCAGGGGAGCCATTTATGTAACCTGTCATTTGCATCCTTGTTTCAGAAGTATGGGGTTGTGCATAGAGTTGCTACAGCTTATCATCCCCAAACTAATAGGCAAGCAGAGGTTTTCAACAGAGAGATCAAGCAAGTGTTACAGAAGGTAGTGCAACCAAATAGGAAAGATTGGAGCAAGCTTCTTGAGGCTGCTTTATGGGCTCATAGGACCGCTTACCACACACCTTTAGGGATGTCTCCCTATAGGGTGGTTTTCGGTAAGGCATGCCACCTTCCAGTGGAGATTGAGCAACGTGCTTATTGGGCGGTAAAGAGTTGCAACATGGCATTTGATGAAGCGGGTATACAAAGGAAGCTTCAGTTGCAAGAGCTTGAGGAAATTCGTTTGGAAGCCTATGAGAACTCCAAGATTTACAAGGAGAAAGTGAAGAAATTCCATGACTCTAGGATTCTTAGAAAGGAGTTCCATAGTGGCCAAAAAGTGTTATTGTTTAACTCTCGCCTTAAGCTTTATTTCCGGTAAACTTCGATCTAAATGGGATGGACCTTTTGTTATTACTAATGTTTCTTCCGAATTGCTGCTATCTGATGTTTGTTGGTTTTATATAATAAAACTCACCCTTGCATTTGTTGTACCGTGTGGTTGGTACCTGTGATGATCATGAACTTTCGTTCGTGTGAGCAAATGAGCAGCAGTAGGTGACCTTGGAAGAAGATTCTTTTTGTTGGAGCCTCCAAGCCGACGTGATGATGTTGGAATTCTTTTTCGAAAAGAGTTGTGTTTTGTTAATCAACTCTTTCTTAGTTAGTTCTTCGATTCTTTTTGTTGGTCATGTAAGATTCTAGGTGTAAATATATGTAAAATCAAATTAAGTGTTGATATGTAAATGATATGTACTGGTTCAAAATACATGCATACATGTGTATTCAATTATGTAATTGTTTCGTGTGTATAATAATGGTATTATTGCGAAAAAATTTACTACCATTTTCATAATCAAATTGATGGAGTTTTCATATTAAAATTGAAATTGCACGATCTAGAGTTTGTGATGTAGTAGCGATGAGGCGGGTATGAATGAATGTTTGCAATGCACTTGGATCACTAGATTGCTTTTCTCTTACACATTTCACACAATCTTTAACTTCAAGTCATCCATTTGCATGTTGAAAGTTCAAAACCAATACTTGATCAATTTCCTTTACAATCTTCATGTTGCTCCCCCTGTATCCAAGAATCTCCCCCTTTTTGGCTTTGAACATGCCAAATTTTTGATTGATTTCCAGTTGGACTTGAAGTTAATTGAGGAACCAAAATAAGGAAACTTTGAGCTTTTCAAATCTGAAAAAATTTCAATCTTTTTGCCAAGAATCAAGTGTTAAAAGCATCTGTGATTGATTAAGCATTCATTCACAAGTAATATAGACTTAATAAGTTCATTTTAAGTACTTAGCTCCCCCTAAATTTCAAAATCCATTCAAGTCAAATTTTAGGCCAAAGTTTTGAACAAAAAACAGGGTAGAACAAAGTAAGTAGCAGAGCATGTCCAAAATCAATTATTTCTCCCCCTATTTGGCTTATCAAAGTCAAAAATGGATTATGCATAGTGGATAAGTAAAGGAGAAACACAATTGATATATTAATATAGGGAGGAACCATTACAAATAGTGAAAATAAAACATGAAAGTAAAAAATAAAAAAACAGAGCATAAAAAACTAAACATTTCACAGGCCTAGAAGATTTCAGATTCATCACATTTTATCGTGGCCTCTATGAGATCTAGCCTATCTTTTATTTTATCTAGAACTACACTGATTTCAACCTTAAAGTCATCCATCTTCTGCAACATGAGGGATTCAAACTGAGTGTACAATGGCTGATTTGGATCCCTTTCTTTATCCTAAGAAGCTTCTTCTTCACCAGCAGCAGCAGCAGGAGGTTGAGGCATTGGTGGTTGTGGACCAGCCATCACCCATCCTTGTGGTGATGTCATCATGCCTAGCTTAGTAAGATGTTTATCTTGAATGAGGCTAATACTAGAGTTTGTGTGATCCACAACTTCATTAGAAGCATCAATATTGAAGTGGTCTATGAACCTAGACACAAGAACAACATAGGGAAAGGGATAATTGACTAGCCTCTTAGATTTTAACATAATCTCTTCAAATATTAGAACCCAATTCATAGGAATGGAGTTCTTCATACCATACACTAGTTGTAGGTATTCATCAGTGACATGGGCATGATTGGTTGCCCTATGGGTTAAGACATAGGTTATAATGTAATGTAGTAACCTATCCTCTGGTGTCATTGGGCCAGTACCCAACCTATTCCTAATTTGCATATGGGGATTATTGAGCATGTCCCTGTAGGTATCAAGTTTGTTGTAAACCTTAGGATTCTCATCAAATTTTCTCTCACCCTCACATATAACCCCAGCTACTATTTCCCAGACTTCATGGGTAATCTCTGTAACACTCTGAAATTTCGATAACTGAAAATAGATGTTTAATGTATTTCTTGTGTTATTTGATTATTTAATTAGTTTAGAGTAGTTTAAATGTTATGTGAATTATTCATGTGCAATTGGTTGGTGTAGATGTCAAGTTATGTGGAGTTTGTTTGAATTGCATTGTAATTGAGTGATTTTGAATTTAACCCGAAAACATGTTTTAGTAAAATCATCATTCTAGATTGATTAACCGTTGGATCATATTCAAATTTTAGATCAAGCTTCCTAACGCATATATGTAACGTTTGACCGTTGGGATTATTAAAATAATGTTTGTAACATGAGAAATTAATTTTTTTCACTGAAGCAGAAATTCTAGAATTTTGGCAGCTCACCCAGGCGAGTTGTACAAGCAATTTTTGGTCGCCTAGGCGAGTGGAGGCGGTGCAGTATACGTTTTAAAGCTTCCAAGTCACGAAAATGGAGGTTTTATCCTCCAACAACCCTTTCCCAACCTCCCTCCATCACCCTCCACCACCCAAGACCTCTGGTGACCACCACGGACCGTCGTTACCGCACGGAGAGGAACACTTTAATCGGAGCGAAATCTTCGAAACTCTTCTCAAATTTTTGGTAGAGAACGGAGCTCCCAATCCTCCTTTCTTGGTTTCCTTGAGGTAACCTTGGTTTCTTTTATCTTCTCCTAGCTAGTTTAAGCTTTTATTAGTGTCTCTTGTGTTCTAGATATTGTTGTTGAGAGTTTTACACTTCCTTTGAAAAACCCCTTTGAAAATGAGATGTTGTAAAAGTCTCCTTTTTATGAAACTGATGTCATTTCTGTGATCCTTGTTGAATCCTAGTCACATTGGTGTGATCGGAATTTCAAAATGATGTTTTTTGATGTGGACTCCCAAAATACCATTTTAGCCTCTTTTTAAATTTGAGTGGGTATTTGACCCTGAATGTTAATGTTAAGTATGTCTTTGAAATCTATACTAATTTATCTTCAATTTGGTATATAGAGTCCTGCATTCAGATAAGCACGCGTGTTAGAAGGATCACGAAACAACATCGCTAGGCTGTAACAAAAAGAACCCGTGGATAGGTAAGGGTAGTTTATTATTTATTTATAGCTTTGATACCATAGTTGGGGGCCAGGGAGTCCAACTATGAGGATATTTGCATGTCCCTGCTGTGTGCTGGTTTTCAAGAAAAAATACGTTTTTAACTAATGGGATGTGATGTATTTATGATTGATATGTGGTTGTTCCTGTGTGCTTGTTTTTAAGAAAAATTGTTTTTAACTAATGGGATGCGATGAATTGGCTTGTTGATGGATAAAACTGTGAATGATATTGTTGTAATGATGGATTTTTGGGAAAAGTCTTAATTACAGAGGAGACTTTGCCCAAAATTTTATAATATATTTTCATATTTAATTCTTTATTAAATTTTTAAGTGGGCATAAGAGCTTGTTTTATATATTGTAGTCCTCCTCTTTAATTTATAATTTTCCTAAAAATATAAGTCTTGTGATATGATGAATTGTGAATGTATGAAATTTGGATTGTCTGAAGACCTGGGAAATGTGAATCTCAGGCATATGTAATATGTATAGATGTGATATGTGTTTGCTTGTGATGTGGTTGATGATATTGAAATTGAGATGTCATTGACGTGATTGATGATGTTGAAATGAGATAATATTGATATGCATGACTGGATAACCTTGCGAGGGTGGGTTTACGAATTTTAAGCATCCTAAGAGAGAATGAGATTGTTTAAAATTCTGGTCCCTATCTATCCATGGTCAGTGTATCGGTGATGTTGTGTATGTATATGGGGGTGCATAACTGGATAACCTTGCGAGGGTGGCTTTACGAATTTTAAACATCACAAGAGAGAAAGGGATTGCTTGAAATTCTGGTGCCTAGCTATCCATGGTCATTGCATTGATGGTGCCCATGTTCATACTTCATATTTCATGGATGGAAATAGAATGGTGGCAGTAAGTACGGGGTACTAAGGGCATCACTCTGTTTGGAACTCCTTTGTGACTCAGGGCTGATTACCATGGGGGAGCGACTAGTGCACGACAAGGTGAACTCGATGAGCTACTGCATCATTTTCCTGAGAAAGGCTATTTCCATGAGGATGGTACCACATTGCATGCTAAGTGATGAGTCAGATGCATACATCATTCTGAATATGATTGTTTGAGTTGTGGAATGCATTGGATGATTGTTTTGTTGAATGTGTAATGGAATGATGAGTTTGTCGAGTGTGTATTAGACTGATGGACTTGTGGTAATGATAGTGATTGTTAATGTTGTTTCCTTTCCAATTGTTGTTATCTGATGCTTATTGGTTTTATATAATAAACTCACTCTTGCATTTGTTGTGCCGTGTGGTTGGTACCTATGATGATCGCGAACTTTCGTTCGTGGGAGCAGATGAGCAGCGGTAGGTGACCTTGGAGAGAGATCTTCTTTTTGTTGGAACCGCCAAGCCGACGTGATGACGTTGGATTCCTTTTTGGAGAAAGAGTTGTGTTTTGTTAATCAACTCTCTCTTAGTTAGTCTTTGGCTTTTTGTTGATATGTAATTTCAGGTGTATATACACGTAAAGCTACAGGAAGTTCTGATATGTGGATGACATGTACTAATTTAATGTATATGTATAATGTGTTTAAATATGTTATTGTAACATGTGTATGATAATTATATTATCGCGAAAAATTTACCATCATTTTCATAATCAAATTAATGGAGTTTTCATATTAAAATTGAAATTGCACGATTAAGAGTTAGTGATATCGTAGCGACGAGGCGGGTCGTTACAATCTCCATAGTGACACCCTTAACTTGAGATTTCATGGTCCCATTCATGGAACCCTTGGCACAGGTATAGAATACCTTTACCAGTTCAGGGTAGTATGTTTCCTTCATCTCTAGAAAATGCCTAAGACCTTGGGTTTCTAAATAAGCAAGGAATTGAATCCTTCCCTTATGAACCAATTTAGGTCAAGGTATTTAGGTGAGCATACTTGTTTGGTAGAATTAAATTGAAGGTAATTAATCTTATCAGTCTCATTTGTGAACCAAAGATCAAGTCTATTAGATGGAGGGGGAGGAGGAGGATTGGAAGAGGATTCTCCTACTTTCCTTTTGCTAGTTCTAACACGTTTAGGAGTAGACATTTTAAGCAAGGTTTCTAGACAGTCAGACACAAAGAAAACATAGAAATATAGCAAGAGAGAGAAGAGATAATAGTGCAAGGTTTTTTCCATGGATGCAAGGTTCTATTTATAGACCAAATTGAGGCTCCTAACGTTCTAATTTTCAAAAATATAGCTATTAGAAGAATTTAAGGCACTACAGTGAGTTTAGATTCTAATTTGATTTGGTTGGGCAGTTACAATTCCAGAGAAAAATTGTCAGATACACAGCAACTGCCTAAATAATCGATTAAATGCTCATCGTAATCGATTATTTTGCATATTTAGAACACGAAAATAACACATGGTAATCAATTATCCCGTAAGGTAATCGATTATTTTACAAGCATCCAAAGGTTGAAGATGAAGTGTAATCAATTATGTGCACATGTAATCGATTATAGCAGAGATTTTTGGGAATTCAGGCATGTAACAGAGCTTATGTAATCGATTAATTCGACTAGTAATCGATTACTCCAGTGAAACTTTGAGATTGAAAAACACATTTTGTACATGGTAATTGATTATCCCAATGCATAATCGATTACTTCAGGAAGAATAAATTTTTCAAAATGAAAGAATAATCGATTATTATATTGTTGTAATTGATTATTGAAGATAATGTGGATTTTAATGAATTTAATTGATTAATCCTAAGGGTAATCAATTATTACAAAGAAAATATCAGATTACAGAGCATTATGCAGGCCAATTTTGAATTTTTCAACAGCTTTTGTAATGGAGATAGCAAGGGATTTCAATTTAGCATGGAAAGGCATATATTAAACAAGCTAGTTTTTATTGGATTCATGAAGAATACCTAGCATGTTTCCAAGTGCATAAAACCTATCTCTAGCCAAAGGTTTTGTGAATATATCAGCCAATTGGTTGTTTGTATCAACAAAATCAATCTTGATATTACCTTTCTGCACATGGTCTCTTAGAAAATGATGTCTAATTTCAATGTGCTTGGTCCTTGAGTGCATAACAGGATTCTTTGAGATGTTTATGGCACTTGTGTTGTCACACAGCAAGGGTATCTCTTTTAGATCATCTCCGAAATCTTGTAATTGTTGTTTTAACCATAGGCTTTGTGCACAACAACTCCTAGCTGGGATATATTCAGCTTCAGCAGTTGACAAAGCCACACAAGATTCTTTCTTGCAATGCCAAGATATGAGTGAGCTTCCAAGAAGATGACAAGTACCACTTGTGCTTTTCCTATCAAAAATCTCTGCTATAATCGATTACCTTAGACATCAGAGGTTGAAGATGACAAGTACCACTTGTGCTTTATTGCTGCACCTTTAGGATACCATAGCCCAACTTTTGGTGTTGCCTTGAGGTATTTAAGGATTCTTTTGACTGCTGTAAGGTGAGACTCTTTTGGATTTGATTGATATCTAGCACACAAGCA
The DNA here is from genome assembly GCA_007407185.1 of Glycine tomentella. Classification (NCBI taxonomy): domain Eukaryota; kingdom Viridiplantae; phylum Streptophyta; class Magnoliopsida; order Fabales; family Fabaceae; genus Glycine; species Glycine tomentella. The sequence continues at coordinate 43,155 of PYAF01002322.1, forward strand.
AACACTAAGCATAATATCAAGTCTACTAGTTGTCAAATACAATAAAGAACCAATCATCCCTCTAAATTTGGATTCATCAACTTTCTTTCCCTTTTCATCTGAATCAAGGTAGGTTGATGTTGTCATTGGAGTTGCAGCATCTTTACTTTTTCTCCATTTCAAACTTTTTGATGACTTCAAGACAATATTTTGATTGATTAAGGAAAGTGTCATTCTTCATTTGTTTCACTTGACGTCCAAGAAAGAATATTAACAAGACATCTCAAACTCATTTTACATAGCTGCAGAAAATTCTTTACAAAGCAATTGATTAGTTGAACCAAAAATAATATCATCAACATATACTTGAACCAATAGAATATCATTTCTATACCTCTTGATGAACAAGGTTTTGTCAACATTGTCTCTTATGAAAGATTGTTCAAGAAGAAATTTACTTAACCTTTCATACCATGATCTAGGGGCTTGTTTTAGACCATTGAGGGCCTTTTTATGTTTGAAAACATGGTTTGGATGTTTAAAATCATTAAATCCAGGAGGTTGTTCAACATAGATGTCCTCCTCAATGTAACCATTTAAAAATGCACTTTTAACATCCATTTGATAAAATTTAAAACCCATTAAACATGCAAATGCAAGCAATAGCCTTTTAACTTCCAATCTTGCAACTGGAGCATAACTTTCCTCATAGTCAATGCCTTCCTCTTGGTTGTAACCTTTAGCAACCAATCTAGCCTTGTTTCTTACTATGATTCCACTTTCATCAACCTTGTTTCTAAAAACCCATTTAGTACCAATAGGCTTGAAAGATGATGGTCTAGGAACAAGTTCCCAAACTTCATTTCTCTTGAATTGATTTAGTTCATCATGCATAGCATGCATCCAATGTTCATCTTGTAAGGCATGATTAATATCCTTAGGTTCAATTTGAGATACAAAAGCCATATCACAACATAAATTTCTCAATGATGATCTAATTGATACTCCCTTTGACACTTCACCTATGATGTAGTCAAGTGAGAGATCTCTTGTTGTTCTCCATTCTTTTGACTCTTGATTAGGTGTTGATGGATTTGTTACACCACTTGGTTCTCCTTTTTCTTCAATAGGCTGGACAATTTCCTCCATAGGACCTACATCTAAATCACATTTCTTTTCCTCTCTTGAGGGGTTAGATTCATCACAAATTACATAATCAGATTCTTCCATGCACATAGTTCTTTTGTTGAAAACTCTATAAGCTTTACTTTGTAATGAATATCCAAGAAATATAGCTTGTAACACCCTGAAATTTCAATAACTGCAAATGTATGGTCAAAATGTTTCTTGCACAACTATTTGATATGAGTGTTACGTTATGTGAGACTTGATTGATCCATATTTAAGTTATTTGGGCGAAATATTAATTAGAGATATCACAAAACTGTTTAACAAAAATGACCATATTACCCTTCCCTTAAAGCAGAAATTACAAAAATACCCATAAGGTGAAAATTACACAAATACCCTTGGATATTTTGAAAATGATAATAATAACCCTAATATGAATGACAAAATTACCATGATATCCTTAAGGCTAAAATTGCCTAAACATCCTTAGAGATTTTGTGAAAACTTGATGAAATTATAGAACACTCTTAGATTATCAAAATACTTTGTGACAGAAAATCCTAGAATAGAATTTCTATGAATTTTATAAGGTAATAACTTTGAAACTTTATTCAAAAAAATTCAAGCATTAGAAAAATATGAAAAAAAATAATAAATAGAATCTATGGAATTTTCTCTTAATTATAGGATGTATAGACTTATTTAATAAAATGATTTAGTAATTTTGATGGTCAGAAATGATATGGACCAATCAGAATTAAGATAAGAACAGTTTCGTATATAAGGTCTGTGTAACACTCTGTATAGACTGCTTGTGAACTATTTATATTTGAAGTCAGTTTCTAGAAATCTCTAGAGTTTTATTATTCAATATTATCTTTAGGTAGAAGAGTTCAAATTAAACTTGACTTCCTACTAGAAAATGCCATGTGTAAAGCCATATGGGAATTGGATTCTTTCATCATCAAAAATGACATATATATATAGATAAAGTAACATGAAATGAAGTAAAATTTCACTTCCTATCTCTAGTGGCCACGTGAAGAATGTAGAAGAAGGAGGAAACTTCAAGATCATGCTAAGTGGTGGGACACTTGTAAAGGCAACATGACACTTGTAAAGGCAACATGATAACTTGAAATATTTTTTTTATCAAGTAAAGGAGTAATAATAAATTTAGTTAGAATCTAATGGAATAAGAAGAAACTAAGTTAGAATGGAACTAAATGAATGTAACTAGTTATGAAGGACAATTATGTCCTTGAATATTATATCATTTTCCAAAGCTCTATATAAAGGGAAGTGGGCCTTAAGTGGAAGTCATTTTCCAAGCTTCCTTTCTACCAACATTCACGTGAAACACTCTTCTCCCATCTCTTTCATTCCATTTTCATCCTTTCCTTTTCAAAGCCTAAATCAAGTAGGAAAAAGACCCCACTTTCTTGAAGAAATCATGTGTAGAAGAGCTAGCATATTAGGAAGAGATAAACAAGCTTAGCAAAGAGGTTATAAGGTATGCATGGGGAAGTTTTCTGATAAAGATAGTTTAAGTGTTACTTGTGTTTGAATAAGTGTTTGAAGTTCTGTGAAATATGACTTATATCTGAGTAATTATTGAATTTAAAGTTACAGTTACATGATTGAGTGCCTGAATGAGGTTTTATGTGTTGTTGAGTGTTTCTATGAATCTCTGTACATGGATGATATGTTGTGTTTTGTACATGAGTAATAAGTTGAGTTCTGTACATGATTTATGTTGATTTTCTAAGTAAATCATGTGAGACAATGATTGGAAGATTTATATTGAATATCTGAGTTTATGAAAAGAATGAGATATGCATAAGTAAATCAGTCTCATGTGTCTCATAAGAGTTTCCTCAGAGTGGATGTGTGTATAAGAGTTGCCTCAAAGAGGTGTGTCAGTAGCTGCAGGAACTGAGTTTGAGCGTTCAGACAAGAGGAGTCTGAGCTGGGGGGTGACTCTGGCGGTGGGGAAATCACGCCACCCATGATGATCACATGAAGTGTGGGTGAGAATCCTATGCAACACCGTGGGTCCTTGACTGATCGTTTCAGTTCTATGCCACTGGGATGAAGCTATCTTGACAGTTGGTACCACATGATAAGAGTTTAAAAGAATCATGCATCATGATAAGAGTCTAAGAGAATCATGCATCTTTAAGGATGTTGTTATGAATATCTGCATATTAAATATAATCTGTTGCTTAAATTATATTTATCATTAACTTACCTTGTATTTTGTGTCTGTGGTTGACACCTGCTATGACCTCGATTTTATTTGGGCGAGCAGATGAACAACAAAGAGAGACTATTAGCTGTCTACAAGAAGAGGATTTTGTTTGAAGATGTGTTATTTGAAAATGTTATGTTTGGAGATGTATTGTTTTGTTATAGAGTGTTCCAGTTATTTGTATTATGTAATAGAACCAGTGTCAGTTTGTAATCTTATTATTTGTTACTTCAGATTTATAAATATTACTCAGTAATGAAATTTTCTTCGAGTGTCAGTTATTGGCAAAATTTTATTATATTCAATTGGGTACTCTTAAGTAAGTTGAAAAGAATTTTCATTAAAAATCAATAATAACAAGATCGTAAGTTGAGGCGTTACATAGCTTCATCAGCCTTTGCATCAAATTTTCCAAGTGATTCTTTCCCATTATATAACTCAAAACACTTGCAGTCAAAGGTTCTCAAGTGAGAGATGTTTGGTTTTCTACCTTTGTATAGCTCATAAGGGGTTTTCTTCAAAATATGCCTTATGAGAAATCTATTCAACGTATAGCAAACTGTACTAACCGCATCTGCCCAAAAATATTTTGGCAAATTTGTCTCATTAAGAAGTGTTCTTGCACCTTCTTCAAGGGATCTATTTTTCCTCTCCACAACACCATTTTGTTGAGGTGTTCTTGGAGCTGAAAAATTGTGGTTAATTCTATTTTCTTCACAAAACTTTTCAAAATGTTCATTTTTGGAATTCCCCACCAAGATCACTTCTTATTGAGATAATTTTGTTGCTTTTCTCATTTTGAACAACTTTGACCAATTTTCTAAAAGCTTGGAAAGCATCACTTTTGGATTTCAAAAACAAAGTCCAAGTATATCTAGAGTAATCATCAACAATCACAAGTCCAAAATAATTGCCACCCAAACTCATAGTTCTAGAAGGACCAAACAAATCAATGTGTAGTAATTCAAGTGATCTAGAGGTGGAAACAATATTTTTGCTTTGAAAAGAGAGTTTAGTTTGTTTTCCCTTTTGACATGCATCACAAAGTTTGTCCTTTTCAAATTTGAGTTTTGGCAAACCAATCACTAAGTCCTTTTTAATAAGCTTGTTCATATGGTGCATGTTGATGTGACTAGCTCTCCTATGCCACATGTAACATCCTGGGCGCTGATGAGGGCAGGGAGTGATCGCCGGTGCTGTGTGGCATGGACAAGGAGCGGCTCCTGGCAGTCTTCCAGCGGGAGGGGTACATGAATGAATCGAATACACACCCGAACGAGAGGGATCCAGAGGCTGTGCAGGTATGGGACTGTACAGTTGAGGATAACTTAAAGGATTTAATAGGAACTACCTATACCAACAAGGTGCATCTACTTTTCGGTAGCCCATAACTTAAGAACTTCACAGTTAAGCGTGCTTGACTTGGAGCAATTATGAGATGGGTGACCTCCTGGGAAGTTTCTCAAGAAATGTGTGAGTAAGGACAAAGCACGCTGAAAAGTCTTGTGTTGGTATGTGGGGATAGTCGTTGATCCTGAAAGTGGTCGGGCGTTACACCACAACCAAGATTCATCTAACTTACTCATTAAGCATGAAGTTTTGTGAAAGAATGCATGGTAAATAGAAAGTAGATAGATATTACCTTTCCTTTTGCCTATATGAACTACTTCACCATTTTGGCCATCACATATCATATAACAATTCTCATTGAATGAGATCTTAAAACCTTTGTCACATAGTTGGCTTATGCTTAGAAAATTGTGCTTCTAACCATCCACATAGAGAACATTGCTAATCTTGGTATTGAAGTTATCTCCAATGTTTCCTTCACCAATAATCTTACCCTTGTTGTTATCTCCATAAGTGACAAAGCCTCCACCTTTAGGAACAAGATTTGTGAGCAAAGACTTGTCACCGTCATATGTCTAGAGCATCCACTATCAAGACACCACAAAGAAGTTCTTGCTCTTAGACATACCTGAAAAATCAAATTAATTCATAAAAGAAGTTACCCAATTGAGGTTGGGTCCATAGGGGTTAGTGACTTTCTTTATCTTCTTCACCCAAATGCACTATCCATTTGGCACATAGAATCTTCTTGCAAAGCATTTATAGGATGTGTGTCCTCTCTCCATACATTAGTTGCATGTAACACCCCGGACGTCTCCGGCATGTTATCATCAATGATATACATAACACGCTATCAGCGTTAACTAAGCGCGGTGCGGAAGCGATAGAATCGTTTATCTTGATTACATTATGAATGGAATATAAAAACCATATATAAAAAGAACATAAAACATGCCCCTGCTGATCCAGATAAAACATAACAACACTATAGGCAGA
>PYAF01002322.1:62513-77998 GCA_007407185.1 Glycine tomentella
ATATATATATATACATATATGACTTTCCTCCTGAGCATAACTGATGATTATGTATTTATCTGCCTATGTATGATATGTTGAAAACTGGATCAGCAGGGGTGTGAATCCTGGTTTGTGTGTGTGTATTGTATGAGACATGATTATTCCATACATAATGTATCAAGAAAACGATTCTAAGCTTCCGCTGAGATTTTAAATTGATGTTTCTAAAGCGCTAATCTGATATTATTAATGATAACACGTCGGAGGCCTATGGGGTGTTACACTCATGAAGGTACAGACGAAGTAAAAAGATCAAGAAAACATGCCTTAATCCATCAGTATGAAATGTTCAAGATGAACTGCACTGAAACCATATCTCAGCTTCAAATTGTTGGATATAGGGGGAGCATCATGAAGAGTGAAAGACTTTGATTCAAAAATGTGTTTTGAGATTTCAACATGCTTGAAGTGCCTTGAAGTTTTGTAAATGAATCAAGTGTAAGAGAAAGGCAATCTGTTGATCCTTGTATTGCATTCATTCATCCATTAACAAGCTTAAATGGTTTTCATTAAAACATCATTGCTTTTATCTTTTTGGTTAAGGATTTAATCTGATTAAAAGGTTTTTGGAAAAATGATTTTTTACTGTTTTAATCGATTACTTAATGGTATAATCGATTGTTTTATTCTTCGTTCTGTTTGGAAAAACCCTCATGAACAACTTAATCAATTACCTATCGGATTAATCGATTATTTGGCCTTTGATTGAAATAGAACTGCTTTGTTAAAAGTTTTAATCGATTACTTACCTAGTGTAATCGATTACATAGTTGAAAATATATTTTGAGCCTTGTTGTGATAATCGATTACCATTATCCGTAATCGATTACATAGGCCATTTGGTAAAAGCCTATTTTCTGACTTAATCGATTACCAAAACTCGTAATCGATTACACAGTTCATTTTGTGAAACTGAGCCTTCTGCCTTAATCGATTACAACTCAGTTTTTTAATCGATTATTTTGCTCGTTATTAGAACCCAGAAACCTTCTTGAACATTTTAATCGATTAAGTGATAATTTAATGGATTACATAAGCGTTTTAATCGATTATCTGGCGCGTTTAATTGATTACAGTTAGTTAGAAAATCTGTTATAAATAAGTTTGAAGGCTTGGCTTGTTTTCTAACTTGACCACTTCGTATTTTTGAGTATACACAAAACTTCTAAAGTGATTTTTTGAGTTCTATTACTTCTTGCTTCATTCAAAAAATTCATGGGTCTTTGAATGATTCTTGAGCAAGAAACTTTTCAAGGTTAAGGAAAAACATGTTATGATTTTGTTTGCTATTCAACCTGACTTGGTAACTCATGTGTATTACATTCATTGGATCATCAGGTTGTCTCTCTCCTTAATCTTTGATTGTAAATTCGTTTTGAATTTCTATTGTAATTGGCTATTGTAAGTGGGTCCTTCTTGCTTGGGTCTAAAGAAGGGTTCTCTAGCAAAAGAATAGAGTAGTGTTGTCTGGTTCTTGCTCTTCAGAAGTCTAATAGGGTTTTAGATTTCTATTCTTTATCTAGTGTTGATAAAGGGAGGTTTTGTAAAAGCTTTTAAGAACAAAAATTTATAATAGTGTGGAACTTTAATTCAGTGTGAATTAGAAGAAACTAGATGTAGCTTCTGTTGTGAAGTGAACCAGTATAAATTGCTTGTGTTTTTGTTTTTCTATCTCTATTACTCATTCGTTCATTGATTCTTTGATTCATATCCATTGTCCAACAAGTTCTGTTTTGAGCTATAGATTTCTTGGGGCTGAGTTATTTGATTGAGTAAAAAGATTTCTTGGTTTTGAAAGTGATAAAGATCCTAAACTCTGATTTGAATTAATTTTAAAATACCAAGGTTTTAACCAATTCACCCCCCCTCTTGGTTATTGTGAATATTCCTATTATTTTCACAAACAAGATTCACTCACATAGTAAATCATCTTCTTGGTCTTGGAAAGATCTTTGATGCTAAAGAATTGAACATCAAAATCTTGAAGTGTCTCACAAGACCATGGCAACCAAAATGCCATGCATGATGAATTGAATCAATTTAAGAGAAATGAAGTTTGGGAACTTGTTCCTAGACCTTCTTCTCTCAAACCTATTGGCACTAAATGGGTTTTAGAAACAAACTTTATGAGAATGGTGCATTTTTTGGTAAGCTTCTTGAGTATGAACTTGAAATGTCACAACTAACCAATGCAGAAGATGCAGAAAAGAAACAAAAAAGCATAACTTTGAAAGCTACATCCTCAAAGATGGAAAAGATGGAAAACTCAAGTGAAGAAGATGAAGAGGACAACATGAATCTAATTGTCAAAAAGTTCAGCAAGTTCTTGAGAAGAGACAAGAACAGAAAGTTCATAAAGAATAACAACAAAAGGAGTGACAACAATTTCACTTGCTTTAAATATGGTAAGTCTGACCACATTAAATCTGATGCTCTATTTTTTTTTAAAAAAACAACAAGGTGAAAACAAGATAAAGAAAGAAGGAAAGCCTAAGAGAGCCTACATAGCTTGGGAAGACAATGAGTCAACAACTTCTGAATCATCAACTGAAAAAGAAGAAGCAAATGTGTGTTTCACTTCCACAATAAATGAAGATGATGAATCCTCAAGTGCTGAAACTAAGGTAAATTCTGAATTTGATCAAGTTGTTGATGTTTTTCAAGAAATGCATGAAGCGGCTCAAAAGCTTGCAAAATCCAATAATAGGCTAAAAGGAAATCTTAGATGGCATGTCACAAAAATTGCAGAATTGCAAACTGAGATTTGTAACCTGAAAGAAGAAAATTAAAAACTTGTTTCAAGTTACAAAATGAATGGATGTGTATGTGCTTCTTCTTCATCTAATGTTGACAAATACAATGATTTGCAAAAAGAGTTTGATGAGTTCAAAAAAAGTCAAGGTGAAAAACATATGGTAGTACTTTTAGAAAATGATTACTTTGACTGAAATGCTAAGTGTGCAAAAATATGCTGGAGATACTTCTGGGTTGGGTTACAAACATGGCTTATTTTGATCACATGGCTTATTTTGAAAGAGCATTAATAATTGTAACTTGTAACTATTGTATGAAGAAAGGTCACACATCTAATAAATGCTATGCTAGGAGATTTTATGCACCAAATGGAGAATGCATTTAGGTACCAAAGAAAAAGAAAATAGCTAACCCCTATGGACCCAATCTCAATTGGGTACCTTCCTTTATAAATTAATTTGAATTTTGCAAGTATGTCTAAGAGTAAGGTCTTCATTATGCTATCTTGATAGTGGATGCTCTAGACATATAACCGGTGACATATCAATGCTCACAAATTTGACTCTTAAAGATGGTGGATTTGTCACATATGGAGACAACACGGGAAGATAATTGGAGTGGGAAATATAGGAGATCGTTTTAAAATCATGATCAGAAATGTTCTTTATGTGGAAGGTTTAAAGCACAATCTCATAAGTATAAGCCAACTTTGTGATAAAGGGTTCAAAGTGTCATTTAATGACAATTGCTACATGATATGTGATGGAAAAAATGGTGAGATGATTCATATAGGTAAGAGAAAAGGTAATATCTATCTACTCTTCATAGATCATGCATTTTTCCACAACACTTCTTGTCTAATAGGTAAAATTGATTAATCTTGGCTCTAGCATAGAAGGGAAAGTCACATTAACATGCATCATATGAACAAGCTAATTAAAAAGGATTTAGTCATTGGCTTACCCAAACTCAATTTTCAAAAGGACAAATTATGTGATGCTTGTCAAAAGGGGAAACAAACAAAAAATTCTTTTCAAAGTAAAAATGTTGTTTCTACTTCAAGACCCCTTGAATTATTTCACATAGATTTGTTTGGTCCTTCTAGAACTATGAGTTTAGGAGGTAATTACTATGGGCTTGTCATTGCAGATGACTACTCTAGGTTCACATGGACTTTGTTTTTGAAATCTAAGAGTGATGCTTTCAATGCTTTTAGAAAATTGGCCAAACTTGCTCAAAATGAAAAAGGAAGCAAAATTATCTCAATAAGAAGTGATCATGGTGGAGAATTCCAAAATGAACATTTTGAAAAATTCTGTGAAGTAAATGGAATTAACCACAATTTTTCAGCTCCAAGAACACCCCAACAAAATGGTGTTGTGGAGAGGAAAAATAGATCCCTTGAAGAAAGTGCAAGAACTCTTCTTAATGAGACAAATTTGCCTAAACATTTTTGGGCTGATGCTGTAAGTATAGTTTGCTACACTTTGAATAGATTACTAATCAGGCCTATTTTAAAGAAAACTCCTTATGAACTATACAAAGGTAGAAAGCCAAATATTTCTCATTTAAGAGTATTTGGCTGCAAGTGTTTTGTATTAAATAATGGTAAAGAACCACTTGGAAATTTTGATACTAAAATTGATGAGCCATCTTCCTTGGATATTCATTACATAGCAAAGCATATAAAAGCATATAGAGTTTTCAATAAAAGAACCTTGTGCATGGAAGAATCAATACATGTTATTTGTGATGAATCTAATCCCTCCAAAGAGGAAAAGAAGTGTGATATTGATCAGGTCCTTTGGAGGAGTTCATTCAACTTAATGATTCAATGGATAAAGAAAAAGAAGAACAAATTGTTGAAGTTAAACAATCAATGCCAGTCCAAGAGCCAAAAGATTGGAGAACCACAAGAGATCTCTCCCTTGACAATATCATTGGTGAAATTTCAAAGGGAGTATCTACTAGAGCACCATTGAAAAATCTTTGTTTAATATGGTTTTTGTTTCACAAATGGAACCTAAGAACATTGATCAAGCCTTAATTGATGAACATTGGGTGCATGCCATGCATGATGAATTGAATCAATTTAAGAGAAATGAAGATTGGGAACTTGTTCCTAGACCTTCTTCTCTCAAACCTATTGCCACTAAATGGGTTTTTAGAAACAAACTTGATGAGAGTGGTATCATAGTCAGAAACAAAGCTAGATTGGTTGCAAAAGGTTACCATCAAGAGGAAGGCATTGACTATGAGGAAACCTATGCACCAGTTGCAAGATTGGAAGCCATTAGGTTATTACTTGCATATGCATGTTTAATGGATTTTAAACTTTTTCAAATGAATTTTACAAGTTCTTTTTTAAATGGATATATTGAGGAGGAAATCTATGTGGAGCAACCTCCTGGGCTTTTTTATTTCAAATATCCAAACCATGTTTTCAAACTTAAGAAAGCCTTTTATGGTTTAAAGCAAGCTCCAAGGTATTGGTATGAGAGATTAAGCAAATTTCTGCTTGAACAATCTTTCACAAGAGGACATGTTGATGATATAATTTTTGGTTCAACTAATCAATTATTGTGCAAAGAATTTTCTATCTCTATGCAGAATGAGTTTGAAATGTCAATGATGGGAGAGTTAACATTCTTTCTTGGACTTCAAGTGAAGCAAATGAAGAATGGGACATTTCTAAATCAAACCAAGTATTGCCTTGAAGTGATTAAAAAGTTTGAAATGAATAAAAGCAAAGATGCTGCAGCCCAAATGGCAACATCAACTTGTTTTAGAGGAATAATTGGATCCTTGCTATATTTGACAGCTAGTAGACCAGATATTATGTTGAGTGTGTGCTTGTGTACAAGATATCAAGCAAATCCCAAAGAATCACACCTCACTGCAGTCAAAAGGATCCTCAAATATCTCAAATCAACACCAAAAGTTGGTCTTTGGTATCCTAAAGGTGAATCACTTAATTTAGTAGGATATTTTGATTCTGACTTTGCAGGGTGCAAATTGAAAATGAAAGGAACACTTCAAAACAACCAAGAGGGGGGGGGTGAATTGGTTGAACCTTGGTAAATTAAAATTTTCAAATCAGAGTTTTTCCACAGGATCTTTATCACTTTAAAATGTTTTGAAACCAAGAATCATTTATTCAATCAAATTCCACTGCCAAGAAATCAATAAGCTGTAAAAACTTTCTGTGCAAATAATTTGAATCACAACCAAAACAATTTAGAGATGAAGATAAGAGAAGAAAGATTAGCCACAGATTTTTATACTGGTTCACTTCAAACACTATGAAGCTACATCCAGTTCTTCCACTCAACACTAGAGTAGAGTTCCACTATTGCAAAAATATTCTTACAAGATATTACAAGCCTCTCTTTATCAACCCTAGATAAAGTTCAGAAGTCTAAAACACTATTAGACCCTTAGAGACCAAAGCCAAAACTGAGAACACTACTCAGCTTCCCTTAGAGAAACATTATCTCTAATCATGTAAGAAAACCCATTTACAATAGACTAATCTTTACAGAAATCAATTAAAAGAATTACACCTTCAAAGACTAAGGAAAGATTTCACCTGATAATCCAAAGAACATATGCATGTGAATGATTCAATCAGGTTGAAAGAGAAATTACAAACTCAATGCATTCCTTTCCTTATGCTTTGAAAAACCAATGAAGCTTCACTCTTCAAATCAATGACCCATACGAATTTTTGAAGCCTAAATGTGTTTAGAAACTCAGAAAACTCACTAAAGAAAACTCATGAAAGTTTGTGATTGCTCCGTATATGAATTTCTCAAAATCGCAAAAAACAGAGCAAGAGGTTTCTATTTATAACAGCTTTTTAACTGAAAATAATCGATTAAACACGCTCCTGTAATCGATTATTTCGCATATGTAATCGATTAATCCAAGAATGTAATCGATTAAAATGCTCCTAATAAATTCTGGGTTTGAGCTATGAACAATGTAATCGATTATTCCATGAAGTAATCGATTAAACCAGACAGACATATTTTTCTAAATGCATTGAGTAATCGATTACTGAATATGGTAATCGATTAAGACAGTCAGTCATATATTTTCAAATGTACTATGTAATCGATTAAAATGATATGTAATCGATTAAAATAGCAAAACATGTAATCCATAGGCATAGTTGTAATCGATTACGATTTTTTGTAATCGATTAAGACAGTGAGACATATATTTTTATTTTAGCCTATGTAATCGATTAATTTGATATGTAATCGATTACAATGTTCTTGATTTGTTTTCTAGAAGGCACGAAGAACAGAATAATCGATTCTATCAATGATGTAATCGATTAATGCAGTAAAACTTCATTTTTCCAAAAACTTAGCTTTTTAAATGCCTTACTGGTTCATTGCTTTTGCTTAGACCTTTAATCTATCAATCCTAGATGAATGATTATGCATGATATGCTTTTGGATTATCAGATTGCACAACTTTCCTTTTACATGAATCAAATTGGTCTTCAATATCTTTCTTTGACATTTTCCATTGAGGCATGTTGAAAGCACAAAACACGTAAGGCTTGATTCCAGTTCATTCATGCATGGCTTCTCTTGAATCAACACAAATTGGATAGAAAAAGAACTAGTGGAACTTGTCACCTACTAGGAAGCTCACTAATATCTTGGCATTGCAAGAAGCAATCTTGTGTTGCTTTATCAACAGCTGAAGCTGAGTACATCTCTACTGGAAGTTGTTGTGCTCAAAACCTTTGGTTAAAACAACAATTGCAAGATTTTGGTGTAGAATCAAAAGAAATACGTCTGCTATGTGACAACACAAGTGCCATCAACATTTCCAAGAATCCAATAATGCACTCAAGGACCAAACACATTGAGATAAAACATCATTTCCTTAGAGATCACATCCAAAAAGGTAACATCAAAATTGACTTCATTGATACTCACAATCAATTGGCGGATATATTCACTAAACCTTTGGCTAGAGATAGATTCTATACTCATATAAATATGCTAGGTATCCTTGATGAGTCTAACATTTGCTAGCATGATTGTTATGTGCTTATCTATTTGAAATAGCTTCTTACTTGATTAATCATCACATGTGCTTACAAATTTGAAAGTGTTGCATAAATATTGTTTATTCTGATATTATTACTGGAATAATCGATTAAAGCACGTATTAATCGATTAAATGAACTTGAAACATTGTTAAGAATGAAATTTGTACTTATGTAATCGATTACACAACCAGGATAATCATAGGGTTTTAGATTTTTATTCTTTATCTAGGGTTGATAAAGAGAGTTTGTTATTAAGCTTGTAAGAACTAAAATTTATAATAGTAGAACTCTAATCTAGTGTTGATTAGAAGAAACTGGATGTAACTTCTTTTGAGAAGTGAATCAGTATAAATTCTTGGGTTGTTTTTCTATTCCTTTATCTCTATTAGTCATCTTATTCATTTGTTCTTGATATTATTATCATTACTCAACAAGTTATGTTTTGAGCTATTGATTTCTTGAGCTAAGTGATTTGATTAATTAAAAGCATTCTTGGTTTAAAAGTGATTAAGATCCTCTGACTCTGATTTTATAAATAAATTTTTAAAATACTAAGTTTAAACCAATTCACCCCTCTTCCCTCTTGGTTATTGTGGGTATTCCTATTGTTTTTATATCTTCCTTGGTTAAACTCTAAGAATTCCATTTCCTTCTTGTTTCTAATATCTTCAGGAAAGTATTTCTCCTCTCCATAAATACCCTCTTGAAGGTTTCCTAGGTCACAGCTTGACCTTCAACCTCAAAGTTGGAGAACATCAACTAGTGCACGGTCATTCCTACCAGCCATCACTTCTTGTGCACACCACGAAGTGAAAACATGGAAGGGATACACACAACAAAAGAACAATACAATTCTACACCCACTTAATCACTATAGAGTGTTGATGCCTCGAGAAATCACTCATTTACAACAATTCTTCCTCGAGACATTAACACTTATCATTCACTCTTTATATTCCTGATTGCTTGCCATAATGTCCCATTGCACTACACAAATTATCCAGATGGTCAGTCTGATAACTCATGACCAGGCATTCGAACTCATGGTTTAATAGACATCAGGAATACAAACATGTTATGACCACACTAATAAATCACCAATACCTATGCAACACAACAATGTGCACAATTCTCAAACACAAACAACTACAAAATAGTCAATTACTCCAAACATAAAACATTCAATAAAGCAAACATAGAATGCACAGAGAAACACAACAGACTCACAACTCCCGATCGAAAAGGTTCGAACTGTTCTGATACCACTAATGTAACGACCTACCTTGTCGCTACGATATCATTGACTATAATCGTGTGAATTTCAAATTTTAATGAAAACTCCATTAACTTGATTATGAAAATGGTAGTAAATTTTTTGCGATAATACAATTATCATACAACGGAACAAATACATAAATAGATACATATGGATGTACATTTAAAACATTACATATCATTCACATGTCAGAACATAATCTAGTTGTATTTACAAATATTTACGTCTGGAATTACACGACCAACAAAAAGAATCAAGGGACTAAGAAAGAGTTGATTAACAAAACAACTCTTTTCCAAAAAGAATTTCAACGTTATCACGTCGGTTTGGCGGCTCCAACCAAAAAGAAGATCTCCCTCCAAAGTCACCTACTGCTTCTCATCTACTCCCACGAACGAAGGTTCGTGATCATCACAGGTACCAACCACACTATACAATGAATGCAAGGGTGAGTTTATTATACATATACAACAAACATTAGACAACAATGATTAGAAACAAATCAATAATGAGAACCCCAATCATCCTCGATAATCCATCAATTCAATACGCATTTAACAAACTAGTCATCCACTATATTTCAAAAATCAAAACAATCATTCTCAGAATGATGCATGCACCTGAATCATCTCCCATAATGCAATGTGGTACCATCCTCATGGAAATAGCCTCTCTAGGAAAATGATGCAGTAGCTCGTCGAGGTCATCTTGTCGTGCACTGGTCGCTCCCCCCTCCCCATGGTGATCAGCCCTGAGTCACAAGGGAGTTCCAAACAGAGTGATTGCCCCCTAGTACCCCCGGTACTTACTGTCCATCATTCTATTTCCATCCATGCAAATATGAAGTACGAAACATGGGCACCATAAATGCACTGACCATGGATAGATAGGGTTCGAAATTTTAAACAATCCCTTTCTCTCTTAGGATGCTTAAAATTCGTAAATCCTCCCTCGCAAGGTTATCCAGTCATGCACCCCCCATGTACATACACAACACCGATGCACTAACCATGGATAGCTAGGGATCAGAATTTTAAACAATCCCTTTCTCTCCTAGGATGCTTAAAATTTGTAAACCCTCCCTCGCAAGGTTATCTAACCGGTCACTCCACCCCACGTGGACATATACTGCATACAACTATGGGCACCACCAATGCATGACCTGGCTAGGAACAAATCATTTCCCGCAAGGATAACCAGTCATACACCCCCCAAGGGTATCCATGTATATCCACATCACACAATGACATTGTTCACATCAATATTATTTCTCATCAATGTCATTATCAATATCCACATCATGTCATCTCAATGTCATCAATAACATCAATGCCATTTCATTTCAACTTCATCATCATAACACCAATATCATCTCATTTCAACATTATCAATTAACATTTACTCATTTAAACATCACCAACCACATGAACATTATCTCATTTCAACATCATCATTATAATCATCAATATCATCCCATTCATTCACAATCCATATTACCATGAGACTGGATTTTAGGAAAATTTTAAATTAATGAGGAGGAATATGATATAGAAAAGACATTCTTATGCCCATTTAAAATTTAATCAAGAATTAAATATGAAAACATATTAAAAAAATTAGGGCAAAGTCTCCTCTATAATTAAGACTTTTCCCAAAAATCCAATCATTACGACAACAATATCATTCACAGTTTTATCCATCAGCAAGCCAATTCATCGCATCCCATTAATTAAAAACACATTTTTTTCTTGAAAATGAGCATGCACAGGAACAAACACACATTAATCATAAATACATTACATCCCATTAGTTAAAAACATAGTTTTTCTTGAAAACTAGCACACAACAGGGACAGACAATTATCTTCATAGTTGGACTCCCTGGCCCCCAACTATGGTATCAAAATTGTAACCAAGTAATAAACTCCCCTTACCTATCTATCTCCCTCTGAAAGCTCCTAATAGCATCGTTTGGGGATGTCTCAAGTTCATGTGCTTTGTCCCAAATGCAGAGCTCTATATACCAAATTAAAGATAATTTAGTATAGATTTCAAAGATAAGGTCAATGTTAACAGTTGGGGTCAAATACCCACTTAAATAAAAAAAAGGGGGCTAAATGATGTTTTGGGAGTTCACATCAATAGACGTCATTTTGAAATTCCAATGACATCAATGTGACTAGAGTTCAACAAGGATCACAGAAATGACATCAATTTCATTAAAAAAAACTTTTACAACATCTCATTTTTAAAGGGTTTTTAAAGGAAGTATAAAAATAGCCAATAACGGTACCTGAATCACAAGAGATATCAAGAGAGGCTTCAAACTAGCTAAGAGAAGACAAGGAAACCATGGTTACCTCAAAGAAACCAAGAAAGGAGGATTGGAGGCTCTGTTCTCTACCAAATCCTCGAGTTGAGTTTTGAAGATTCCGCTCTGATTAAAGTGTTCCTCTTCGTGCAGTGGTCCAACGGTAAGCAGCGATGTCTCGTGGTAGTCACTGGTGGTCGTGGCTGATGGAGGAGGATGGTGGGAGGTTGGGGGAAGGTGGGAGGAAGAAGAAAACCTCCATTTTCGTGATTTATCTTGTTGGTATGTACTTATAACCGACTTGACTCGCCCAGGCGAGCCAGAAGGCCTGCCAAAATTCGCCTTGGCGAGTTTACCCAATTTTAAAATTTTTGCTTATGTGAAAAAATTATTATCGCAGGCTTCAAATGTTATTTAGCTAATCCCAATAGTCAAAAGTTACATATATGGATTGGGAGGCTACCTTTAAAATTTTAAGGCGATCCAACGGTTAACCAATCTAGAATGGTGATTTTACTAAAACAGGTTTAAGGTCAAACTCAGAATCACTCAATTTTCAGCGCAGCTCCAACAAACTTCGCAAAACCTAACATACATACCAAGAAATTGCACCAGGGTAAAATAAAAAACAAATCAACCAATCTAAATTAATCAAATAATCAAACAATCACAACAAATACATCAAACATATATTTTCAGTTATCGAAATTTCAGGGTGTTACAACATGACATCCAAGTGTAAAGATGGACCTAAGAAAGATACAATCAATATATTTATGGCTAACACAAAAGGACCTAAAAAGATTTGGGTACCTAAGAAAAATATTATTACTGTTGCAGATGTCTTTGATAGCAAGAAGCATACACCTATCATGGTATCTGGACAGTGGTTGCTCATGACATATGATAGGAGAAAGGTATATGTTCCAATGTGTGACTCCCTATCATGGTGGAATAGTCACTTTCGAAGGAAATCTAAAAGGAAGGATAACCAAAGTGGGTAAGATAAGTATTCACCCCTACCCTTCTACTGATAATGTTTTGTTTGTTGATGGTGTTAAACATAATCTACTCAGCATAAGTCAATTATGTGACAGTGGATATAGTATCTCCTTCAACAAAGATGAGTGTGTTGTTATATGTAAAGATGGGTCTCCCGTTTTCTACCAAGAGAAAAGGCAACCTCTTTAAAATCAGTCTAGGAGAACTCTCAGATCAAAAGGTGTCATGCTATATAAAACCTGGACATGGCATATGGCATATAAAACTTGGACATGCAAGTTGGAGGTTAATCTCCAAATTGCAAAAAAAAAAAAAAAAAAAAAAAAAAACTTGTATGAGGTCTATCAATATGTCATATAAGGATGATATACTTTGTGAGACGTGTCTAAAGGGAAAACAAATTAAAAACTCCATTTCCAGTAAAAAAAAAAATTCACCTCTTGACCCTTTCAGTTAATACACCTCTAGACCCTTCCATAGCTGTGTTGTCTACATATGCTCCAATGAACATCATTTGCTCATCTTCCTTTCTGATCTGAAGGTTTTGACCTTGGTGTTCATGCTCGTTTATTGATATCCTCTCTGTAATCCAAATTCAATGAGCATTACCTCGGACTGAGTTTTGGCCTTGGGTTAGTAATCCATTTCCTTCGACTTGCTTGTGCCTTTTCACTTTAGCGAATCCTTGTAACACTCGTTGGCCCTCTTTCAATGTTATGAGTTGTCTCATCACTAAGGAACTTCATGGTCAGATGAACTGTTGAGATTACAACTCTTAGGGTATTCAAAGTCAGCCCACCCTATATGGCATTGTAAGAGGATTGTAGCTTTACCACAATGAACCTAACCATGATGGTTCTAGTTACTGATACCTTTTTGAAGGTTACATCCAACTTTATGTATCCTAATGGGGGTTACGTGGTGACTAAAGGAACCTGTGAGGTCCTCATTGTAAGGAAGTAACTCTGAATGTAGGATTCTGAATTCTTAAAGAAATCATAAAATATAATATCCACTGAGCTACCAATGTTGACCAACAATCGATGTACCTCCTTGTTATTTATGAAAGCTCTCACTGTCAAGAGATTGTTATGGTCTAGAACAATTGACATGTCTATATCCTTGTGTTCAAAGGTCTGAGGGTCTTATTTTGGCCAACTCACGATTTCTTCTACCATGCGTAGCAGTTTAGACTTCCCTTGTGTGCCTCTTTCACACATTGTTTGAATGGCCTCTGTTCTGTTCGTGAACAGAAATGTCCAACAAGGATTGTTGGTGATTAATATGGGAATGCTTATAGTGAGACAAACACCTGAGGGAAAGTGATCACAATGAACACAAAACCACACTTGGACGTGGGGTGTGTGTACTGTGTGTATAGAAAAGAGAGAGTCAGAATGTGTATGTACCTTTCTTCATGGAGGATGCTTGTATTTATAGGACACTAACCTGAGAATCCAGAAATAAACTGTACCCACTGCATATACCAAGAATCTCAAAATACTTGCAATCGTGGCCTCGAACGGTTACCACCATCTCCTCACTATCGTAACTGGCTCAACGACATCCTTTGACTAAGTCCCATTGGGTCTATTATAATTCAGCCCATTCCAAATATCTGGAACAGTTGCCCCCACAGCCCGGTTATCGAATCGGCTTTGATGACCGGGATGGTACCTCGAAAACATTATTCTTCGATTAGTCCGAAATCAACAACTCGGGTTTCAATTGGGCCGACGTCAACACCTCGGTTATATCTTGTCCGAGGTAGCCATCTCAATTTGCTCGGTGAATGATAAATCTGAAATGTCTCTTCTTCTGGACTCGTCCTTGTTCGCATTATGTGGTTGGCCTATTTCTGAGCAAAAACCATGGGAAACGAAATGCTCCATCTACTACCCAATCATATGAAGCGACACGTCCCTCAACCATTAATGTTTTGTCCTTTCTTTCTGCGCTTTAATCATAATCGTTTCACATTGTTCCCAATTTGCCCCTGTCTTCTCTGCCCATTATGACGGTTCTGCCTGTAACATGCTCAAAATTATATTATAATTATTTGTATAAATATGATGATATTTAGATACAAGTATGTTTAAAGAAAAATGACTAAATCACTCTTTCCATGAAGTAGAAATTACTAGAATACCCTTAAGATAAAAATTACAAAAATGTCCTTGCATATTTTGGAAAATGACCAAAATGCCCCCAGGATGAATGGAAAAATTACGCCAAAAATGCTCAAATAACTTTAGAAATTTTGTAGGAACATGATGAAATTATAGAGTACACTTAGCTAACTAAGTATCAAAATATTTTGTGACAGAAAATTCTAGAATAAAATTTCTAGGAATTTTATAAGATAACAACTTTGAGACTTTATTTAAGAAAATTCAAGCATAAGAAAAATATGGAAAAATGATACATATAATTTAAGGAATTTTCTCTTAATTATAGAATTTATAAACCAATTTAATAAAATGGTTTAGTAATTTTGATGGTTAGCAGAAGTATAGGCCAATCAAAAACAAGATAAAGAACAATTTAGTATGTAAAGTTTATATATTGCTCTGTATAGACTACTTGTGATTTATTTAAACTATCATTGAGATAAATTCTTAGGAACATCTAGAGTTATATTATTCATCTTTAGATAAAAGAATTCAAATTAAATTTGATTTCTTTCTAAGAAAATACCATTTGTAAATGCCATATTAGAAACTAGATTTTTATTCATCATCAAAAATGACCACATGTAGCATGAAAGGAAGAAAAATTTGTATTCCTTCCCTTTAGATTGGTCATTCACATGAGAAAACATGTAGAAGATATAACGACCGCTTCTACTTTGCTTTTATTTACGTATTTATTTTTAATTGCTAAAATTTTTTTTTCAAAAACAGAAAGAATGCAATTGCCACAAATCTTGGTTGTTTTCAAAAACTAGATTTAGAACTGAAGGTTCAAATGAAAATTCCATTAATTTGAAAACCATTTTAGAAAATATAAGTGCCTTGCGCGTTATTT
>PYAF01002322.1:78098-115706 GCA_007407185.1 Glycine tomentella
CTTGGAAAGCAAGCCACATGATAGAAACAAGTGGCATAACACTTGTATGGCATGGATGCAAGATAATATGAAAATGAAGCCAAGATTTCTCCACCTCCACCTAGCCTTCACGTGAACTTTGATGAAGCAAGGAGAAGCTTCATGAAATTGGACACATGTTGGGACACTTGTAAAGGCATGCCAACTAAGTGGACACTTGAAAAGGCAATCATTATGACCAAGACAAGTGTTAGGACACTTGTATGGCACATAATTAGCTTGGAAGTTTTTTTTAAGGAAAGCTATATTTTCTAAACACTATACAAAGGACTTTAAGTGCAAGCCATTCTCAAGGCATTCTCCTACCCTCATTCACGTGACCACTCTCTCCCTACACCATCTTCATTTCATTTCATCTTTCTCTTTTAAAGCTTGAATCAAGTAAGAAAAACAAACCCATCACTTTGAAAGAATTTTCGTGAGAAACCTAGCAACCTTAGGAAGAGTTCTTGTCAATCTTAGTAGAAGGATATCAAGGCTTCATCTTTAAGAGGATTTCCCAAGGAGGGAAGGAAGGAAGGAATCCATTTATCCATTCAATTTCAAGATTTAAATTCACCTGAGGTAGGCTAAGCTTAAATCTCTAGTTAATCAATGGCTTGGATTAATTTACATGCTTTAGTAGGCTGAATTATGGTCATTATTTAGGCTTGAATTTTGTGCTATTTGAAGGTTATTCTTTGATGAGAATATGTTGATTTAAGCCATAAGATAGGTGATGATTTATACACATCAATATTAGTGATGTATGGAAGCCCATTTGATGATCTTTTGAAGGTGATTTTGATGATATTTTGGGCTGTCTGTTGATATTTTTATGGAAAGATTTTGATTTAAATTTTAGAAGTAGAGGATGAATGGTATGTAGTGAAATGGTTTAAATACTTGAATGATTCAATCTTGAGGATTAATTAGTGAGGTGGTAGGTGAAAGGAGAATTAAGATGTATACTAGGTTTGAATCTTTTCTTGTGAATGTTTAAAGGAATTAGATATTATTTATATTGAGGATTATTAGTTAGATTACTAACATAATTTTTCTGTTGTTAAGGTTATTCTCTGGTTATGCATAAGTTGGTAATAATCTTACTTGATTTAGGTATGGTTGTGTAACCATACTTATGGTACATATGATGATATGATGAAAATATTTTTCCATAAGGTAATATGTATTTCACTTTTGGATTTGATTTTATTATGGATAGATATTGATGTGATAAGATAGGTGGATTCATGTTTCCAAGTCCAGTACGAGGCTTTGGGGAAACAGAATCTGATGCTACATATAGTACGATATGTAGTACCCAGGTGCAGGATACATGGCAATATTCATGCATGTTTGCGTAAGACTATAGCAGCGTCTACATCCAGTACGAGGTGTAGCCACATACAGTACGATATGTGGAGGCCATTGCACCCTGGGATAGTTCATCTCATACATTCATATAGTTGCATATTTCTTGTGGATGTGTTTGAATATTGATGATTGACTAACCTACTAATAAGTTTGGGATTTAGCTTTGCCTATTGAGAAATTTTATTTCTCACAAAGTTTTGTTTCATGTTTTTCTTAGATGACAACCATGGTCAGGTTCATTGAAGCTCTGGAGTAGTGAGGAAGTTATGTACTAGACTGAAGTATTGAAAGTACTGTACTTGTATTATATGGACTTTTGTAACAAGAACTAAGGCTATGTATAATGTATTAGTTTCAAAACTTTTGTAAGTTTTATGTTTTAGAATTTTTACTAATATACGCTTCTTAGAAAATTTATCTTTAAGTAATAATAAAATTAATAAGAATAAGTAGAAATTTAGGTCGTTACACTGCCCCTCTGTGACGGGTCGTATCCGACGGTTACTTATTTCAAACGTTTTGGTTTCTGCCGGTTACATCCCCTTTTCAATATATATCCTTCTCTCTTTCTTGAGTTTCACA
The DNA here is from genome assembly GCA_007407185.1 of Glycine tomentella. NCBI lineage: Eukaryota > Viridiplantae > Streptophyta > Magnoliopsida > Fabales > Fabaceae > Glycine > Glycine tomentella. Next base: position 80,076 of record PYAF01002322.1, read on the forward strand.
CTTTGCCTTTTCTTTTCTTCTTCTCTCTACTATTTGGCAATCGCTCTCCTTACTCAGTTTGGTGCTTCAAGTTCTCTTTCCCCAGATTTCTCCCATTCCAGGTACCTCACGTTCCTTCTCACATTTGCATTTCAACATTTTGCGCTTCTGCTTCTTACTGTGACTGCGTTTTTATTTTGATTTCTCCGTATTTTTCCCTTTTTATTCTGTATTTCTGTTTTACAACTTGACCTGTACTACGCTCTTCTTCTTTCTTCTTCCATCTTTCGTTCCCCTCTTAATATTTGTTTGTCTTTTCGATTTGTCCTTCCAATTTCTGTTTATCGATTTGTCTTGCATATCTGGCCCCACACTTTTTTTGACTATGAGCTTTACTCCTAAAAAAGAAGCGTGTATTCGCAAAACGGTTCCCCCCCCGTTCTGCATTTTGGTTTTTGGGTCTTCCTATTCCAAAAGAAGAAAAGGCCAAAAGTGCATTACGTACTCCTTCTGGGGGCTCGACTCCTTCCAAAAGGTCTTTGACCAAGAAACCTGCCCCTTCAAGGGCTACAATAGAGCCAAGTGTTACGCCTAGTGCTGTGCCTAGGGGTCGTTCTGTCATTCCTTCCGGTGTCCTATAGTTTCCCCTATTACAAAAACTTCTAGACTCGATCCGCCCCCTGGAACTCCGTTTGAGCGGTGTTCGACATGCCTGGATACATTCTTATACTTGGCTAATAAGGGGTTTGACAAACAAGCCGATGATACTCTGGATGCATGTCGGCATAATCCGGTTCCCATTCCCCGGTCCAATATTGCAAGGGACGCAGTACCAACATCGGTCTCGGAAGCGGGGATGAAATACCATCCTCATTCATCCTTACTCCTGTGTTAGATGATGTCCCGGCCCGGCTGTCGGTGCCACAGCAGGTACTTTACTGATTACTGTCTTTTTGTTTTGTCGTAGGTCATTATGGATATCCCATCAGTGGAAGTAGTTAAGGAATCTCGGTCTACTGGATCCCAAGCCGACAACCCTCCTCCTCTCTTAGTCTCTCAATTCCCTTGGGTTACCTACGAGGTTTTGAACACCTCGTCAATTATGAGTTCGGAGAGTGTGGCGGCACTCCCGATCGGGAATCAGGAAGGATTCTCAATCTGCCATCCCGGCGCTCATGAGCCCATCTGTTCATGTGTCTCAAACTGTTGGGGAGGCACCCCCTGCGCCAATGGTTCCGGAGGAACCTATGCGGCCTCCTTCCTCCGTGGTCGTGATCGACGATGCGTCGAGCTCGCCCGACGGTGTTGCTTCGTTATCTCCTCCTGTTGCCGAAGTCCCGTCGGATGTAGCCCCTCAACCAGCCTACCCCGAGATTGAGTTGACTCTGGGGTATCTCTAGGAAAAGGGGACTGAAGGTCTCTTCCCCTTCGTCCTCCCCCCGAAGCATTTCTCCGACCTTACCCCATTCTCCGGGGAGCAGATGCGGGAGCTTGAACAATTGCAACTTTACGCGCATCGGACTGCTTCTCTTGTGGATAGTCTAGTAACTTTGAAGACTAGATATCTCAAGAAAGAAGAAGAGCTATCAGCCGCCCAGGCCGAGTCTCAAAAGTCTAAGGAGGAGTTGCAAGCTGCCCTCAAGAAGACTGAGGAACTCGAGCATCAACTCCGAGATGTCCGAGGCGGTCTTAAGCAGGCTTTGGCCAAGGCTGCCTTCATGACGCAAAACCTGAATGAGGTCAAAACGACATTGGAGGTGGCCGAGGCCGAGGCTAAGGAGAATGAAAACAAATTTTTGGGCTCGAAGCAGGAGGCGGCCGACTTGCGAGTTAAGTTGGCGAGCTCAGAAAAGGAGGTTGCTAGCTTGGGGGTAAAGTTGGCGAGCTCAGAGAAGGAGGTTGTTGAATTGAGGGATCTGATGGCTACTGCGGCGGAGGAATCTTTTAAGAATGCCCTGGTTCAGGTCCAGTATCTCAATGTCGGGGTTGCTTTGAATGTCGATGGGGCGCATTACCAGTCCTATGTTCGAGACGGGGTAATCACCCCTTATGAGGAAGAAGATTCTACTATCGCGGCTGAGGTCTTGCTTGAGGCCGGCACTGAAGAGACTTCGGATCCCGCTGCTAATGTTTAAAGGGTCGGTATGCCGGTTTAATTTGTATATTTACTTTCAATTGGCCCTGTTTAGATATTTGTACATTCGCTATATTCGCACTCTTGCTATGTTTGCACAATTATTTTCTATGATATTATTACTTATTTTGGTATGCGCATAGTATATTCATTTGGCTCCCGGCCAAGTACGTTATTTTTCGAACAGCGTTTCGGGACTCGGTTTTTGCCTTGGGCAATACTCGGTGCAACACGGCCTCTGTGGACCGTGCCAACCTGATCAAGGTTTGGTAGCACTTCGTATTTACTCGAGGCCGCATATACGATGATTACTCCTTTAGGATTTTTATTCGTGTGCCGATATTATTTATGAGCTCGGCACTACGGATATGGAGAATATTCCTTTCGAAGGAAATTTTATTTGTAGATCTTCAAAATTAACAATGATATTATTTACATTCATGATCTTGATGAAAGATTGAAGTGGGATTGCCGAGGAACTTCGGCTCCCATTTCTCTCAATTAACGGGAAACACATGAATGGAGAGAGAAACAACAAAAAACTTGAATGAAAATAAACTTTTCCGATCTCGGGTCTTCGCAGCTTAGCTGTAGTACATCTTCAGCTTGTCGGCGTTCCACGTCCTCTTTATTGCCTTTTTGTCGAGGGTCTCTAACACGTAGGTACCTTGGCCGAGGTTCTTGGATATTTTGTACGGCCCCTCCCAATTGGCAGCTAGTTTCCCATCCCGTGCATTTCTATTTTCGATGTCGGCCCTACGTAACACCAAGTCGCCTTCCGTGAAGCTTTGGGGTCTGACCTTCTTGTTAAACTTCTCGACGATGAGCTGCTTAGTGGCCACGTCTCGGGAGTGCGCCTTAGTTCGAGTCTCTTCAATCCAGCCGAGCTCGTCTATCAATGCCTTGCAATTGGCGTCTTCGCCTTCTCTTAGTATAGACATTCTTCTCCAGGAGGGTTGTCCGATTGCCACCGGTATCATCGCTTCGCATCCATAGGTCATTCGAAAAGGGGTTTCTTGGGTGGATGTGTGTGTTATGGTTCGGAGCGCCCACAGAACGTAGTGTAGTTGTTCCACCCAATTTCTTTCGACTTCGTGCATTCGCTTCCTAAGTCCCTCCAAGATTACCTTGTTGGCTGCCTCGGCCTGTCCGTTTGATTGTGGGTGTTCTACATAAGAGAAGTGATGTTTGATGTGGAATCCGGTCATTATTTCTCCGAACCGCTTATCAGTAAACTGGGTTCCATTATCCGTGACGACTTCAGCCGGTATCTCGAACCTTGATATGATACTTCTTTCAAAGAATTTCTGGACTCGGACCAAGGTGAGGGTGGCCAGTGGCTCGGCTTCTATCCACTTTGTGAAATAATCGACGACTACGATAAGCCATTTGAGCTGTTCTTCTGCTGGCTTGAACGGCCCTAAGAGATCCATTCCCCACTTGTAAAAAGGCTAGGGAGATGTGATGGTCGTGAGTTCGGATGGGGGCGACCATACGATCCTAGGTTCTTTTGGCAACTTTCACATTTCTTCACGTGTTCCTGGGCGTCTGTCTTCATCGTCGGCCAGTAACACCCCACCCGCCAGGCTTTCGTTGCCAACGCCCTTGCTCCCATGTGTTGGCCGTTGATGCCCTCATGGATTTCGGTCAATACGTACTCTGTTTGGTTAGGACCCAGACAGAGCAGCATATGGGCGTGTAGGCCTTTACGATATAGCTCACCGTCTTGGACGGTGTACATTGCTGCATGTCGGATCAATCTTTTGGCCTCCATGTCGTTGTCCGGTATCTCTCCCTGTTCTAAGTATTTAATGATGGGTTGCCTCCAGTCTGAGCCCGCCGAAATCATTAGGACGCACGTTGGTTGGGATAATTCCTGCTGGATGATCGTCTTGTGGTTGCCCGTGTCTTTTGTGCTTGCCAGTTTGGATAGGATGTCAGCTCTCGCGTTTTCTTCCCTAGGGATATGGGAAACAACCACTTTGTCGAATTCGACTATCATTTCTTTGACCTTGGCCAAATATTTGATCAGCAAAGGTCCTTTGGCCTGATATTTTCCCTCAATCTGAGACACCACGAGTTGGGTATCCGTGAATACGTTCAACCTGATATTTTCACGTTGGATGATCCGTCCACATATAAAGTCCAGGCTTCTTTAGATTCTGAGGTCGGGGTGAGCTCGACCAGGAAGTCTGCCGGAGCCTGGGATTTGATAGCGTGCCGAGCTTCGTATTTCAGGTCGAATTCGGACAGCTGGATTGACCAACTCATCATTCGACCAGCCAAGTTTGGCTTATGTAGAACTTGCCGGATTGGTTGGCAGGTGCGTATGAGAATTGTGTGGCTCTGAAAATATGGTCAGAGTCGTTTAGCGGCCACCAGTAGTGCGAAAACCACTTTCTCTAACTTCTGGTATCTTAACTCGGAATTCTTGAGAGCTCAGCTCACGAAGTACACCGGAAGCTGGGTCTTGCCGAATTCTCTGACTAGCACGGCACTCATCGCCTCTTCTCCCATCGACAAATATAAGACCAATGTTTCGTCGGGTTCGGGTTTGGACAGCACTGGCGGCGAGGCTAGACATTTCTTGATCTCCTGGAAGGCGGCCTCACATTCTGGGTTCCAGTCGATGGTAGCACCCTTTTTCAGCAACTTGAAGAAAGGAAGAGCCTTGTCCGCCGACTTTGTGAGAAAACGGATTAGCGCGGCCAGTCGGCCAGGTAATTGTTGAACTTCTCTTTTATTCTTCGGGAGTTTCATGTTTAATACTGCCTGACACTTATCCGGGTTGACTTCTATTCCTCAGCTAGTCAACATAAACCCAAGAAATTTGCCCGCGGTTACCCCAAAAGCACACTTGAGGGGGTTCAGTCGGATGTTATGGTCTCTCAACCTACGGAAAGTTTCTTCCAGGTCTGAGATATGATTCCCGCTCGAATCCGTCTTGACGATCATTTCATCGATATAGACATCGATATTTCGGCTGAGTTGCTTGGCAAAGACCTTGTTCATCATGCGTTGATATGTGGCTCCAGCATTCATTAGTCCAAAGGGCATCACATTGTAGCAATAATTGGCCTCGCCCCCCCTGAATGTCGTTTTATCCCGGTCTTCGGGGTTCATGGGGATTTGATTATATCCAGAATAAATGTCCATAAATGACAAGGTTTTGAACCCGAATGAACTATCAACCAGCTGATCAATGCTGGGCATCGGGTAAGAGTCCTTAGGGCATACTTTGTTGACATCCGTATAATCGACGCAGACCCTCTATTTTCCGTTAGTCTTTTTGACCATGACAACATTGGACAACCACGTGGTATACTAAATCTCCTGTATGAAGCCAGCCTCCAGTAGTTCTCTGATATGCTTGTCCAGGGCTTGTTTTCGTTCCGAGACGAGGTTCCGCTTTTTCTGTTCCACTGGTTTTGATCCGGGGTACATCAATAATTTGTGAGAACAGAAATTCGGGCTTATCCTGGGGATTTTCGAGGCTGTCCATGCGAAGGCATCTCGATTTTGTCGGAGGCATTCCAACAATTCCGTTCTGGCGACCGAGTCAGTAATCCCTATCTTTGTGATCTGAGAAGCCTGAAGCCCGATTTGTACTTCTCCTAGCTCATCCACTGGTTCCAGCCTCCACTCTTCGACCTCGTCTCTGACATCGAGCTCCACCAAGTTGATGGGTTTGCCTTCTTGTTTCTCGCCGGCCGATTCTGCTTGGTTTCCATGATTTTGTCAGACGGACCGGCCTCTAGTCCCCTCACCATGTTGAAAGTAACACTGACGAGATTCTTTTTTATCTCCACAAACAGTCATCACTTTGTCGTTGCCGCCTATCATCTTTAGCTTTTGGTGTTTGGTGGACATTAATATATTCCATTTGTGGATCGTCAGTCTGCCGACGATAACGTTGTACGGTAGGGGAAATTCGACAACCACAAATTTCACCCTTTCCGACCTGAAGGAGTCCTTTGTTCCTAATGTCAATCGTAACACAATTGAGCCTTTGATGGCGGTATTTTCTCCATTGAAGCCCGTCAACATCGTCCTACACAGTTTCAAGTCTTCCTCGTTCAGATTCATTCTTTTGAAAGCAGTCCAGGATATGATGTCGGTTGAACTGCCATTATCAACAAACATGCACTTGACTCGGCAATTGGCTATAGTCCCGGTAATCACCAAACCGTCCTCGTGACCGGGGATCACGTCCTTCATATCTTCCTTAGTGAAAAACAGTATGGGAAGCTCGGGTTTGTCACTTCGTTCCTTGAATTTGGTTTGTTCCCTTATTGTGAGGACCTCTCTAAGGTATTTCCGACGCTGGTTGGCCATGTCACCTCCTCCTCCCATTGCCCCCAAAATCATGTTGCACTCGAATTCCAGCTCCGAAAACTCGTCGTCGCCGTGCTTACCTTTCTTTTCATCCCGGTCTTTCTGCTCGTCGGTTTGATCGGCTTTTCGCTTGCCTCGTTTCCCTTGTGTCTTAATGATGTATCGTCGCAATTTACCTTCTCGGATGAACTTTTTGATGGCATCTCTCAGATCCCAGCACTGGTCGGTCGTGTGACCCGATCCATTGTGGAATTCACAAAAATGAGAGTAATCGAGGCCGACTTTCTTGAACACTGGTCGAGGACGATCAACTTTCTTCATCTCCGTAAGCGCGACTTCTCTCCATACCTGGGTCTGAGAAGTGTTTAGCGGGGTATACTTATCATATTTGGTATCGAATCGTCGGGGCGCGGCGTCGTTATTTCTGCCGAGGGTACATTTCCAGGATGTTGGCGGTGCCACAGAGGAGAGTGCTTCCTCTTGGGCATTGCATTAGCGATATCCATCTGCTCCAACTCCAAATATTTCTTTGATCAGACTCTAAATTCCAGCAAGGTCTTGACCGGGTCCTTGTAAATGGATTTGGCCAATCGGGACGATCCATTGAGTCCAACCAACAGCAAATGTACGTGCACCTTTTCTTCCAAACCTTGTTGTACTTGCAATGCAGCCTCCTTGAATCGATCCAGATAGCTTTGCAGCGTCTCCCTCGGTTGCTGATGGATTTTCCCCAAAGCGAACTAGGACTTGGGCTGTTTCATACTCGTCGCGAAGTTAAGCAGGAATTTTTGGCCGAAGTCCTCGAAATTACTGATGGACCGGGGTGGAAGCGTATGAAACCAGGTCTGCACTACTCCAGTCAAAGTGGTGACGAAGATCCGAGAAATAATTGGTTCATCGATCCCTCGGACGCACATCTGCATGTCGAACTCGTCAATATACACTTGCGGGTCCTGACTTCCGTCGTAATTGGACAGGAACGTTCCATCAAAATCTTCTATAAACTGGGCGTTCACGATCTCGTCCACAAACGGGCTATTATTATGTTGGTCGCGTCGGTATTTTCTTCTGTACACCTCGGACCCCGTCCCGTACCGATAATCCTGATTCTGCACTGGTTTTGCTGGGCTCACCCCTGTTTCGTTAGTATGATACGGAATCTCAACTGGGGCATCATGATGCTCCGGGTCTCCTACTCTCATGGGCCGATGAGAGGGTGCGCCGAGTTCCACGCGAGTATGCTGCTCCGACGTGTCGACATTTGCCTCGTACCCGGACCGTATGTGGTGGTCCCGCCGCGGGTGGTTCTTCGCTCTGGTGACTTCTTGTGTTTACCATGGTGGGAATCGAAATTTAACGTTCCCACAGACGGCGCCAATGTTCTGTTCGTGGTGAATAGAAATGTCCAACAAGGATTGTTGGTGATTAATATGGGATCAAACTCTCTCTTTCTGAGAATGCTTATAGTGAGACAAACTCCTCAGGGAAAATGATCACAATGAACACAAAACCACACTTGGACGTGGGGTGTGTGCATTGTATGTATAGAAAAGAGAGAGTCAGAATGCGTGTGTACCTTTCTTCATGGAGGATGCTTGTATTTATGGGGCACTAACCTAAGAATCCAGAAATAAACTGTACCCATTGCATATACTGAGAATCTCGAAATACTGGCAATCGTGGCCTCGAACTGTTACCACCATCTCCTCACTATCGTAACTGGCTCAACGACATCCTTTGACTAAGTCCCATTGGGCCTATTATAATTCAGCTCATTCCAAATATCTGGAACAGCCTCTATCAACAAAACCTTCTGCCATATGTAGATCACCTTTTGTTCCCACAGCAGGGAGTTTGGTCGCCTCGCAGGGGAATCTGACTTATGTTTTAGCTCAGATCCCTCTCGATGTATTGCCTTCAAATATGTTTTTGCCTCCCTTTCTAGAGTTTTATGTCGATATCTCGGGGAACGTTATCTAGAAAAACCTTATCTCTAGTAATGGTTTGAACTTCTTCACCTTTTGTGTTGTTCATTGCGATGTGGTCTGTCATATCGAAATCATTTATTCTCTTCCCGAACTTGTACATGTCTACCCAACTTTCCCCGACATATGAGGATTTCATTGGCATTTTTTGGCTGGAAGAAATCATCGGTGTCATGTCTAGTTGTTCAATGGTAGCGACAATATTTTGACAGATATTTTCTGTCCTTTTCTATCCTTAACAACTTAGGAACATCAAGGCCGATATCATTTACCTTTACATTCATGATCTCATTCAATATTCTCCCTTGTGATGTGTTCAAGGGAGTATACTCATTGTACCTCAATTTGGTTTTGTAAGTCGCTCTCTCATCTGACTTAGGTGGCTTGTCAGTTTTTGTCTGTGCGACGCCTTCCACTATGTTTAAGTACTCATTTCGAGCATTGTCTTTTTATGTTCGCCGATCTGCGATCAAATTTTGATGTTCTACCAACACTTTTTTCTTCTATTTGAGCATTCGTACAAGCTCAATCAGTTGCGCACTTGTGAACGCCACATTTTCTTCCATTGCTGGCAAAGTCGTGGCTTTTGTCATAGGTGAAGAGTGTATTGCTGTTGTTGGAGCCTCACTGCTTTGCATGCTCACCATAACAAAGATCCACAAGCAATGGATCCTTTCATCCTAGAGAATCGATGATTCCCGCAGACAACGCCATTGTTATGGTGTAGGTCACAAAATACAATTTGTTTCATTTAGCGTGTAATAGAATGAGAGAAGAGAAGAGACTTAGAGAGATATATCTTTTTAGTATAATGTTATTGAGTTTCTTTTGTGATGCCACCTTGTGTGATTATAGGGTACCTATTTACAGTGTTTGTTTTCATGACACTAATAGTCATGTGGCCTATTACAAGTATTAGCATAGGGGCCCTATTTTAAATGTTGTGTTGAACTTATCCTGAGCCAGTTGCTACTAATACATTCATTGCTTTGAACAGTTTTTTAAGCTTGCGGCCAACTTATTATCTTCAAGTTGGTCATAATATGCTAAGTTGTGTGACACGTGTTTGTGATGTATAAAGTTGAAATTTACTCTAAAACAATTGTGTTCCAAGTAGACATTGTTTCAAAGAGGCCATGTTCACTTATCAAGTAAAAGTAAAAAACTGATATTTATTTCGCATCCCAAGATCAAATGTATCAGAGAATTGTGTTTGATGCTATTGTTAGAGATTTGGTTGAAACCTGCCTCTCCAAGTATGCCACCTTTCCATTCTTGCTTAGCAAAAATCTTAGATTTGTTAAAGAGAAAAATATAAAAAAAAATGTTGCTACCTATATAAAAAAAATATGGCTTTAATATCATGGAAGTCCAACATGCCCATTTTCGTAAATCCTGGATTAGTGTTGTGAGCAGGCAAACCGAGAGCGACACCGAGGCTATTTTAGAAACAATTGCAACATGTTGAAGCTCTTATACAGAGTTTAACACTTGAAAATTCAACACTTCCAGAACAATTATAGATAAAAATAAAAAAAAATAAAACCCACAAAATTAATCTGCTCTGCAGCTACTTGATCTTTCTGCTCATCAAGCTATTTAGAGGGAGAAGAAATACACATATATGATTCGAAATAATGCTAATTAAGATTCTGTAAGGTGAACGATGACTTCCATACTTCACAAAAAAGAAGAAAATTGGGAACACTATAATTAATGGTTTGGGTTTGCATGTGATCCTCAAAGTACTGAACAATGCCTCACAATCACTGCAATTACAAGTACGGCTGGGTAACAATGATACATCGGAGTCCTTAAATTACACCTAACACATCTTGTGCGATTTTTTATTAATGCATTTCAATGGCTTACTAAATAAACATGATCCAACTTTTACGTTATTTTTGCGTTATATATATGTGTGTATATATGTATATACACACCAATTGTTCTGGTATATACGGTACGGTGCTCTATATCACTTGAGTTTGTATTGTGTGGTCCAGCTTTTAAAAATGAAGCCTAAGCATAATAATTGACATGGAATTTCCAAATTAATTTAAACAAGAATTGGCACCTTTCTTTGTTATTCGCTTGGCCATAATATTTATAAACAAGAAACAAAGCTTATTGTTATCATTATTGTGACAAAGTTGACAATTGATCAGCGCAGAGAATATTTCAGTATTTCACTGGTCATGATACATAATCAATAATTAAAAAATAATAACATGAAAGTATCAATCAAATCCAGGAATTATTTTAATGTGTGGGGACAAAATCTACGTAACAAAAATATTCTGCAAATCATGGGGCTAATAAATACAATTAATACGACAACCGTGTAGATTGGCCTTATTAATTATTATACATTAGATTTTAAACTCGTGCATGCATAAGTTTGATTAAATTATTTAATTTTTAAATTTTTATTATTGTTTATAGAAAAAAACATATAATAATAAAATTTATTTTTAATAAATTTAATAGTATATTAAATATAATATATTAAAATATGATAGGAAATATAAGATTTGTTGGATAGGAAAAATTTGTTAGTTTGATCTTTCTTTAAGTTTGATTATTTATTTTTTTATTATGAATATTATATTTACATGTACTTAAATTTTGTGTGTTTATAATTAATAATTTTAAAATATTTTTATTGTAAAAATTAAATTTTTACATTCAAATGATATTCTAATCATTTTAAAATATTTATTTTCAAATAAATATTTTGATAAACATTATACTTACATATAATAATAGTTTATTTATTAATTTATATCCTTATTTATTAATAGAAATGAAATATTATAATTATTTTGAATTTAACAATATATTTATAATTATTTTCTTAATTTATTTTAAAGTCGCTAATTTTAAAATTTTAATAAAATTAAAAATTAATATAATATTCAATGTTATTATTATAATGGTTATCTATTATATATCTATTAAATATTTGAATTTTGATAAAATAAAATATATTTTCATTTGAAAATTAATTTTATTATAATAAAAAAACTAATAATATAGAATCATTTTAAAATAAATATATTAATATTTTATAATATCTATAATAATAATAATTATGATTTGAATAAATTAGCTCAATCAACTACTCTCATTACTTTTGAATCATTACTTGAATTATTTTTGTTTGTAAAATATATTTCAAAAATTAAATTTAAAATAAAATATATTGATATATATACATAATAATTTATTTATTAATTTATATATTTAATTATAACATATTATGAATTATCTTAAATTTAACTATGTATTTGTAAAATTATTACTTTAAATGATTATTTTTGTTAAAATATATTTCAAAGTAACAAATATAAAAAATATGCAAGATAGCAATATAATATTTAATTTTAATACTTAATATCAAAATTAATATCAAATTATTAAAATTATATAATCAATAACATAGTTTTACTTAATGTAAAAATATTAAAATTAATTTTTAATTTTTAAAATTGTATATATACTTAATTAGCATTAATGTGAGTAATCTAAAAATTATTAAATACAGTTATTACAAACAAACAAAAAATATCTAATAATTATTATAAAACTGATATTCAATCAATGACTCACATTTCTTCAAATCTTGAAATCAATGGCCACGGTAATTGTTATTCTTGAAATCTTGTGCGGAGCACAACTAACCGTATCCCCCACCATGAACAGAGATATCAATTACCGTTTTTAATTCAATTTGTCTCATATGTTTTTCATAAACATATAAAACATTTAGAGTCAGTTATATATTTTCTTGCTATTCGTGGAAAAAAAAATTTATGTCCATATCATCTACAGAAGATAGCAAACTCAGCAAACATTCATTCGCAAAAGAAGCTGTAACCTTTACATTTAACATTGAGGCAACACATACATAAAACACCACATAAGGCAATCACCAAACGCAAACTTTTAACACCCTTTGAACATGACACTAAATTCTCACCACAATATGTGTTTCAAATACCACAATATGCTTTGATCCTGGAATCAGATTTTAGGGCCTCTTCGGTGAGAAAGAAACGAAGGTATCCATAATGATCAAATGGTTTATAACGTAGAGGATGATCCTCGTCAACTAACTCCTCTTGTGGTTCCATTATCTTAGAAGCATATGAAAGTAGTCCCATGGAGTATCTGTCTATCTTTGAGTTTATTAAAACTCTGTGTTCACAAGCGGGTATCCTGTCATTACTCCAAACCTGCGCCATAAGGTTTTAATTTAAGCATTTTTAAGGAAAGACGGTATAATATATTCAAAATTTTTATGAGATATTAAAACATAATATAGAGCTAGCTATCAGGACTGAAAAACTTGAAACTTAAAATATATTTGAAATTGCTTTTAGTCTTCCTACATTTTTTTTATTATCTTTGTAATATTTAAACTTTCCATTCTTGGTTCTCTTATTAGTCTATATCACAAAAAATATTTATGGGGCTCTATGCAACGTTGTCATGTAAGTATTTTTGTTATGAAAAATAAGGTTTGAATACTACAAAGATCATTAAAATTACTATGGGAACTAAAAGTAAAATTTTGTATACTTGTAAAAACATAAGAAAATTATTTAAATTAAATTTAAAATATTAAAACAATTTACCTTAGATTAGTATAAAAAATTGAAATCGGATGCATTATTGAAAATTATATGAATTTCATTTTCATTTTAGTATTATCTTTTTCATTTTTGTCAGTTGTGCGCAAATTAGCTATATCTGCTATGAAGAAGTCTTTAGAAAATACAGTCACTAACTCAAGTTTCATACGTGAGTTGCCTACAAGACTAACTATTTCTTCAAAGTAATTATTTTTAGAAGCCTCAGCGATTGGAATTCTACTGACCTTAATTATTTTTTCTCGTATCTTCAACTTTAGCATTTTCGGTACTTGATTTATTATTATTTGATTAAATTATCATTTGTGTATTTAAAATATATAATTGACTCAAAACACTACTTATTTTACATAATTGTGTGTCTTCGATCTATATTTTTCATGATTTTTGCATTTGAGACTCTTGGAAGAATTTTGTTATTACAAGACATAAAATCAACTTTGTGAAATCACCATAAGCTAAATTGAACAAAAGTGACTCACCATCAACGCATCGCCACCCATTACCAAATATAGCGAGGGTGAAGCACCCACCTCAAACCATTTCCCATCCTTCAATTTGACCCCTAAGCCTTCTACCTTCTGATTCAATATAGTTAGGAAAGCTGTGTCAGAATGAGGAGCCACTCCCAAATTGCTCTCACCCACTTGGGGTGTTCTGTATTTGTAGGCTCGGAGAACATACTCGGTTGATTCGAGTAAAGTCTCAAATTTCTTTGTCTCGAGTCCATAGCTCTCAAACACCATTCTCTTCACAATATGGTCCAATTCCACTAGTTTCGTTGCATAGGAATTGACACTTTCACTGCTCAACAGAAAGAGAGAAAAATATGAATCAAGGTTAAACATATATATGAAGTAATGTAATGTGTGTGTGTGTATATATATATATTAGTGTAAAAATATTTATATTGTCAACTTATTGAAAATCCTATTAAATATAAATTTTAAAAAAATTATAATTAAAGTAAACAAATTAACCATATATGTCAACTTACAATCGTAAGACAATGTAAACAATATTTTAATACTGCTAATGTATATACTGTTTTCTTGTGTGTTTGTGTGTGTGATTTTAGTTATTTTTTATTTTTAATCAATTTTATATATTTTAGTCTTTTATCAAAAACTTAAAGTATATGATCTATTTTTATAATTCCTAAAGATTAAAAATAAATAAAAATTATATTTTCAAGAATAAAAATTTTGAATTATCAATGTATATAATTAGAGGATGGAAACCGAATGGGTCACATATTATTTGTCCCGAAAATATAACATTTTTTTGTTGAGAATATAGTGTAGGTACCAATGGTGTAAGGAGATTTTGTATTGTGCTCAAATCACAAACTAGCATATATAAAGTTTATTAATTTTTACAATAATTATCTTACAAGTTATATATCATGATTTTTAATTTATTGATAATGTTAAAATAAATTAATTTCTTATAGGAAGTAAAATTAAGGCATCATCAAAGTTTCATGGTAAAAGATATATTTAAACTAAATGAAATTAATTTACAGGATTTGAGAAAGAATTAGAGCCTTTTGTTGCTCTTTACATAAAATTAGAGAACTCGCTAAAAAAAGGTAGTGAACGTAAACTCCTTTGCTGCAACGTTTTCAACTATATAGAAAGCACCTGAGTGAAAATAGCCAATAATAGAAGCCCCAACAAGGTGTTGCGGAATATTTAAGGCACTATAAATGGATATTGTTGTAATTTTTTTTATGTATGTTATAAAAATATTTTTCAAAACATGATAGGTTTAAGGTGTGAAATTAACTAGTGAATCAAATTAACAGACTCTACTAAGCGATTTATCTCAATAGAAGCAAGATAGGATTTGAGTTATTCTAAATTTCTTATATTTGCGTTAAAATCCTATTGATGAAGCTTTTTTAAAATAGACTCTTAGTTAATATATTAATTACCATAAATAAGAGATATAAGATAAATGAGATTGTTAAGGAAGAAAAAAAGAAAAAAAAAATGTTACAAGTTGAATTGCTTTGTTAACAAAACTAACATTTGTTTATAAAAATAATAATTACCAGAAATGGTCATTTCCTTGGGGCCACATAACGTGTGTGTATTTCTGACAATCCTGAAAGCTGAGTGGGTTCATGATACCAACAGATTCATATAAAGGAATCCCAGGTCGCTGCCCGGAATAGCTGAATATAGGTTTCTCAGTCGTTTTCCTCCGTTTTGTTTTTATTGAGAGGTCAAAAAAATTCATCATTTCAGAATAAACAGAGTCGTATGTCTCCAAACTGACCTTATCATAGAGTGCCAAGAAACCACCATGATCCTCAAGTGCACTACGCACTACTTGAGAAGCTGAAACCCATGCATCGGTACCCGGTTTCAGATTTTCGTTGGTGAAGTCTACAACTGGTAGCTGAGACGATTGTGTTAGGAATTCCATGATCCTTAATTAAGCTCCCTTGCCCAAAGATTTTGATATTGATGTTAGATATGATGCAAGTTATCACTTGGCTAATTGATTCATATATAGAACTTCCTTGTGTTCTCTTTCTTGGTTTCTTCGTTCTAGAACATACTAACCTAAGATATGATAAATTGATAGCTATCATTTTAGTTTTTTACGTGTATAACTTTTTATACTTAATTAATTCGATTATTTCTTTTTATATTGTTAGGATCATTTGATGGCTAGAATACGATAAGATATGATATTTTTTAGAGAATGAGATAAAATATGATAACTATTATATTTTGTAGTTAGCTAAGATTTAGTATATACTGATAAGATAATTTTATATGGTTAATTGATCACAAATCATATTAAACATGACTTTTAAGTTAATTAAAATATTAAATATTTATAACATAGTTATTTTTACGAGTTGCTCAAAATATAAGATGCTTTGTTTAACAAAAGTTTTTATTAGAATATTTAACATAATATATATTTCTTATACAAACACTTGTTTATATAAGTATTGTGAAACTCGATCCGGTCTGGTCGATCCGCGATTGGATTAGGATCTGGTAGTCTAATCGGGTTGATTTTATTATTGGACTGGTTATACAATTAATCCGATCAAACTCGAACGGTTAGTTTAGTGAATCCCGGTTGGACGCAGTTGATTTTACAATTATTTTAAAAAGAAATTGGATTTTTTTATAAATTTTAGATTTTTGAAAATTTTGGATTTTGGATTTTGAATCATTATCAATTTTTATTTAAATTTTGGAATATTAATATACTTTTATTACTCAAATAATGTTAATTATATACTTATATATAATTAATAGATATATATAATTTTAAATATTTAATATATATCGGGTCAAATCAAACCAATTACTACCGATTGAACCACTGACCTATTACATTGACTTATTGCATTGACCGGATTAATTACTGGACTAGTTTCACAATATGTATAAGTAACTTTAACTATTTTTTATTAATAAATTAAAAAGGTATTTTCCAAGCCAATAATAAGCGAGAACGAGAAAAGTTATCCACCCAGTATAGCAATTTTAGCCTTGGAATGATTTTTTTGAGTTATTAAATTTATGTGATATTATAGAGGATGTTTATGGACTTCTACATATTTAAAAATTTAAAAATATAGAAAATGTTATTATAGTCTATTATAACTTTGATCAACAATTTAAAAATAAATATTTCAATAATATATGTAATTCAATCAGTTATATGATTTGAAATAATTAATTTAGATAAATAGTTAATTACAAGAATAGTATGTATACTTTTTAAAATCATATTACTTTGGTTTTGTTCAATGAAAAAAATACTATAAAATAATGACAAATTCTTATCCAATCTCGAAGTAAAAAATTAATAATATTTTCAATATCTTAATTTTAAATGGAAAACATAAATTTTAAATTTGTGAATATGCACTGGGAAAGTATTATAATCTTCATCCTCATTTCTCATTTTGTGTTAAAAAAAATCCTCATTTCCTTTTTATGAAATGAGTATCAGTTTCTACGTATAAAAAAAAGGTATAGTATCAGTTTCTTGTCCCTTTCTGATTAATTTCGATTGATCTTCATCAGGGATGGAGCTATGAGAGGACTGGGGACAATTATACAAATTAGAGTTTATCCAATAAATATATAAAATATTAAATTTTACATAAATAATTCATCGTTGTGTGTTTTTTAATATGATTCAAAATATATAATAAAAATACATTTACTTAGAAGGTAAATTACATATATTCTTTCTGAAAGAATCAAAATTACAAATGTTAATTATTGTTTTTACATGACACCAAAAATATTTATCAATTTATAATAAAAATGAGCATTCACTTTATTTTTTCAAAATTTGTTATCTCCTAAAATTTACTAATTAATTTAAATAAATTATAGTACTTAATAAATTATCTTTCACGACAATAATAATGAATAACTATTGAAGGAGAAAGTTTGCTCTCCAAAGGGTTACAAAACGACCATAGACCTGTGCACTCAAGATTAAAAGTACAGTGGAACCTCTCAAACAGTGGTAAGAAACAAAGACAAAATGAATAAATGAAACAAAGAGAGAATTATGAGGAGAACAATGATAAGAAAAGAGAATATTTTTTTGTGTCACAATATTTAAGTTATCAATTAATTATATAATTTATATAATGTTTGTAAATTTATCTCACAAAGGTTAGTAAATAGCCTTTCATCATCATACCTTTTAAATCCATATAAAGAAAAGAGTAATAAGTCATTTGATTGCAAATATAATTATACATACCTTTGAAATAAATGATTTAAAATAAAAATACCATTAAAAATAAATAACACTCAAATATTTTATCTAAAAAGAGTAAAATATTACTATCTCCGTGATAAAAACTATACAAGAATAAAATATTTTTATAAAAAAAAGTTAACAACACTAAATATCTTTATTTCTACATAAAAATATCAAATAAAAATAATTGTCAAATATACATAAGAAAATTATAACAAGAGAAAAATTCAAGGAGTCATAGCCCTCCACTACAACACATAAATCCGGGCCTGATCTTCATAGTCTAGGAGTTCACCAGTTTTAAATTTTCACCATTTATGGTAGTATTTTTTATTATGTATAATGTATAAGATAGATGTTGTACTTACCAAAATTTCGAGCTGACCCACGTCAAGGTGGACATGGCCAAGAGGGACTCCACGACTTCATACGTCATTCTGTGAGTATCCTTTGTTAGGAGGACAATAAGAGGGACCTGCTGAACAAAAGACTCTCACGCTCAAGTAAGTACGTGAGTTAGGTAAGAATGAGATATGAAAAAGGTGATATAAAACTTGGTACTTATAGAGTTGAGTAGGAGCTGGAGGTCCTTGTTTGTCGAGGTTGTTACAATAGTGTAACAACCCTTGCAGATAATTACTAACTTGTAGATAATAGTTAGTAGATAATGTGTAAATTATAGATAATTGAGTACATGCCACTTGATAAGGAGGTTGCAACATTATCATTAATATTCAAATAATGAGGTATTAAACATAACTTGTTTGGCCCAATAGCTCAGTTGCTAAGGGCGAGATGTCCGTGCTCTTGTGTCGGGACTAACATGTAGTACCACATCACTTGTCACATGTATTTTGTGGATCATGGACAGTACATAAGCCCCCTAAGATTTGAACCAGCTTGTGGACAAAAGAGATTGTCTTTTGTCGAGGGAGATTGTCTGGTGTCAAGGGTAGTAGCTTTGACAAGTATGTAGGTCGCGAGTTCGTCGAGCCCTCGAGCGTGGAAAAATGTTATCCAATGTCAATGGTGATAACCTCGACAGTTGCGAGATTTGCAGGTTATTCAAGTGTTTTGTTTATTTCTCAAGACAAAAGAGAGTGTCTTAAGGTTAGGTAAGGTTGCAACATTGGAGGAGAGAAGATGATGAAATAGAAATAGAAAAAAGAACCCTTTTTGTTCTTGAAAATAGCTTGGCACACCACATAAGAATGGAGTGTTATTTAACCTAGGAGCCTATTATCTTGTAATCTTATTAGGATTAAAATCCGAACTCAATCACCAAAAATCAGCCCAAGGATCTTAAAATTTGAAATTCAACCTTTCATCATCATATCCCTTTGGTTGTTGCTTTAACTATTTTATTTAAATTAATAATTCAAATAAAAGAGTTGTTGAAAGAAACATTATCCAATCTTTATTGGATATAGTTTTGGATAATTCACAATTATCCTTACAACATAGCCTCTTGAATTAAAAATTCAAATTTAAATTTCAAACTTAAAATTTAAATTCAAACTCAATCTTTGTCCTAGTTTGTAATTTAAATTTGAATTTGAATTTGAAATTCAAAATTTTGAAATTCGAAATTCAAATTTCAAATTTGTCCAAAACTTATTTTGGTCAAGTCAACTTATTGACTTACTAGGGCTTATGACCCAAAACCCTATTGGGCCTTTTTTAACACATTTGGGCCTATTAGTGTAGAAACTAATTTCTCACTAATAGCCCAAATCGAGCACATGCATCAATTGGACTTGGAGTCCAACTCCAACCAAATTACACCTTTAGTCTTGAAAAAACCCAATAACTATTATTGGCCCAAACTTGCTAGTTATAAGCAATCAAGAACAACCTTTTGTGTTTGATCTATTAGGCCCAGTTAGCCACTGACATAAATGAACTTGAATTAATCAAACTCCTTTAACGGGATCAACTCCTTTAATGACCACATAAGACACTAACAATGCTCTGCGACCCCAGAATTAAGTTGATCAAGTGATCTACCTTTCTGATTTGGATACCTGATAAGTGCCCTAATTCAGTTAAATTCATGTTTCAAATGCAGACACTTATCTTTTGATTTCAGAAGATTTAATTATAAATTTGCCCTAAACCTATTTAAATAGCACCTAGTGCTTGTATAAAAGTTTTTGTTCATATTTTGGAAGATTAATCCAATCATGCTTTGCATTTTGATAGATTCTATGGATTTTCAAGGCTTCCAAATAAGCAAAGCAAGCAAGGAGGGCTTACATAGCAAACATGGGAGGTGTTACAAGCAATCCAGACCCAAAATCCATCAAAGCCCAAAGATTACTTCATGCTGAAGGCTTTAGCTCTCCCAGGCGAGCCCCCACAGGCTAAAATGGTCGCCCAAGCGAGCAAAACATGAAGAAAATGGTGGCATGGGCGAGTGAAGCTGGCAGGTGATGGATTTCTATAAATAGCCAACAAAAATGGAGAGAAAGGGATGTTCTTGGCTTCATTCTTGCTTCCTTGGCTTGATCTTGAAGCTTAGGAATTTAAATAGTAGTATTAGGTAGGTTAGGAAAGTGAGAGAAGTAAGGATTAGTGTGGAGACTTTGTCGGAAAGAAGCGATGACGGGTTCCTTCATCAATTTTTCTCTTGAAGAGGTTCTCTCCACTATGAGTAGCTAGCTTCTCTGAGGATTGGATGTAATCTTCTTATCCTTATGTCTCTCTTTTAATATTTATTTACGCATTAATTGTTTCTATTTCTTGTTGGTAATTTCATTCTGTGCTTAATGCTTGATTCTACTTGATCACTAGTTTCATGAATTTAACTCTAAGTGAGACTGGAAAGTAATCTTAGGGTTTGAACCGAATGATTTTACTCATTACATTACGTTGCTAGGAATAAGGCATAATGTTTTGATTGCATTAAACACGCGATTATAATTCTTAATGCTGGGGTATTTACTTCATATGCGAGGAATCGATATTCGGTAGATATCCTTAGAACTCGAATGCGAGGGATCGATTCGGGGTAAAATAGTGTGTATCAAAAAAGATAGACGATGATTTATGCTTGGTAATATTAATTGGATATAAAAGGATAAGAATGATGAAACCCAATCCTACTTTCTCATAAATATATTTCATTTTACTAAGTTTAGTAATTTTATGTTACTTTCTCAAACAAATGAAATTCTGCTCAACCTACTTGTACATAACTATTGAACTGTTTAATTCTATTTGGATTAACTGAGTAAGCTCAAGTCCTTGTGGAGACGATCTTATAAATTTTGTAACTTACAACGATAAATCGGTACGCTTGCCGAAAATACGTAACAATACCGTGCTGACACCATCCCTTATATTGTCTTTCACATTTTGTCGAGAGCAAGGATAAAGTATCATCTCTCTTAGTTGACTAAATATAGCTTTCCATAGAACTAAAAATCTTCTTCTATTGACTCTAATATGGATCATGACTCCTTATGATCCCTTACTATGCATAGATTCCCAAGTCAACTAGAAGTCATCCAAGCCTTACCGGTCTTGTGAACGACTAATCCCTTGTAGGGACTATGAGTCCTTTCGGCATGTCCATCTCCACTCATGTATTCAAGTAATACCTAAGAGTACACTGTTCTCCCCATTTTCAGAATAGAGTTGTACAATCAAAGTATAACCCTAGGACATAGTGTTCGATGACATCCTCAAGTCTAGGATGATCCGCACTACCAAACGATGAGAGACTCTACAAATCCAATGATACTTTAAAGAATCCTTGTGGAGTCTCTCGGTGGGTTAGTTCGACGCCATCTATTCTCCAATAGATCCACCCATAGCATTAGCTAAGGCATCACCATGCCTGCATTCCATGAGGTCCCTACCTTGTATCTCTATACAAGTAGAAGATGTCGTACTAGTCCTTTTTGAGATCACTAATGCCCTTTCTTGGTGATTCAAGACTAGGAACTTATTTCAGGTAATAGACATTTTCGTATCCTTGAGTCCTCACGATCATGATCCCTATCATTGATCATCGAGAGAACACCTATTCTATTCCTAAGGCCTTTATCTTTAAACGCATATTACTATAAAATATAGGTGACATATAAATATGATAAAGATAAAGTTTGCTCAAATTTATTAACCATGAAATACTAAATAGCAAGAGGTGTTCATCTGATGAAACAGATTGTCTCTAGGACACCTACATACTAACATTGTATACGAGTCACTTGTGGATTGGGCACGTACTAGAGACGCGGTTCGTGGGTGAGTATGGCTGCATCATGGTGCGAACTTTTAGGGCATCATTTCAACTCCCTAGTTACCAAAGGGTCATGCTCCACTTAAATGGAGTGGACACTTCATTTTTTTATTATCGTCACTTTGCCTTTCTGCTCTCTCTCTTGAAACTTCCTCGCTTTCTATTTGCGATTTGCAATTTCCCTTTCTAATCGTGTTCTTCATTCTCAAGGTATTCCTTCCCTTCGCCATGTCTTTCATTTTTTACTCTGCCATGGCTATGGGCGGCAGTGATTCTGAGGGTTCAATTCAGCAACCCCTGGTGGACCGAGAGGTCATTTCAATTGGTGGTTCCTCCTCGGAGATGGGGAACTTGTGCCAGTCACCATGATTCTTCCCCTTTCTGTTTCTGGGGGAATAAGAATGAGTTGTGGCGGGGAGGATAGGGCTTCCCCTTGTGTGCGACGTAGCCATAGTTTTGGGTCACCATCGTCCCCTCCTGCTATGAATGGGTGAGTAGCAATGTTTTGAAATATCGATCCTTTATTACCTTTGTGGCAATCGTCGCTGCTTTGCTACGTCAACTGAGGTTGGAAAACCTTGAGGACTCTTGCAAGATGGCCATCTAGGCCTGGAGCAATGATGATTTCCCCTTTCTAAGGACAGTGCCAAGTTGTCTGCCCTTCTTTTTTATATTGCAGTGTCTCTTTGAGGTGTTGGATTTAATTCTTCCCTTTAATTCTTTTCAATGTACTATGCTTGAGCACTTGAATGTAGCCCTGTCTTAGATTCACCCCAATAGTTGGGCTATGGTGAAGGCCTTCGAGGTCTTGTGCCCCTTCTTCAACATTTGACCTAGTGTGTCGATTTTTTTGTACTTCTTTCAGATGAAGTTAATAGGCAAGATAGGCAAGGTTTCCATGAACAGAGTGTGTCGAAGAAGCTATTCAAGTTTGAATCGAATGTGTGTCATCACTTCAAGGATCGTTTAACGTCATTGTTGATGGGCTGCCAATGATGTTCTACTAGCACTCAGACCCCACCAGGTTTAAGTCTTTCAGCGAGGATCTATTGACCCTTGTGGAGAGGGTTGACAAGGCTATTCTAAAGCAACTATCGGCCTCGCTGGATGCTTGGGCCATCTTGTCCCTTCCTTTTGTGGACAATCCTCCCGCTGCCTTGGATGGTAAACATTTTGTCTTGTCTTCCTTTGTGTCTGATGTTGGCCTGAATTAACATTGTTGTGTTTTATGTAGAATATGGGAACACTTCACACTTAACAAAGAGGGGGGGGGTGAATTGGTTAGTCTTGGTAATTTAAAATTTTTTGAGTAATCAAAATCAATTTATAAAAATTAGAGTTTTTGCCTTTTAGGATCTTTATCACAAATACAACCAAGAACTTTTATCCAATATCAATACAAGACATGTAATGCATCAAGAACCAAGATGTAAAACAAAATTCACTAAGAAACTAGTCAAACATGTAGAATAAGAATAAACACACAAGGTTTATACTAGTTCACCTCAAACACTACGAGGCTACATCCAGTTTTCTTCTACTCAACACTAGAGTAGAGTTCCACTATTGCAAATAATATTCTTACATGCAATTACAAGCTTCTCCTTATCAACCCTGGATAAGGTTCAGAGATCTAAAACCCTATTAGACCCTTAGAAGCCACACCCACACTGAGAACACTACTCAGCTGTCCTTGGAGAAACACTATCTCCACCATTGCAAGAAAAAAACCCACTTACAATAGAACAACAAAATCAAAGTTACAACAGAAAACTTTATACCCACAAAGATTAAGGAAAAAATTCACCTGATGATCCAATAATGAAATGCATAATAATGAAAATCTCAGGTTGAATGCAGAAATAGTTATGCAGAATCAGTTTTCCTTAGCCTTTGTGAAAGATTGCCTTGCTTCACTAAAACCTTAGTGACCCATAGATGAATCAATGGAAGCAAGACCCTATGAACCCAGAAGAATGCCTTTGTGAATCCTTAGAAAGCTTTTTCAATGCTCAGAATTCGAAAATATAAGTTCTTTACTTGATTCTCTCAGTCCTTTTATCACACAAGGCAAGGGTTCTATTTATACTGAAATTCATAACTGAATTAATCGATTAAAAACGCTGCACAGGCTCTTGTAATCGATTAAAACGTTCTTGGTAAGTTCTTGATTTCAGTTAACGGGTCAAATAATCAATTAACCCGACGTGTAATCGATTAAAGCAGACTGAGCAAAAAACATGTTGAAGCAAAGTAATCGATTACAGTCCATAATAATCGATTAAGCCAGACCATGTTAAAAATCATGTTTGTGTAATATAATTGATTACATTTATTGGTAATCGATTAAGACAGCGTGAGTGCAAAACATGAGGTGAACTAAATAATCGATTTCAAGAAGTGGTAATCGATTAAGGCAGCGTGACTATATTTTCAAAACAAGCATGTAATCGATTACAGCTATGTGGTAATCGATTAAACCAGTCACTCAGCCAAATTCCAAGTATGCTAAGGTTTAAGTAATCGATTAATCCGATGAGTTAATCGATTAAAGTGTTCATGATGATTTTCCAGAAATCTTGATGAACAAAATAATCGATTCTATTAAGGTAGTAATCGATTAATCCGGCTTTAGACTATTTTTTTTAAAAATACTTAGCTTTTTCTTAAGTTCCAAAGCAATTACTTAAAGCTTATATGATGCAATGCTTAAAATGTGTATGAAAGGTATGCATGCAAAGCTTGGATCATCAGAATGCTTTCAATCCTTTTACATTTAAGCACAAACTTTCATCTTCAAGGCTTTATGCATGTTGAAAGCCAAAACTTCATCCAAGACTTCACATTTCTTGATCTTCATGTAATCTTCATGTAGCTCCCCCTCAAATCAACATTTTAATTGTTTTGTAGGTATAATGGACGACTTTGCTTGAAGGCCCTGGTGAAGCAGGTCGGACTTGCTGGTAGAACTGTGTCACCTTTGACTATTAACCCTCCTACTGGAGAAGGGGGTCAACCTACAGCTAGGGTTGGCCCCACTAATGCTAAAATTGTTTAGGTCTCCCAAATGTACCTTCCTCTTTTATGGTTAAGAGGAATAGAGATGGCAACAATGGGGTATCAAGCCATAAGAAGTCGAGGACCCCTTTCAGCCTTCGTGCTATGTGGCAGGCTGTCGGGTTACTTTCCGATTTGGGTGGCCTTTCGGCTGTTGGTTTGCAGGATCTGCCTTTGGCTCCATCAGCCAACAAGGCCAATGTTGCTGCTCTTGCTCTTCCGGCTCGTCCTTCCCTTCCCACTCAGGAGGTTTCTGCTTCTCCTGCTACTGTGGTTAATGGCATCAGTTTCTTTGGTCGGCCCAGTCGTGGCTCCTTCATCCATCATTGTTGCGCCCTTGCGGAGCGTTGGTGTGGTGATAATTGGTGCTCTAGAAATTGCACCTCTCTCTTCTTCAGCTTCATTGATTCCTCCCTCAACTGTGTTGGTGTTGGCGTTGCCTTCCTCCTCTTTTCACCTTAGTGTCTCTCTTGATCACGCCTATACCTCGCGTGATACTGACTTGCTTTGGAGTATGGCATATAGGCCAAAATAAAGAATTTCGACTGACTTTGTGTCTTCCTTTGATAAGAATTTGATTCGGTCGATTAGGGTTCAGAATGCAATCTACTCTACCAAGGTCTTCTTCCAAAGAAAACTGGGGATTCTGGGGGAAAATGGACAAAGGCATCCTTAGAGGCCTTAGAGGTTGAGGTGCTAAGCAAGGTGGCATCCTTAGAGGCTGAGGTTGCTAAATGGAGGGCCACTGCTAGGACTATTTGGAGGGTGGAGCATCCCAAGGTGGCTAATGCCACTTTCGCTTTTGCAAAGGCGATTAACTCTAGCCCCCAGCTGTCATCCAATGTTGGCAATGCTCTGGCCAAGCTATTATGCATAAGGTTGGATGGTCATGAAATGGCTGGACACTGTAAGGACTTGTTGAAAGAGAAGAAGGACTTGGCTGGCAAGGTGGAGAGCACTACTACTGAGAAGAACGAGCTTTTTAGGGTGGTTGTTGACCTTGAGGCCCGATTGAAGGAGTCGTTGTCCAAGATGGAAGAGTTTGTGCTCAAAGCGTCAAAGGAAAGGGAGGCCAACAAAAAGCTTAAAGAGGAGTTGCTGGTGTATAAGAAGGAGGCCGTAGAGCAGCATGAAAAGGGCTTTGAAAAAGCCATCAGGCATGTCGGGTTCTGTGCCAAGGATCTTGACTTGGTTCTTTTTGACCCTTTCAAGTATGTGAAGGATGGTGAACTTCATAACAAAGAGGAAATAATTGCTGAGGAGAAGGATGTCGACAAGGAGCAGCATGCAGGGGCAAGTGTTTAGGTCGTTTTTTCTTTGCTTTTCTTTACTAGATTTTGGGCCGTAATTGGCTGTGTAATTTTGACAATGATTATTGTTCTTTAATACTTATGCTTTCCTTTGTTGACAAATTTTGCTTTTTTGTCCTCTGTTGTATGTCTTGTATGTTGCTTTTTGTCTATATAATTCTTTGTGGTCGTAAGGATAGGCTGCCTTGATAATAATGACATCTTAGCGGTGTAGGAAGTGAGGCCTTGATGACTTTGTATGAAATAGAGAGCTAGATGACACGAAATCATCTCAGGTTTGATTTCAACCTCATTAAAAGGTCTTGTCAATAATCTAGTGACGCTTCCTTTCGCTTTGCAAAGCTTCTCCCCTGATGCTAGTGAGGAGGTAGTTTGACTTCCACTTGATTAATTGTCATGCTCATCAGTCGGGTGGCATCTCATTTTTCCCCGTGGAACCTACACCCTTGATTATGCTTGTCATAGTTCCAAAGAAGTAGGCTTACCAAGGGTGGACCTTGGGTTTTTTGTATTCCTAGGAAAATAAAACTTAGGAATAGAAAAGCTTATCAAGGGTAGAGCTTGCATACCTTGAATTTCATGAACGCGAAACTTGGTAATGGGGTGGCTCACCAAGGGCAGACCTTGGGTTTAACGAGCTTTGAACCAGGGATGCATTCTTCCTAGGTTTTGGCGAGGCTCACCAAGGAAAGACCTTGGGTTTGTCGAGCCTTTGAAAATGCGAGACTCACTAAAGGCAGACCTTGGGTTTACCAAGCCTTTGGAGATGTAAGACTCACCAAGGGCGGACCTTGGGTTTGACAAGCATTTGGAGAATCGACCAGTGATGCGTTCGCCCTTGGTTTATTCAAGGCTCACCAAGGTTGGACCTTGAGTTTGTCGAGCCTTTGGACTTCGAAACTCACTAAGGGCAGACCTTGGATTTGACTAGCCTTTGGAGATTGAGACCTACCAAGGGAGGACCTTGGGTTTGACGAGCCTTGGAAATCGAGAAGAGGTTACTATATTATGCCAGGTCATAATACACAACCAGAAGAGGTAACTGTTTCTAACGTAAATTCTTTAACAAAATCCGATTAAGAAAAACTTGTCTCAATATTTGAATTTTAATTGTATTATGAAAATTACGCTTATAAAGCGCCTGTTGAGACTTTTTGGACTTTAATAATTTATAAACTTAGTAATAACTTGCAAATAATATTTCATAAAATAATATTAATGTCCATAAAATTACAAAGCATATAGGAAAATACTACAAATCTGCCATATTAAAAGAAATCTTCCAGTTTGTCCCCAATTTGTAGTTGTTTCCCCCCATTTACCTGTATAGAATGACACGAGGACACACTAAAATAGTGAGAATTCTAAAGAATTCCCAGTAGGTGAAAAAAATGACTTATCATATAGTGTCATCGTCATCATTCCAGCTACTTCAGTTTATTACGAAAACATGTGAACAATCATAGTTGATTTTAATTTCATAAACATATAACCCGAAGTAGTTTCATTTTATTCACAAACACTTGAAAATAATCTCATACTTCATCATTAGGGCAGAGTTAACTAGACTTAAACAGAAGAGGAGTTGGAAGTTTCACCAGTCTTTCTCTTAGAGGTTTTGGTTCTCTTAGAGGTAGACATTCTTAGGGCAGAGTTAACTAGACTTAAACAGAAGAAAGACACAGAGAAGATTGAAAGATAAGAATGAAGGTAGGTGTGATTTCTTCCTTCACAATAGGCTGTATTTATAGAGATTTTTAGGCTCTAAGAATTTGAATTTTGAATTAAGGAGCTGTTAGAACGAATTAACTCACTACAGAGGATTTAACTTTGAATTAGGTGGGAGTTGGGCAGTTACAACTTCCAAGAAAATCTGTCAGATTTTGCAGTAACTCCATGAATAATCGATTATTTTCCTTGTGTAATCGATTAATTCGTAAGCAAAATCACATTCTGCAGATACAGTAATTGATCAATTTGTAACGTAATCGATTATTTTTGTAAAATACACAGGTAGAAGACAAAGTGTAATCGATTATCACAGAGAAGTTTGAATTTTAGAAACATATAGAAGCTTGTGTAATCGATTAATCCGACATGTAATCGATTATTCCAGAAGGTTGTGAATTTTGAAAAAATTGATTCTAAGTATTTTAATCGATTAACATTCACTGTAATCGATTATTCCAGTGAACTTTCACTTTGTAAAAGAGTTTATGATCAGTGTAATCGATTAATCTGACTCTTAATCAATTATTACAGAAACATTCAGTTTTTCGAAAATGAGTTTCTATGAAGAATAATCGTTTATTTTGTTTATGTAATCGATTACATAAGTTCATATTTCACTCTGAATCATGATTTAAGTGATTTTAACCGATTAATACGACACTTAATCGATTATTACAGAGCAAGTATCAGATATAACAGGATTCATGCAGCATAACTTGGAAATTTTAAGTTTTTGTGATGAAGGATTCAATTGACAAATTATTTCTCATGAAAAGGCACACAACATTCAAGCTAACAGAGATTAGATTCATCCAAGATTCCTAGCATGTTTCTAAGAGCATAGAATCTATCTCTAGCCAATGGTTTAGTAAAGATATTAGCCAATTGATTATGAGTGTCAATAAAATCAATTTTGATATTACCTCTTTGGACATGATCTCTGAGAAAATGATGCCTTATCTCAATATGTTTGGTACCTGAGTGCATTATTGGATTATTTGATATGTTGATAGCACTTGTGTTGTCACATAGCAAAGGTATTTCTTTCAATTCAACTCCAAAATCTTGTAATTGTTGCTTCAACCATAGACTTTGTGCACAACAACTTTCAGTTGTGATATATTCAGCTTCAGTAGTTGACAAAGCAACACAAGATTGTTTCTTGCAATGCCATGAGATTAATGAACTTCCAAGTAGATGACAAGTTCCACTAGTGCTTTTTCTATCTAACTTACATCCTGCAAAGTCAGAATCAAAATAACCAATAATATTAATTGAAGCACCCTTGGGATACCAAAGACCAACTTTTGGTGTAGCCTTGAGATATTTGAGGATCCTTTTGACTGCGGTTAGGTGTGACTCTTTGGGATTTGCTTGATATCTTGCACACAAGCACACACTTAGCATTATGTCTGGTCTACTAGCTGTCAAATATAATAATGAACCAATCATTCCTCTAAATTTTGACTCATCAACCCTCTTTCCATTTTCATCTGAATCAAGATAGGTTGATGTTGACATTGGAGTTGCAGCATCTTTACATTTCTCCATTTCAAGCTTTTTGATCACTTCAAGGCAATACTTGGATTGGTTGAGAAAAGTTCCATTCTTCATTTGATTCACTTGAAGTCCAAGAAAGAATGTTAATTCTCCCATCATTGACATTTCAAATTCTTTCTGCATAGCTTTAGAAAATTCCTTGCACAACAAATGGTTAGTTGAATAAAAAATTATATCATCAACATATACTTGAACCAATAAGATATCACTTTTATGCCTTTTGATCAACAAGGTTTTGTCAACATGACCTCTTGTGAAAGATTGTTCAAGCAAAAATTTGCTTAGTCTTTCATACCAAGTTCTGGGAGCTTGCTTTAAACCATAAAGGGCCTTTTTAAGTTTAAAAACATAGTTAGGATGTTTAAAATCAGTAAAACCAAGAGGTTGTTCAACATATATATCCTCCTCAATGTATCCATTTAAAAAGGCACTTTTGACATCCATTTGAAAAGGTTTAAAATCCATTAAACATGCATATGCAAGCAATAACCTAATAGCTTCCAATCTTGCAATAGGAGCATATGTTTCCTCATAGTCAATGCCTTCTTCTTGGTTGTAACCTTTTGCAACCAATCTAGCTTTATTTCTGACTATAATTCCACTCTCATCAAGTTTATTTCTAAAAATCCATTTTGTGCCAATGGGTTTGAGAGAGGATGGTCTAGGAACAAGTTCCCAAACTTCATTTCTCTTGAACTAATTTAACTCATCATGCATGGCATGCATCCAATGTTCATCAACTAAGGCTTGATCAATATTCTTACGTTTAATTTGAGAAACAAAATCCATATTACAACATAGATTTCTTAATGAAGATCTAGTAGATACTCCCTTTGAAACTTCACCTATTATGTTATCAAGTGAGAAATCTCTTGTCGTTCTGCAATCTTTAGGCTCTTGAACAGGTGTTGATGGTTTTATTTTAGCACTTGGTTCTTCTTTCTCTTTATTTATGGAATCATTAAGATGAATAAATTCTTCCATAGGACCTGCATCTACATCACACTTCTTTTCCTCTTTCCTTTTACCTATGTGAATCACTTCACCACTTTGCCCATCACAAATCATGCAGCAATTCTCATTGAATGAGACTTTGAATCCTTTATCACAGAGTTGGCTTATGCTTAAGAGATTATGCTTCAACCCTTCTACATAAAGAACATTTTAGATTTTGGTTTTGAAGCTATCTCCTATGTTGCCTTCTCCAATGATCTTCCCTTTGTTATTATCTCCATAAGTGACATATCCTCCATCTTTAAGAGTTAGATTTGTAAGCATAGACATGTCACCCGTCATAAGTCTAGAGCATCTACTATCAAGGTACCATAATGAGGATCTAGCTCTTAGACATACCTGCAAAAATCAAATCAATTTATAAAGAAAGGTACCCAATTGAGATTGGGTCCATAGGGGTTAGTAGCTTTCTTTTTCTTTTGAACCCAAATGCAATCTCCATTAGGCACGTAGAATCTCCTAGCATAGCATTTGTAAGATGTGTGTCCTTTTTCCAACAATAGTTGTATGTTACAGATTTTGATGATTTTCTCAAGAAAGCATTTTGATTGATCTTTGAGTTTTTGAACTTCTTTTGATTCTTCTGTTTTGGAGGCACAAATACAGTTTTTCCAAAAGATTTTGAGCCTTGTTTGTACCCCAAACCAGAAGTATCTCCATCATACTTTTGCACACTTAACATTTCAGCCAAGTTGCATTTTCCTTTGTAAAGCTTTCTCAAAAGATCAATTAAATCACTATTCTTGGATAAGAGTAACATGTATTTTTCTCCTTGACTCCTTTTGTAATCATCAAAATCTTTTTGCAGGAAGTTATATTTGTCAACATTAGTAGAAGAAGAAGCACATACACATCCATTCATTTTGTAACTTGAAACAAGTTTTTCATTTTCTTTTTTCAAGTTGCAAATTTCAGTTTGCAATTCAGTAATTTTTGCAACATGCCATCTAAGATTTCCTTTGAGCTTGTTATTTGATTTTGCAAGCTTTTGAGCTTCTTCATGCATTTCTTGGAAGGCATTAGTAGCTTGTTCAAGTTCAGAATTTACCTCATCTCCATCAATTGATAGATCATCATCTTCTTCATTGATAGTGGAGGTGAGACACATGTTTGCTTATTCATTTTCAGTTGAAGATTCTGATGTTGTTGACTCATTCTCTTCCCAAGCTATGTAGGCTCTTTTGGATTTTCCTTCCTTCCTCACCTTGTTGTCACCTTGTTGCTTTTTCAAAAAGATTGAGCATTCTGATTTGATGTGGCCAGGTTTTCCACATTCAAAGCAAGTAAAATTGTTGTCAATCCTTTTGTTCTTTGTGAACTTTTTGTTCTTGTTTTTCCTCAAGAACTTGCTGAACTTCTTGACAACCAAGTTCATGTTGTCCTCTTCATCCTCTTCACTTGAATCTTCCACTTTTTCTGACTTTGATGATGCAACTTTTAATGCAATACTTTCATTTTTCTTTTCTACATCTTCAGCACAAGTTAGTTGAGACATTTCAAGCTCATATTCAAGTAACTTACCAAAAAGTGCAACCATGGACATCTTGGATAAATCTTTAGATTCCTTGATTGCTGTCACCTTTGGTTGTCAAGCCCTTATAAGACACTTCAATATCTTGATGTTCAGTTCTTCAGTATCAAAGATCTTCCCAAGACCCAAAAGATGATTAACTATATGAGTGAATCATGTTTGTAGCTGAGAAATGCTTTCTGTGGTGTTCATCTTGAACATCTCATACTCATGGATCAAGGCATGCTTTCTTGATCTTCTAACTTCTTCAGTTCCTTCATGAGTTATTTCCAACATCTCCCACATTTCTTTTGCACTTGTTCATCTCAATGTTCTAAAAAATTCATCAGAAGAAAGTGCAGAAGTAATCATATTTTTAGCTTTAAAATCATATTAGACAACCTTTTGTTCAGCATCTGTCATCTCATCCCATTCTTTGGGAATTATTTCATTGCCAACAGTTTTCTTAGGAATAAAAGGACCCTTTTCTATAGCATTCGAAGCACCTGGGTCATTTGATTGAATAAAGATTTTCATTCTATTTTTCCAAAAACTGAAGTGCTCCCCTTCAAACATTGGAGGACGATTGAGAGAAGCACCTTCTTTGAAGGTAATTTGTGAGGTATTCATTTTTCTTTTTGAAGAAAAAATAGTGATCTTGAATAACTCTCAAGAACCAGCTCTTGATGCCAATTGAAAATAATAGG
The DNA here is from genome assembly GCA_007407185.1 of Glycine tomentella. Classification (NCBI taxonomy): domain Eukaryota; kingdom Viridiplantae; phylum Streptophyta; class Magnoliopsida; order Fabales; family Fabaceae; genus Glycine; species Glycine tomentella. The sequence goes on from PYAF01002322.1 coordinate 113,060, forward strand.
AATACTTACAATAACCAAGAAGGGGGTTGAATTCGTTAAAACCTTGATATTTTAAAATTAATTCAAATCAGAGTTCAGGATCTTTATCACTTTCAAAACCAAGAAATCTATTTACTCAAATAAATAACTCAGCCTCAAGAAATCAATAGTTCAAAACAGAACTTGTTGGACAATGGATATGAATCAAAGAATCAATGACCAATGAACAAGATGAGTAATAGAGAAATAGAATCAAAGACACAAGCAATTTATACTGGTTCACTTCACAACAGATGCTACATCCAGTTTCTTCTAATCAACACTAGATTAGAGTTCCACTATTATAAATTTATGTTCTTACAAGCTTTTACAAAACCCTCCCCTTTATCAACACTAGATAAAGAATAGAAATCTAAAACCTTATTAGAAATCTAAGGAGCAAGAACCAGAGAACACTACTATATTCTTGAGCTAGAGAAACCTTCTCTAGAACCAAGCAAGAAGAACCCACTTTACAATAGCCAATTACAATAGAAATTTAAAAAATAAATTTACACACAAAGATTAAGGAGAGAGACAACGAGATGATCCAATGAATGTTATGCACATGAATTACCAAATCAGGTTGAGAAACAAACTAAATCAGAACATAGTTTTCCTTAACCTTGAAAAGAATCTTGCTCAAGAATCATTCAAAGACCCATTTATGTTTTGAATGAAGCAAGAAGTAAAAACACTGAGAAAATCGCTTAGAAATTCTTAGAAGGCTTGTGTATACTCAGAAATACGAAGTGGTCAAGTTCTCTCACAAGCCAAGCCTTCAAACTTATTTATAATATAATTTGTAACTAATTGTCATTGATTAAACACGCCTAATAATCGATTAAAAGTTTTATGTAATCGATTAAATTATCACTTAATCGATTAAAATGTTAAAGAAGCTTTCTGGGTTTCAGCAACGAGCAAAATAATCGATTAAACTGAGTTGTAATCGATTAAGACAAAAAGTTATGTTTCACAAATGAATTGTGTCATTGAGTATGAATTTTGGTAATCGATTAAATCATAAAGTAGGCATTTTCCAAGTGAACTATGTAATCGATTACTGATAATGGTAATCGATTATCACAGCAAGGCTTAAAATAATCTTTTAACTATGTAATCAATTACACTAAGTAAGCAATCAATTAAAAATTTTAACAAAGCAGTTTATTTTCAATCAAAGGTCAAATAATTGATTAATCTGATAGGTAATCAATTAATTTGTTCATAAAGTTTTTCCAAATTGAACGAAGAACATAATAATCGATTATTTCATTAAGTAATCGATTAAAACAGTAAGAAAAACATTTTTCCAAAAACCTTTTAATTAGATTCAAACCTTAACCAAAAAGATAAAACCTTTGATGATTTAATGAAAACCATTTAAGCTTAATAATGAATGAATGAATTCAATGCAGGGATCAATCAGATTGCCTTTCTCTTACACTTGAATCAATTACAAGACTTTAAGGCACTTCAAGCATGTTGAAATCTCAAAACCATTTCTTGAATCAAAGTCTTCCACTCTTCATGATGCTCCCCCTATATCCAACAATGCTATTCTCCCATCTTCCTCTTCTTCTGTGACACAAGTTTTGCCTAGGGACAGATGGCCAGTTTGTGGCATATAATACTAGGGTGGATACCCGACATGTCAGATGGCTGCCACACAAATAGGTATGCATTCCTATGTAGGACATCGGTTGTGCGTCCGTGCTCATGGCTGGTAAGGTCCCTGCTGAGCTGCGTACACTATTCGGGTTTGAGTCTGAGTTGCAACTTGACAAGTTCTTCGATAAGCTTTGGGCCTTTGTCACAGTATCATTGTTCGGATCTACATCGAATATGCAATCTTGACTTGCTTGTGATGGTCAGGGTTCGGATTGGAGACACTTCGTCCATGCTCATGACTTGACTGCTATCACCCGTTGTGGGGTAAGGCCCTCAGGCTCCTTGGTGGGAGGGTATGGTGCCACTTTCAAGTTTCAACATAACATTGTCGAGCCTACTTTTGGTCTGCCTTGATAGTTACGTTCTCTCCCGTTAAGGTTGGGAATTTCATCTTGAGATGTGGTGTGGAGACGATGGCTCCGGGTTCGTTTAGTGTTTTCCTACCAATCAAAGCAAAATATGAGGTATCTGCATCAACAATTAAATACCTGACTGTGAAGCTCCTTAAGAGCTGGCCTTGACTGATGGTGGTCATGAGGTCTACATTGTAACGCCCCAATTTTCTAATCAGGGTCATTAATAATCACACATCACAAATAATCAAATAATCAATCAGAGTTTAAGCAGTTTGGAAGCATAATCTAGAAGTGACATCATCAAAGTCACTATCATAACACTGTACATCATAATATGGTGAATATACATCAAAGTTACTACTGTACAATACAAAACTGTACAAATAACCCATCAGGGTAAATCAAAATACATAACCCAAAATATATGAGCAACATGCTCAGATCCTCTAGCCTAGTGTGTCCCTCAGCACCTAATCCTGCACAGGCTTCTTGCCTTGGGATCTCTCTGCTGCTCTAGAAGAATCACCTGCAAAACATAGCCCCACAACAAGGGGTGAGATATAAAATCTCAGTAAACTCAGGGCCCTTGAAGGTATTTC
>PYAF01002323.1:9254-19502 GCA_007407185.1 Glycine tomentella
GAACTCGAGCCCTACCTTTTTATTCAGCCCTGCGTAAGATCGGTGAGGATCGGAGATCCCACGATCTTACGATCAAAATCGCGATCTTGCCGCGATCTCACTCGGCGCCGATCCTGCAACCGATCCGGATCGCGTTCCTCTGAAAAATCGTAGGATCGTACGATGTTACGATCCGGAGCGCGATTTTAACAACACTGATTATGACAATAGTAGTTTCTAGTTTGGGTGCCTCAAACATATTTTTGAAGTCCTAAACTTAGTTTGGCATCATGTTTCGAGGCTTCAGAAATTAACTCTGCAACCTGCATTTTGGGCCAAACCTGAGTTTGGATTTGAGGCAATTTATCCTGTTTAAGAGAAAAGAAAATGTGGGAGGACAAAAAAATTTGAAATATTTTAAATGGCAGAAAAGAAAGAAAATTTTAAATTTTTGTTTCTTAAAGTTAACGTTTTTTTTTTAAAATTTTCCTTCATTACAAAATTGTTTGGTCAAAATTTAATGAAAATTACAAAATCAAGAGAGATAACTATTAAATATGAGGAAAGATTCACAAAATTTTATCATTTTTAATAAATTTAAACTAATAAAAAAGTGTATGTTAAAAAGTGTATTCCTTAATTACATAAAAAAGTGTATTTTTAGCATTTTTATGGAGAAAATTTACCTCAATTGGTTTAGTATTTTGGATTTGTGTGGTAACTATTTAATGCATTTTTGTATTTTCAACGCATTCAATATTAATGCATTTGTTTTTTCATTCAATTGTATGTTCAAAACATTTAATGAAAAAAACAAAGGCACTAAATGTTTAAAAATAAAAAAATATAAATACTTACCATACAAAAGAAATAATAGATTAATATTAGTAAAATAATATAAATAAAACTGTGGGAGATTAGTACTTTATTGTAAGAGTGTTCAAATCTAAATTGATTCAAAATAAAAATTGAAAATTATTTCAAAAAATCAAAAATCGAACTAAATTGATTATTTTTATATTTATTTGGATAATTTTTTGATATTATGTATATAAAACTTATATAATACATATTATTAACATATATATTTTTTATATTTTTTTCAAGATATTTTTGATTTAAAATAAATAAAATTTTGTATATTTTTATTGTTGAAGATTTAACATATATTAATAAGTTTTGTAAATTATTATCAACAACTTTTATAATGTAATTTATTTAAAATATGATAAGATATACATTTTTTAGAAATAATATCTTAATAAAAATTGAATCAAATAAATCACAAAGTATTTGTTTGATTTGGTTTAAATTTTATTTTAAATAAAAACATAACCAAATTAAATTTCATATTTTTTTAAAGTTTGATTTCGACAACTTTTCCATAAAAAATCAAACCAAATTCAACTACTAACACCCCTACTTTACTTTGTTATTGTAATAGGATTTAGAAATTAGAATAACTTTTTATTTATTTATATAATGACAATATATATATACACATATGAGAGTTAGATTTTTATTTTCATACTTTTAATTTAAAATTTTAAAATATAAACTAATTAATTATTTACATATAGTAAACTCATTTAAAAATAATTATTATATTATAAAATTAAAATTATTCATGTAATGAAAATTATTTTTAATATTTATTAAATTTTGATATATTATTTGAAGTAAGATATAATTAATAGCTTAATACATGTAATATTTTTAAATTATAAATAAATTAATATTTTAAGGAAATCTGAGAAGTGTTCCGTGTTCGTACGAAATAGCATCACTCTTAAATATTTTAGTGTATGTACGTTTATTTGAGTGGAAATATTGAATGTAATTAATATTTTCAAAACATTAAAATTAATACTTTCTTTATAAGTCTGGAAGAGGATTTTCTCCAAATCTTCCTATTACCTTTGTTTTAATGTTCCTATTACCTTGTTTAATAAAAGTAATATAAAATCACTGTTAAAATTAAAAAAAGTTCAAATTTCATTATATTTAATCACCTTATTTATATAAAATAATAAATATATTAATTAATTGAATTACCCAATTCAAAATAATATAATTATCTTTAAAACTTTAATTATGATAATTTTTTTCATTTTGTTAGTCATGTCAATACCAAACTAACTAAACTTAATGATAATGACTAAAAAGAATATTAAAAATTATCAAGATCTAAAAGTAATAAAACATTGTAAGAACGAAAACAAGGTCATATTTGCTGGAACTTAAAACAATTTAGGCCTTTTCCAAAACATTAAATATTTTTTTTTATTTGATACTTTCTTTATAAGATAGGAAAAGATTTTGCTCCAAATCTTCTTACGACCTTATAAAAAATATTAAATAAATAATTAAATACATTTAATGTCATAAAAATTCAAAAACACATTGAATACTTAACACACAAAAGAAATAGGGGGATTAGTGTAAAAAAAGGGTAGGGGATTAGTAGGAAGCTGTTGTACAATGATATAGAATTAATCCCTTAATAGACATCCAAAATAATAATAATAATAATAATAATAATAATAAATGTGTGAGATCAGTTTCTCAAATCTAATGAATAACAAAAACGAAGTTAGATGTAATTTTTTTCCAACTCACTTAAACCCATCCAAAATACACCCCAACTCCATAGCATCGACCTAGTGGTAAGAGGGTTTGGATAACTCATGAGATCTTAATCTTGTTGCTATTGTTTGTACAAAATAATTCCAAATGCATAATTTTTTTAAAACCTAATGAGAAACTCAATAAAAACAAAGTTATGTATAAATATGTTATTTCCATCTCTCTTAAATCCATCCCAAATAAGTTCACACAAGATTGATGTAGTGATGAAAAAAGAAATTTTGCAAGTTTATACAAGGTCCTAGATTTTAGTCTTAAAAATACAAGTTATAAGTATTTTTAAATTTTTTTATTGAATATATAAAATTTTTTCTAACAAGAAAATTCTCAAAAATAATTCTAATCTTATTTATTTAAACATATTCTTAGCCAACCATTGTAAAAAAAATACCCAAACATACCTTATCTTTTATAGAAATGGAAAATGGAGAGAGTTAAACTCCAGCGCGGACCTATCCCATTGCCATAGCTAAGTCAGTGAAAAAGACATATTCCTGAAAATAAATTATTTTATGTGGTCTTGTGGGGCCATTCCGTTTGCTTTGCTTCCGTGTTAGATTCGTGCCTGTAGTACACTGCACCGTTTTATGCTCTTTCAGTGAACAACAAGGCCAACAACAACGCTGCTTCTTCACTCTGCCCAGAGACACGCACACTGCTCACTACTGCGTTCTGCACCAATCGCCGATAACTCTCTCAAATCACTGCTTCTTCTAGAATCTTCCACGCTACTTTCTCAACATTGTCACTCCCAGTCAACACAGCCTCTTCACCGGGTATCTACACTCTCTTTCAATTTTTCCTTCCGTTCCCCAAATTACATGATGTTAGTTTTTGTTTATGTCGTTGAAAACGACGATTTTATAGGGGTTTTCGTTCCATTTGCTTCTGAATGTGTGTTTCCTTTGGTTAATTTATATTTGTATGTTATATTCTCTCTGATTATTCTTGGTGCTTTCGGCTCCCCTGTGATTCATTTCAGGTTTCAACAGCAATAGAAAATGCAAGTCTTTTTTTTTTTCTTGCTGTTATTATTTTCTGTTGTCAATTTGTCATTTTTTTTAATGAATTTGTTTTTTTTTTTTTTTTTTGGAGATTGGCAACGGAGAGAGTATGGGAATAGGGAAATTTGAAAGTATTTAGTGGAGGAGGTTGGATTTAGGGTAATTTATGATAGGAAGGATGGGTGATGAACCTCATGCTGGTTCTTTCTGGATGGAGGAAATTGATGGGGCGGTTCCGACCCCCATGAGAAGGAAAAGAAAATACAGGACAATGAAAAAGGAATATCAAGGATGGGGATCGACTTCTCTTATTTGGTTTCTCGAATCCATTGGTAGAGATACCAGCACCGAGATAGCCCAAAGTGAGGTTGCAAATATTGTAATGGAGTATGTTAAGCAGCACAAGCTCTTTCATAAGACAAAAAAGACGAGAATTGAGTGTGATGAGAAGCTGCATTTGCTGTTTGGGAGGAAGACCATTAGCCGGCTGAAAATCAATGACTTGCTTGAGTCACACTTTGCGGAGAACGGTGAGGAGTCCTCTGATGGTATTTTCTTTGACTCAGAAGATGATGAGAGTGCCTTGACAGCTTGTGAAACCCCGAGAACAGCACCTTTTGAGAGGAAGAGTCAACCAAAGAAACCTGCTTTTGAAAAATCAAGGAGCCGTTTTGCTGCCATTGTTCCTGCCAACATCAAGCTTGTTTATTTGAAAAGGAGTCTAGTTGAGGACCTTTTAAAGGACCCTGAAACTTTTGAGACTAAAGTAGTTGGATGCTTCATAAGAATCAGATGTGACCCAAATGATTACCTTCAGAAAAACTCACACCAGCTTTTGCAAGTCACAGGTAATTTGGCTGCTGTTCGTTGATTATGACCCCCCCTCTCCTAAATATACACTTCCCTTTGAATAGGAATGTTCATCAACTGCTTAAGTTGCATACTTATGTTTGTAAGAAACAGAGGTTACAAACTGAAATGTACTTAGTTACTTCTTTTTACATCATTAGTTTTTAGGTCACATGTATATGATGAAAACTGATTAAGTATTCAGTTTTTAGGCCAACTGAAATATACTCTTTTGTACATCATTAGATTTTTACATTGGGATTGTCTGGATTGAAAATTTTGGACTATTTGCAATGATGACAATGAACAAAATTATCTAATCCTACAACATCATGCTGGTTGGGACTTGAGATTCTCATCAATGAAGCCAATCCCAATGTGCTTATTATTTTGTACTCTATTTTGCATTATTAGTATAGGTCAAGCCTGGTGTGGTTAGTCCTAATTGAATGATTTGGACTATTCATCATGAATGACAATGAACAAAGCAATCTAATCCAATAACCTCAGGCTGGGTGGGATTTAAATAACTGGAAAAAATTGTACTTAATTGTGTACTGCTTTTTGACATCATTAATATAGGTCACATGTCGGTTATGATTCATCCTAATTGAATACTTTAGACTATTCACAATGGATAACTGAACAAAAAATCTAATCCATTTGGTTCCCTATTAATTTTCTATGGGCTCCTTCCTGAAATTATTTCTCTTAGTGTTGTGTATCAATCTATTATTTGTTCATGAATTTGGAATGCAATTGACAATTGAATATGACAGATAAAGAACAATTAGGCAATGATATTTAATTCTTCTAATCAGCTGAATTTTTTCTGAACTACCGTCCAGGTATAAAGAAGAGTTCTGAAGTAAATGGGGAAATTCACCTTCAAGCTTCTGGTTTCATTAAAGACATCAGGATTCAAATGCTTTCAGATGATAATTTCTCAGTGGTACAGTTAATATGTCTTGCTACTTTCAGTTTTAGCTTTATTTAGCAAAAATTGTAGACTCTGTTAATGAGGGTTAACTCAACTAGTAGGATCAAATTTTATCAACTTGAGCTCAGTTTGAATTAACTCTTAACAAACATTTATAAGATAAGAAAATAAAGAGGTTTAATGAATCAAACTTCCCCCATTAGGTTTTTAGAAGCTCCGTTATCTAATTTGTCCAGAAGCTAGGTGCATAAGTTGATTTTACTTTAACAGAGAAATTTGATTCATTTTACCTCCTTTTTTTTTTTTTTTCCTCCTATAAGTGTTTGTTGATATATTTATCTAAATGAGTCCTTAATGGTCTATTGACTCAAAGGTCTTGGGTTTGTTTCATGCTAGTGATCTCTCATTGGTCTGTCATTTGTAAGTTTAAGTACCATTTTAAATGGCCTCGTATTGGCATGTCATTTGTAACTGTAAGTACCATTTTTAATGCCTTTTGCTATGCCATGAACTTGGAATGCAGAAGCTTTTCTCCCCTTAAATTTTCATGTACCAAAAAAATTAAAAAAATGTTGACTCTGGTGTAAGCCAAAACTGCCAAGTTGTCTGTGTGTAATCATTGTTCTTGATCAATTTCTATCAAATTAATGCCGGAATACGTCATTGACAGTTTCAAATAGGCACATGTTAGCTGGAAGGTGATGTTTGGTTTGATATTCTTTACTGCTGATTATCTTCAATACTATCGTTTTGTATCCTAAATATTTTTAAGTGATTCACGTTTTGATATAACTTTTTGAACCAACTTAGAGAAGCTGAAGAGACAAAGTACACATCTTCAAGCTTTTATTCTAGTACCAATTGGTGCAAAACTAAAATGTGGGAGAAGTAAAGAACGGGGTGGGAAATAGAAGAAAGAAATTGATATAAAAGTAGTCTTGTTAAGTTTTAGTAAAGGTAGCACCTTGCTCTATACTTTGGGGATCTGGGGATGTGCTCTAGCTGCTGCTATTTTACAAAAGCACATCTTCATTCTAAGTTCTAACCTGCAACAACAGGGTTTATTTATGGATAGTCTTAAGGACAAACCTAAAATATAACAGACAATAATCTAAAGTTAGTGTCAGGTCATGTAGGAAAATGCAAAGCTTAGAAATTAAATGGAAGTCTGAGAAATAGGGCAAGGAGCAAATTGGTTTGGGAATTCTTTTACTAAAAAAAACTCAAAGTAACTACCATACAAATTCCGAACTCCATGCTCTACTTTGGAAAAAGTACTTTCTATTATCAACATTAATAAGCTAATATTTATTTTGTCATTTTTTTTATATATAAATTTGTTTTACTTGCTAAAATAGTTTAAATAAGTGTTGAGTGCTTACAAATAAATAGCATACTTTTGCAACTTTGTGTAGCTACTTTATACTATCTTCTCAATGATATTATCATGTTCAAGAACTTTCTACTTTCCGTATCTGTATTATTCTGCCTTTAAATTTTTGGGTTTGAGATTATGTGACTTTGGTTTCAGGAGGAGTGTGAGGATTTGCACCAAAGAGTAAAAGATGGCTTGGTCAAGAGACCTATGATTGTAAGCTTTTTTATTGCTTTGAATTATTCTAAAATAGTGAAATTCCTGCAGCACTAGAACAATCCACTTCCATAAATTGTGAACTGAAAGGAATACAGAGCACAGTGTATTCCGTATTCATGCAAGTCTGTTTTACTCTAGATACTAGATATTTTGTCTGATGCTTTTTCAATGAACAATTTACCGAATTTATCGATTGAATTGAGATGGTTGTTTCAGAAATCATTGGATTATTCTTATAAATTGTTAAATCTTTTTTGCTTTCTCTCAATTCATCTATCTTTTTGAATTTAAATTTAATAAATAGAAATTTGAAATTTTTTTTTTCGTTAGGACAATGAATCTAAATAATGACATTTTCTTTTATACATGGTAGGTGGATATGGAGCAGACAGCTAGAGTATTGCATGAGGATATGACTAAGCATGTATGTACTGAACTGTAGCTGAACCTTGTGATTGCTTTGTTTATGTTTCTGTTCATGACTCATAATTTTTCGAGCTAATTTTTTAATCGTGAATATAATCAAATTGTAAGATTAAGGGAGGACACAATGAAAAACAGCTTGAACTATATCATATAAATGATAAATAATGTATAGTTTTTCAATATAACATTTTGTACCAATAAATTGACAAAATAGCTTGAGCAGAAGTCTCACAAAACAAAATCATTACTCATAATTGAGTGTGCGAACCCTCTATTTAAGAAGGATGAAAAAGAGCAACGGATGTCCTATTTCTTCCTGTAGCCAACGTCACCTAGTCTATGTTTGGTAATAGATCATTTTATGGAAATATAGATCATTTTATGGAAATAATTGCTGTCTTTGAAAGCTGGTATAAATAAGTGATCTTCAACATAAGCTGAAGTAAACACACACCTAATGGGAAAAGACTTGGTTACTGTTGTATACTATAAGAAGGCAGCTGGAGTCATTTCGCAGGCAGTCCCACTTTTTACTCCATGTGTTGGTGTCTGCATATATGCTGATGATTTTTGTTGTAACATGTTTATGCACCAGGAAAAACCAAAATTCAGTTCTAGCAGCTTGCCTTTTTTATACTGCTTTCTATCTGATGATTTTGTTTTAGTGGCTTGCAAGAGAACTTATTCTGCTACAAAATCTTATTGATCGAGCTAATGAAAAGGGTTGGCGCAGAGAATATCCTTTTCTGATATTTATTAGATTGACGAATTTTCTATATTGTGGTAATGTCTCCCCATCCATTTTTGCTTCAGAAGATAGCAACAATCTAGTTAACACATTACACCACTCTTGTTATACAACTAAATTTGTTCTCTAATAGATACTTCATACATATTAACTGTACGATTTGTCATAAATAAAACCATTGGCTGTTTATGGCAATCTATATACATAGTAGCCAATAACAACTTCATGATCCTTGATTGTATATATTCTAATTCTAATTTTATTGGTTTATTTTTGCAAATACTAATACTGATTTGCTTATTCAACTAATAAATAAATAAACAATCTTGATTATGAACTAATACTGATATTGGGAAAAATACTAATATTGATATTGGGAAAAATCCAAGTTCCACATTGATCAAAAATAGTGTCTGAATAGGCAACCTTATTTTATGAACTAGCTTCTGAGTTGACTTAGATTCGAACCCAAATTGTAAGGTGGTATCAAAGCCTATCCTAGATTCAATATTGAGCCTCCTACCGTATTATCTAGACACCAAGTCTCACATTGACTAGAGATAGATGTATGAATTGTGCATCTAAATGGGGGGCAACTTTCACCTTATGAACTAGTTTTTAGGGTTGAGTTAGGCCTAAACTCAAATTGTATGAGTTGGTAACCTAATTGATGAGCCATCAAATCAATTCTTGTTCAGTCTGTGTTTCATCTGACAGTTGCATAATTCTTCTTTAATTTGTTTAATATTTCCTGCATCAATTTTTTCAGTGTTATTGTAGGATAGTTTTACTTTTATGGTGAAGCATATTTCTCTTCCAAACCACATCACATACCTTGGATATTTACTCAATTTCTCTCCTAACCCCAACCACCTGAGTTATGCCCAGGTGGCATGGGAGAGGAGAGGGGGCAGCCTCTGTGCTTCTATATGGCTTTCACTTATTCTTTTTTCAGTAAAGTAGTATACATACTCCTGAATTAGAAATCAATCAATTGTGGTGATGAACATTGTGCTTTAAAATTCTGTCTTGTCATGTGTATAATGCTATATGCTTTGTTTACTGATCCTTTTTAAGTCAAAAACTGTAAGAAAGGTTTTCTATGAAAAAGGATTCCTTAATCATTGGAAGTACACTGGACGAGTACCTACAAAGAAGGGAGAAGCTTCAGAGTCCTGACGAGCAGGAACGGTTATTGTGTGAATTTCCTCAAGTTATTGCAGATGAGCAAAAATCAGAATCTACAACACCAGATGTTCTAGATAAAAACGTAGAAAACAATTTACAGGAGTTCTGGCAGGCTACCTATACAAAATCATCTTCAGTGACCGAGGTCCCAAATGCAGTTGCAAATACAAAATTGGATATTGCTGATCTTGTAAAACAACAAAGCAATTCATCAAAGTCAATGCCCATTCTCCGCAGAGCACCAGAAGTTCCTCTTTTGGATATGACAAATAATAGTGCTATGTTGAATTGTATTTCTCGAGACACCACAGGTTTGTCATAAACATTCTTCTTTTTCCATGATTCTTTATGGTAATACCTATCTTTTGCCCAGCATCTCTCTCTCTTTCTCTCTGTAATTTACAACTTTTGTATCTCTTAATGGATACCAACCTACTCATCTAAGTCCATGCTAATGTCATTCTTTGATGTTCTTGGCATCTTTTGGCAGAGCACCAATCCTGTGGCTTATCTGTCCAACTGCCACCAGAGCAACAAACAGACTTTGCATATAAGAATGACATGTCTAAGCCAGTCAATTCACATGAAGCGAAAATCTCTCAAGCACTGCCTGACAAACAGATGTGGTCATCTCAGATTCGAGCTATAAGGCTAAGTGATGGCTTACCTGTCCAACAGCCACCAGAGCAACAAACAGACTTTGCATATAAGAATGACATGTCTAAGCCAGTCAATTCACATGAAGCGAAAATCTCTCAAGCACTGCCTGACAAACAGATGTGGTCATCTCAGATTCGAGCTATAAGGCTAAGTGATGGCTTACCTGTCCAACAGCCACCAGAGCAACAAACAGACTTTGCATATAAGAATGGAA
>PYAF01002323.1:33582-71985 GCA_007407185.1 Glycine tomentella
CTCCATTAGGTCTTGTTTAACTACCTTTCCCCAGGTAAGTTTTGGTCGACCTCTACCTCTCTTTGTATCTAGCTCTTGGTAACATACTCTTGTTCTAACAGGAGCATCTAATGGTCGTCTCATAACATGCCCAAACCATCTCAATCTATGCTCTCTCATCTTTTCACATACTGGTACCACTGATACCTTTCGTCGAATAACCCAAGAGAATAAATGAGGAAAAGAAAAACTTTACCAGCACAAAGACGACCAATAATACGAGTACCGCCAATGGATGTCTTGACCACAGGGATAACATCTGCTAACTCAGCTTCAAATACACTGTATGAAGCAACAAATTAATTTATTCATTTATAGATCTATCATAACAATTTCAAACCATTTGAAACCAAATACATATATAATAACTTAAATCCATATGAGAATATATTTTCACTAAGTCCAAAATGAATGAAAACCTGTAGAAGCTTTCAGAACCTCCAATGGCAACCAAACAGTAGGCATTGGTAAGTTTAGAGAAGACTCCAACTTCACAATTATTTTCAAACTGAAGTCCTGCAGGAAATCCATAGTCATTCAATATATTAATTTAAAAGGTAAAAAAGATTTGCACCAAAGAAGACCATAAAGTACTAAACAACATAAATGAGCAAACCTGGTAAAAGGTACAGATTAAACAGATACGGAAAACACATGTTTCACTTACTAGTTGCCATGATTGAGAATGACAGAAATTGTAGACCCAAGTAATCAAATTGAAGATCTACAGCATTAGAATTTTAATCAGAAAAACACATAAAGGCCCCATGTTTCATATGATTATAAATTTTAACAATATACTCTCCTCATATCTAAAACATATAAACCTCACATACTCAATCTGTGGATTGCAGGTCTTCACCATAGACTTTACATTAAGCTCTAGGAATTTCAATGTTAAGACTTTACATAGAACTTTTTATGAAAAACAATTAGAAGGGATCAGCATTATTCAAAGCAACTTTCCCATGGAAAGCTTTAGATAACAAACTCACAAATGAAGTAATTGGAACTGATGTTTACCAAACTGGAATTTAAAAAAGAAAAGAAAACAAAAAACGAATGAATTCTCCACTAGAAACTTTTTCATTCAAATGTCACTTAAAAATTTGTTTATTCTCTCCACTGCTTCTGGCATTTGGTAGACATTATAAACGCAGCAGAACAGAAAGGGCAAATTATGTTTTAAGTTTAGTACAGTTTTAACATTGAACATCCCAAAACTCAGCTGAAAAGTAGTACATTATGATTCCTTAAAAAAAATACGATTAGCTTTCGTTCCATTATTTTGATTTTAAAAAAATACAATTTCTTAAAAAAATTGAGAAAAAAATATTTTTCCATTAAAACGTAAACTGTCACAAACACGCATTTTTACTTAAAACATGAAAAGGGATTAATATATTTTGTGTCTGAGAGCTTCATGTCTATAATTTCAGCTCGGCAACGCAATCAAATAAGAACTCGCCTAAGGGTAAAACTAGTAACAAAATAAAAGATAATAAATTTGCATTAAAATGGGAACCCCCAATTCCCAAATAATCTATAACCTAATTTGGGGTATTATGAAGGGAAAGTTGGATGTGCAAACATGAAGAGAAGAATACCTGGTGCGTGGCGGAGATAGCGGCGGCGCCGGAAGAGAGGTTGCCGGAGCTGAAGACACAGAATGGAGAGAGAGAAAGAAATTAGGGTATTGTGTTTTGTACTTGTCTGTACTAGGGGTGGCAATTTATGACACGACCCGTCAACTCGACCCGGACCCGACACGAAAAAATCGTGTTCGGGTCAACCCGTTTAATAAATGGGTCGTGTCCGGGTTGGGAAAATTTGACACGAAAAAAATCGTGTCGGGTTACAGGTTAACCCGTTAACCCGCTAACCCGTAACTATTATTTTCATTTATTTTTATATAATTATTATAATAATTTAATTTGCAGGTATAAAAGCAAAAGGTTAAAAATTAGGGTTCAGACTTTGTCGGGTTGAGTCAATTCGTGTTCGTGTCCAGTCCAGGTCGACCCGAACCCGACCCATGAACACGAATTGCCACCCCTAGTCTGTACCGTGGGCTGCACGGTTTTTTATTTTATTTTATATGTATATACGTTTTATTAGTTGATATTGAAAATACTATTTATAAAACAATCAACAATTAGGTTAAGAGATAATGTAATTTTAAACAACTAAAATTAAAATCACGTGATTAGTAGAGGATAAATATTTATTTTATAATTAAAATTTATGATAAATAAATAAATATCTTTATATTTTTTAATTATATTTTAGGTTTTATTTTTATATATTTTGAATTTATAAATAAATATATTTAAATAGATAAATTATATTTTACGTATATAACAAAAATAGCCATATGAAATTATTTTTAATTATTGATTAAAAAATATTAAAATTTTAATTTAGCAAATAAATAAAATTACATAAATATCCTTAATAGAAAAAACTTGTTGAAATAATGATATGTTTATCTTTTTATACAAGAACAACTTACGCCCCTATTTCTCTTGAATTTGGAAGGATTTTAAAACATGTGGCTCATACTCTCTTTTTTTACAATTTTTTATTTCAAATTCAAATATTACAAAGGGATTAACTTTTCCCGTTTCTCTCCCTTTCCTACCCTTTGACTCGCTCCAAATGAAAACTGCATAAACATTACGAATATTTTAAAGTTTTTTAATAAAAAAATATTTAGGAAGAAAGAAAAGAAAAGTAGAGTAAAAAATAATATGATTTTGCAAGTTATTTGATGGAAAAAAAGGTTAAAACTTGTGGGAAAAAAAAGGAAATAATATAAAAACCTTTCCTCCTCTAAATACCAAACGGTGAAAGGATGATGATGATTTATTTTTCCATTTCTTTATCGTCCATCCCTCGATTTTCCATATTTCCTAATTGAGTTATTCAATTTTTGGTCGTTCCAAACTGAGCTCAAGGCACTCGCAACTCGTATATTGTAACTTAACTGAACCAATTCAATTAAACTATAAAAAACATAGTATAATCAATATGCCAAAAGAAAAGAACATCGTGCAATCAATAATAATAATAAAAATTGCCAGACACATGCACTTTCTTCTTGCTAGTCGCTGATGTACTGGCTCTGATTAGTGTGATGTGATTGAAAAGGATCTTTGACTTGAGTATTTCCCAAAAGGAAGTTAAAAAAATGGGTTTTATTTTTTTTATTAGCAAACATAATATTTATATATATAGATAAAGATAAAGCTGCAGTACAAGAAATAGTGCACAGGATACATCCTAGTAAAAACAAAAGTCGAACCTAAGTAGCTTAAAATATGAAAAAGCATGAAAGGAAGTCAATTGAGTGCTGACTTAAGATTAGGTCAACAAACAAAAAAGAATACATCTTAAACCCCTCCCCGGATTACAAAAGCCTCCCCAAATTGGTAGACCAGAAATGGAAAGGAAAATTAAATTCATTCTCCAAAAATTTTAGCCAAAACCAACATATAAATAGCGCATCATCCATCAATTTATGCCTATTGAAATTGTCATTTTGGAAATGATTTTATTCCTATAACACCAAATAGTTCAGGTCAAAGTTACCACCAAATCTGTCATCTCATTGATCTAATTCCATTGTAGCAATAGAAAGAGTATTGAGTGAAGTGTTCTTTTGGGATTACGGAAGATATATTTATTATATTTATCCATCATATAGATTCTCACCAATGCAGCATAATTCTAATAAAGCTGAAAAATGAGTGGATCAGAGCCTCATCATCATTCCAAGGACAAAGATTGTTGTTGAGTTCCACCGTTTTCAACCTTGCAGTTAGTATCTTGACCACTATTTTATAAACACAATCTATGAGTGAAATAGGTCTAAAATCATTCAAGCCATGTGGATCATGAACCTTAGGAATTACAGCTAGAAAAGATGCGTTGTCACCCTTAAGGATTATATTGTTTACATAAAATTCATCTATGAAACGAGAAAATCATCTTTAATGACCGCCAAAATTCTTTGATAAATTTGAAATTAAACCCATCCAATCTATGGCTCTTTCATTACCACAAGCCCACAGTGCATCCCTCACCTCATTTGCATCAAAACTGGCCATCAAGATGTCCTTGTGCGGCTGTTCAATGGATTTTAAAGAAATTATCAATAGTTAAAAATAATTTTCTATCATAATTCTAAAATATTTTGATTGAATTTTTCATGATTAATCCTTATTAGGAAAATAATTAGCAATCTAAATTTTGTAATTAGGAAATTGAGGTTTAGGCTATTAAATTCAATGACCATACAATTTGTGGCTATGGATAAAGTTACATCCATTTGAATTTCTGAAACCTAATCTTGTTACTAACTTTGCTCGCCTAAAAAATTAGGGTTCAAAACTATGAATAAAAGGTACCGTCCAAGTGATTGGGAATAAACTAAATTAGAAAAAAATAGATGTTAATCACATTATAAGAAGGGATTTAGAAGAGAAAGGAATTACCTTAAAGAGAAAATCAAGGAGATTTTGGAAACCAGCCATTTTTATTAATTGAATTTTCTAGTGCATTTTAATTGCGTTCTTCTTTCTTTTAATTGAATCAAAAATAAAATAAAATAAAATAATTATTAATTCTTTCTTTATTATCAAATCAAAAGAATAATTAATTGATTGAATCGTTATTAAACCACAAATATTGTGGATATGATACTCTTCTCTTTCTTTATTATTGGTATAATCGGTATATTTATCCTAATCTTATTAGGAGACAAGAGTAACCTTTATATATATAGAGAGAGAAAGAGAATCATTTTACACCGGTGTAAAACTTTATAATTTTACACCATTCAATAACTTTTTACTGGATAAGTATTTTACAAAATCCACCGTTAGATTGAAAGCTTATATCATGTAGATCACATGTCTCAAATTTCACAAAAATCTGAAATCATTTGGAATATAATCAAAATAGTCTAATTTTTACATATTTTAGAAGTACATATACCGTTAATTTTTAAATATACCAATTAGGTTTCAAATGATTTCAGATTTTTATGAAATTTGAAACATGTGATCTACATGATATAAGCTTTCAATCTAACGGTGGATTTTGTAAAATACTTATCCAGTAAAAAGTTATTGAATGGTGTAAAACTATAAAGTTTTACATCGGTGTAAAATAATTCCCTCTCATATATATATATATATATATATATATAATATTTTAGAAAGAGTAACATTAATTCCTTACTTGTCTAAAAATGACATTCAACTTCACATAGTATAGAATCAATAAGAAAAGGTACAATTTTTGCCTCATCCTTAGCTAAAGGAAGGACAAGAAATTAACATAGAAGAGTTCCGAGTATGTGAAAAAAAATATGTCAAGAGTAACATGTTCAGCAAGCCAAGCTTGATGCCAACATTCTCACCCTATGATGCACATATATGATACGACGATAATTGTTCTAAAATATATAAGATAGGATATGTTTGAGATTTGTATAAAAAATCGTAAATCATAATAAATTTATAATTGCAATTTTGCAAATCAGTACATACTTCTTGAACATTAATTACTAAAAATAAAATAAAAATTATAAATCATTGTTAATTTGTTATCATAAATCACTCTCTAATGTCCACAAATAAAACTGGTACGAATCCCATTCTTTTCATAAATTCATAAAAATAAAAATAAAAACAAAAACAATGCTTCTATATTTCTATATTTCGATATTTCGATATTATACATGTTCTTATGTCTTATAGCTATATGTGGTAAAATTAAACTAACTTATAAATTAGCTAAAGTTTGATAAGCTAACTGAAAAATTGGAAGCTTTTAAGTTAATATAACTAATTATGTAATTATATTAAATTTTCATAATTTTATATTTATAAGATTTGGTTACTTCATCGATAACCCTAGGACGCATATTTGAAGTAAATTGAAGCATCAGTTTCACAGTTCTCATCGCTTATATAAGTGGATACTTTGGGTTGGGATCTTGGTTCAAACTGCAATGTTGATGGCTTGGTCATTGTATCGTCCTGATCATGGTTGAGACTTGAGATATGAGGATTTTCTGGTCTTCCATAGGTGGAAAGTGACTCTATGGTGTCAAATCTCCCTCATTTCCTTTTTTTCTACGGGTACCCATTAATTAATTAGCACATGCATTTAATTGTATGGGTGTAGTATCTTGTCCTATATATAGCTGAATTGTTCCATGGGGCCTTGCAAATTCCAATCATTAAATCATACTTTTAGACAAGACTATGTGGTTGCATTGCACACACTCGTTTCCATATGCTCGTCAATTCGTTGCTTGACTTCATCTCCTTTGTGATGTACTATTATCATTTTATTATGACAAGATTGATAAGATGTACTGTTTTATAGAAGATAATTTGAGATTATTTCTTTTTTTTAATAATAAATTTTATTTTAAAATTTTAAGGAGACAAAAATTTTTTTTTTTAACTTATATTAAAGATTCTTTAATAAGAACTCATTTTTTATACTGGAGATCTATGCATCTCCTTTATTGAGAGATAAGTAAATACCAAATTTTGAACTCAAGATATTTGTTCAAAATCTTACATTATGAGCATTTTAGTAGTAGATTTCAAATTGAGATCTTAAACCCCTTTTTAATAGACTTGTAGTATTACTTACAATTGAAGATCTCTCAAGATTTGTCTCATTTTTTTAGTAGTATATCTTATTTTGAGATTTTAGGAAGAAAGAGGAAAAACTTATTTTTTTAACATTGTGCAGATTTTAAGGATTTTTCTACAAGAACTCATTCTTTGTGTTGAAAGTTATACACCTCCTTTATTGGAAGATCTAATAAAAACAAGATTTTTGCTCAAGATCTTATACTAAGAGTATCTGTAAAGTATTTTTATTGATAGTTCCCAAATTATAATTTTAAATCATTTTTTTTAATATCATAATATTAAATAGAATTAAAAATATCTTAAAATCTATTATTTTTTTCTTTAGTCATATATGTCTTTTGAGATGTTATTGTTAGATTTTACACTAAAGTTGTCAATAACATCAATAAAACTATGGATCTACCCTAAAATAATTAATAGAACGTGTTACGTGGAAGAGGAACAGCACTATCTTAATAGTGGGGGCGGCAGTATCTCTTTGTGCCTTTTTTTTTTTGTCGCTGTTGAACACTATCTTAATATACTTTTGTTTTAAACTTAACCCTTTCCTCCATCTCAAAATGATTATAGTTTTTATTCTTTAAAAAATAAATTTAACTAGTATTATTCTTAAGATATTGCTTAATGAATTAAAATGAAATTTTATTTTTATTGCGACACACAAAATTGTATTATTCATTATTTTTTTATATTTTTCTATGATCTTTACAATAAATATTTTTTCATTTTTATTAGTAAGACTCTTGAAAAAAATTCAAAATTAATTATCATTCTTACTTTTCAATGACATATTTAAACATCTATTTCACTTTTCTCCAATAATAAATAATGTTTTCTTGAAAGACTTAATAATGTATTTATTAAATATAAGATATAGAACAATAATATTTTAGTAAACTTAGTTCTCAATAAATATTAATTCTTTAGAAATACTTGTTTTTTTGGTTTATGTGGAAAAATTATAAACATCAATGTCATTTTGGGAGGGAGGAAGTATATAACTTGACGTAAAGAGGGAAATATATATGTACTGACTGATTAATTTTGATGCAATAGGTGGATGAATTGTAATGTTCTTAATTAAATTCCTTAATAAGCACGTCTTGTGCTTATGTATGGGTTATTAATAAATACTTTAATTGACCTATTAAAAAATATACTTTTTTTGTTGTTTATTGTGTTCCGTTAAATGTTGGAAGTCGTCTTACCTTTAGTACAGGTTAGTTCGTAGTAGTGTTTCTCACGTTTGTATTTTTAAACTTTGATAATTCAAAAAGAAAAAAGTTAATGAATACACTTGTTCTGTTTTGCGTCATTGACTTGCTAAATGCTTCCATTTTTTTTAATAAAAATTAAGGATAATAAATACTTCTTTTGTTCCTAGATTAAAAAAGACCGTGATAAAAAATAATTTTTTGTTCCTTCTTATAAATCACATTCTAGAGTGTTTAATTTATTATTTCTTTATATAAGCCAATTTATTAAATATTGTCTTTCTCAACTCTATTCTTAATATCTAATTATATGCCATGCTTATTTACTGAGAATAAATTTTATATAAGAATAGTTTTAAAAAATTGGAATTATTTTTATAAATACTAAGAAAAATATAAAAATATGTATTCATAAATAAAAATCTCTCATGAGATAAAATTAGCTTATATAAACTCTATCAGATTAGCCACGCAAAAATTTATTTTAATCTATGCATATGTTCCTGTTTATTAAGTCATCATTTAAACCTATCGACAGTAGAAGTAAAAAAAAAATAAAAATTTAAAGGATTAAAATCAAAACAAACATTTTAAATGACTAAAATAAAAAAAATCCATATTTTATAAGGAAAAAAATTATTTAATTGAAAAAAATTAATGATTATACTTATAATAAACATTCTATAGAAGTATAATAAATAATGAATTTATTAAATATAATTTCAATTAATAATTATAATTTAATATTATATAGACCGTGGGGCAGTGGGAGTGGGGCAAGTGGGCAACACTATTTTAGTATTTTGTATAAAATAATTTTAAATCTAATTGCAACATTCTTTTATTATTTTTTCTATTTTTATGATATACATGAAATATATTTGTGTTATCGAGATATTAAATATTTAACTTTTTTTGTTTAATATTTTCTTCATAAAATCGTAAAAAATTATTTAAAAAAATCTTATAAAGAATATATTGTTTATTGCGTTCCGATAAACATTGGAAAATGGAAATATTGCTGTCTTACTTGGACAGGTTCTTAAGTGCCAGCATCATTAATTTTTAAATAAGGATAAGGTACTTCATACTTCCTAACACTGATATGAAATTCAAATATATATTTCTAGGTATGCGTCAGTCCTACGTTTTTTTTTAAAGAGACGTGTTAGTCCATTGTTATTTCTTACAGCTGTCCAATGTTTACTATTAGGAATATGATCTCTATTTTATATTTGATGCATTTTAAACATAAAATAAAACAAAGGATCAACAAGTGTTACATCTTTATATCTAAAAAAATCGTATTAAATACCTACAACTGATTCAATTCATATTAAATTTATTTTTTCAGTAAAGTATTATATTCAAATTTTATTGATAAAAAATATGATTGAAAGAAAATATTCCATTAAGAGAGTGTTTGATATGAGAGAAATTTTTTCTCCATTTGAAAAAGTTGGATTCCTGCCTTTGAGATCCATTTAAGGATTAACATATTTAAATAAATGTTTTTATAAATACGAATTAGATCGAATCAATCTCATGGTGATATGCTTAAGAGACAAAGTTATTTATTAATTATGTTACACTATTTTAATTGTAGCTTGGGGTTCAAAAGTTGAAGCAGATGCACCAAGCTCGACCATTATAAAAAAACACGATTCATTTTTTTATTAAATATTAAATATATGTTAAATGTTAATTATGCTTATTTGCTGAGAATAATTTTTATATAAAAATAATGTTTTTTATAAATTCAAAACTATTTACAAATTTTAA
Organism: Glycine tomentella; assembly: GCA_007407185.1. Taxonomy (NCBI): domain Eukaryota; kingdom Viridiplantae; phylum Streptophyta; class Magnoliopsida; order Fabales; family Fabaceae; genus Glycine; species Glycine tomentella. The sequence continues at coordinate 43,298 of PYAF01002323.1, forward strand.
CAAGCTTTTTAAATCTCTGGATTTTTTTTAAAAGTCACTTATAAGAAAGAATAAGGGGAATAGAAGGACACGAATGAGTATTCTTAATATACTAATTAAATATATATATATATATATATACATATTAAAAGATATTAAAAAAATTAATAAACATTATAATATATTAAATAAAAATTTATAATTTTATCAAATATTCCTGCATTAACACTACCTGTACATAAGAAAACAATTTTATTTTCTTCCTCAGACGTGTCAAATATATATAGGATGGTGACAACTTAAAAAAGTCATCTACAATTTTGTTTAATGTTGACGGTTCCAATATGGCTTTATTAAATGGTGGCATGATCACTAGATAACTTCTATAAATTTTGATTGTCTCCATAGTTGTGGTCTAATTCATAGTTTTCACATTTTTAAAATGTAAGAAATGTTCTCATTTAATAATCCATATATATGTGTCTGTCCTTCAGTTCAGGAAGAGATGGTGATGGAAAGAGATCCTGAAGCTGCCCCAAGGGTTCCAGAAGATGACAATGTTGATTATGGCCTTTCTTTTTTGGACGGCACATCGTGATATTCTTTATTCGATGACTTTACTTGCCTCGGTTGTTTCCGTTGGTTCTTTGTTAGAAAATTGTGACAAAGGCTTCTTATATAAGGCATGAAGATGATGCCAATTTGGTCTTAATTAGATTCTATTGGTTTTAAAATGGATGGTGCCAACTCGGTCTTGGGTTCACAGTGGAAGAATCTGTTAGGTGAGAAAGATTTTTGTTACTATTAGATGATTAAATACCTATTACGTGAATATAGATAAATAGATACTTTCATTTTTTCATAATGCTGTGTAAGTGACATTATGGTTTTAATTAGTAAGAGTTATTTGTTGTTTTAGAGATTAGATTTTAAATGTTCACCTTAATTTGTTGGTTATTATGGAAATCTTTGACGGTGTAGTTGGCCATTAGTTGTAGAAGATTATGATGGTGGGACATAGGAGTCTTGTCAATTGAATAAGGTTCTATAAAGAATTTTACATACACAGCTTCATGTATGCATCCAAAATGGAAGGTCATGATCATCATCTTCTAGGACCGAATTTTCATGGTTTGTGGTGACTGTAGGATTTCTTCCAATTACCTTCTTTAGTTATGCTGGTAAATCTAACAAATACTGTAGAATTAAGCAGAATAATCACTAAGAAAGAACTCAGAGAAGAGCTAGGCAAGTTGCGGGATTCACCAATCATGACAGTTGAGAAAAGGACCGCGCCAAGAGGGAACCAGATCGAGAGATCTCAATGATAATTAGGGAAAGAGAAATGTTCGAAACACTCTCAGGCACTTTGTTGAACACTTTCTCATATTGATTGAAAATTACAAATTTTTGTGAATCTAGCTCATGTCTTATTTTATAAATCTCTCTTATGGTTTTGTAATTTTCAATAAATTTCAATCAATAAAGTATTAGAACGAGCGTCTTAGACACTGTTTAGTACCACACTTAGAGAAAGAAACTAGCGAGATTAAGTAAATTAACATTAACCTTGAGTTAAAATAAAAATAGATGACGAGATTTGGTGTCAGTTTAATTTGACACGTAAGTTGCAATGAATTATTGATGTGTTGTCTGCTTAGTGTTTGCATCTTAATCTTATCATATATATTCTTTTTGACTTTCCAAAAAGGTGCAAGGATAACGTTTATGTGCAGGTGATCTTCAGAGTTTGAAATACTCCAGAAGAAGGGGCATCAATGATTACTGTAAAGACCACAATTTCTGATACTTCTATCTTTCCCAACTTTTGTGTTTTTTTATATCTCAACTACTGTCATCATTTTATATCTTAGTTTGTGCTGATAAACTTTCCTATGATCCCTTTTTGTTGGATATGTCAACTATTCATGTGATTAATGTTGATCCAACAATTATTTCCAGAATATTTCAACCAGTTGAATGACTATGGTTCAAAACTAGTCTTCACAGTTGTAAAATGTTGAAAGCCATGGTTGTTGACTTGATTTGTATTAGAGGTTACTGGTTAGTTAAATAAGTCAGTAGTTAATACTCGTTTGTACAGAACTCCCTTTTTGATTCTCTGAATCTTCAATCTTCAATATGGTATCAGTTTCAATAATTTTGCAAGTTGTTTCTGTAGAGGAAAGTCAAGGGAAGGTTAACTTTTTGAGTGTTGAATGTGAGATGGCACTTTGATCGCACCACATGCTTAAGATGGGGTTGTGCTTGTTGCAGGTTCTGATTAATATACAAGTGCTGTAGTGTAAATTAGTTTCTTATCATGACAACAACCAGCGGCGAAGGAGCTGAGAAGATGGATGCAGAAGATGGTGTAAACTGCAGTGATTATGAGCATGACATAGAAAATGTAGATTTGGGGGATGTGAATGAAGAAACTAGAGGGTACTGGTCAGGGATATATGACAGAAACGTGGCTCATACAAAGCCACTTCTTATGAAAGGGACTAACACCACCTCCCAGATTGCTATTGTTGGTGCCAACCTCTGCCCTATTGAAAGCCTTGACTATGAGTAAGCAACTTGCTTTCTTTTTAATTTTGAGCTTAAACACACTATTATGTTTTAAGGAACATGGCTGGCATACTCTTTTTTTTTATTAGGTTAAATATGTTTATGGTTTTTAGTTTTAGTCTCTATAAAATATGTTTAAGCTACTTCAGAATTAATTCAGCAAGAAATTTTTCGGTCAACTGCATATAGAGGAACTTTTATCACTTCTGTCAATTTTTTTTTTTTTGGGAGGGGAATTTGTTGTCCTGTCTGCCACCTGCTTTTTGTTTCTTTACTTCAATCATACATAGTTCCACATAATTATCATTTCCTTCCAGCTACTTTCTGACATGATGATTCCTTTTAGTGACTATCTTGAATTGCAATTTTGCATTGGTGTCTCGTGCTTCCACTGATTGATCACTCTCAAATTTTGTTAATAATTAAACTAGTATATTAGTTGGTATAATGTATAGAATAAATGTTTATTTTTATATAATTAAAATTTACAATAAATATTTTTTAATATATACATTATATTATAATTAAAAAATTAAAATTAAAAGGCATATTTGAAAGAAAAAAAACTAAATTAAATGATTAATATATAAAATTAGGATAAGACATGTCTTATTGAGAGTAATAACAACTCATAAAAATAAAAATTAAAAAATTAAAAAAACTCGTAAAAACTCTTGTTGGAAAATAAGTCCTAAAAACACTTTCATTCAATGCAGATATTTTAATGTAGAGAGAGGATGTTCTTAAACACATATGTAGATTGGTAGTTTTGTAATTTATTTTCATCAAACAGTCGAATTTTAGTGGGTGTGGGATAAGTCACTAAAATTTGTGCTCAAAGTGTCGTTTGCAAACCTTGTTTGCAGGTTTGCTTCCTTATGATGTCAGAGTCCAGTTGTTTCAAATGGGAGTTTATGCTGTCTAGAATGTCTTTGTTTATAAATCATATATTGCCAAACAAAACCTTCTATCTTGTAGCTTAGCAAATTAGTTCTACTAATTTCTTGAGTTCGAGTCCTAGTGTGCAACTGCGTTAAACATTCAGAGAGAGATCTTTGTCGTCTATAATTAATATTACTACTGATCTGAGCACGATTGTCTTTGATGTAGGATACCTGCTATTTATAACAAAAAAATAGTTCTAAAAATTAGCTTTGCAACCTTCTGCCTGGAATATCAGGTACTCAAGTGATTAAATGGAGCAAATGTGTTCAGAATTTCATGTGATACTTGGGATCCCAAATTTCAGTACACAAGAGAAAGGTTGAAAGGGTTAACAACATTAACAACACCTTTAACTTAAAAATTAATTGAAATTGATAGGAGATGAACCTAATAATATAGATATAAAAGAAAGTTGAAAAAAAAAAAAGAAAAAAAAAAAAGGAAGAGAAGAGAAAGAAAAAGAAAAAATTAAATAAAATAAAGATGAAAGAAGAGAAGAAAATGAAAAGAAAAAGAAAAGCTAAAAGGGTAACTTAAAATTTTGTTACACAAAAAATATTAGACAGACCGAGTCTTTTTCAATAAAAGATATTATTGGTGAATGGAGAAGAAAAAACTAGAGAGAGGACAATATAGGGTCAAAAAGTTACCATTACTTCACAACCTCAAGAATAAAGTAGAATATTATAAACAATAACAACAACAAACAAAGAATTTTCCCATTATGTGAGGTCAATTATGTAAATTACCCGATTTCATTGTGGTGTGTGACTTCTATCCAAAATCAAGTAATATATATATATTGCTACTAATCAAGTAAAATATTTTGATTGAAAAAGAGTCCATTTCAGGAATAATTGTGCAAGTAGTTCATTAATTGTTTCTACTTCCTATACTTAATTATATTGGGAGTAAAAAAAATTTTACGTGTTTAAACATTTCTTCCTTTTGAATGCTGAGCAAAGGAGTATCTACATCATCAGTGCCTTCCACATTTCCACTATAGCTAGTTTTGCCTTATCAACTTATGTTTACAAATTTTAGAATAAGGTTGCATACACAATGACCCTCCCCCATTGTGACCCTACGTTAGTTTTTTAATGCCGGATTCTATTCTGCTTCAGTGCTTCTCCATGGTTGTATTTCTTTCCAATTTTCCATAGCATTTAAAGTCATATTATTATGCATCAGCTAATCAAAATTACAAATAGCAAGAACTTTGGAATTGTTTTGATTGCATTCGCAAGTCAGGTACTTAAGGAATGAACTATGACACCAGAATATTTATTCTTTAATTTCAGGACTTTTGACAATGAAATATTGAAGAATGACTGGCGTTCCAGGAAGAAGGTTCAGATAATCCAATATGTGATGCTTAAATGGGGATTTGCTCTTCTTATTGGATTAGGTACTGGATTGGTTGGCTTCTTTAACAGTTTTGCAGTTGAGAACATAGCTGGTTTCAAGCTGTTTATGACCACCAGTCTCATGTCTAAGCACAGGTGAGCTTGCTCCTAGGTCCAACCAGATGCATTTTGCAAACTGCTTAAGGGACATTTGGTCTGTACTTGATTTTCTGTTAGATGCTAATTGTTCTTTTCACAACTTTTACATTAAAGATATATATGATGTGCTTATAATGTAACTATTGAATTATTTCATCATGTTATTGTTCATTATTTAGTCAACTCTCTAAATCATAACCAGAAAATGTAAACATGTGATATTTATGCTTTCTACTCCTTCCCCCTTCCCAAAAGATGCATATCATATCACATCTAATACTTCTTGTATGCTTCTGGCACTTCTTTTCATTTGTCAAAACAAATTTTTTGAAAGTACAGAAAATGCTTTATTCCCAATTATTGGTTTATAAATTTGTCATCTGCTTACCAACTTAAATGCATCTATTATATAATATGCTTTTAAAATAAGCAATAAATGTATTGTGATTTGCAACTACTCTTTTTTCCTTAAACTTCCCTTTCAGGTAGTCTTTCTTTGTATTGGAGATGCAATTGGCATATTCAATATGCGACTACTTAGAGAGAGAAAGAGTTAATATATAATTTGGTTTCTGAAAGTGACATCCTGTTTATCTTTAATCCCTGAAAGTGTTAATATATGCAATTTGGTCCACCAAAGTATTAATTTTGCTCACATTTTGATTATATATTTGTGATGAAATATCTAAAATATAAGCAAATTGATACATTGAAAGACTAAATTGTACAAATGATCACTTTCATGTACCAAAAATAAACAGCATTTCACGGATTAAATCATATATTAACTCAATCTATATATTTATATTCTATCATAATTCACCAATTTAATGAAAAAAAAATCCTTGTAGAAATTATTTTCGGATCTTGGTTGAAATTATTTTCTCTCAGTTATCACTAATCCTTGTCATGTAAGGCTTTATGGTTGGCATTAATGTTCATATATTCTCACAGATTAGTAGTTCCAGTGCAGATATCTTGATGCTTTCTTAGCATATGCTGGTGCGAATATGTGTTTAGCAGCAGCTGCTGCTGCACTTTGTGCTTTCATCGCTCCAGCAGCTGCAGGCTCTGGCATTCCAGAGGTAAAAGCATATCTCAATGGCGTGGATGCTCAACATATATTGGCTCCAAGCACCCTTTTTGTAAAGGTGAATAATACTACAATACTAGGAGCAAGTCTACCCTTTTTGCATCAACACAGATAAAAATTGAATAACTCCTTGAACAAATGAAAATTACCCAATGTCCCAGTTTTCTATTTCAGATAAAAGAATTTTAGCGAAGAGTGAATATTATTTCGTCAGTAAGCCTTTTATTATATTTTTTTTTCTTGGAAAGGGTTCAATGCACTGCAGGATATATTACCAAGGAAAAGTTAAAACAATTTCTTAATTATTCAAGATAGGTGATTGTATATATATACTATTTATTGTGACATGTTTGGTGTTTCTTATACTTCTTTCTCTAGCTTTTTTTTATCTTATGTGTTTCTGCAAAATAATATGGAAAAGATAGACAGAGTTATACCAAAATGTTAGATAAAACCTATTCCAGTGCCTACACTTAAACATTGAGGTGAATTTGTTTATTGAAATGGTATCAGATTCAATGGCTAGGTACTACTAAATAATTTAATCCTCAATCTATTCTGATAATGAATAAAAAATATATTAAACTATGACAAGTTTCCTATAAAGGATTATTCTTTCTTATACTGATATAAGCTATTTTCTTTTATCTAGTTGACTAGCAATGGATAAGAGATTTCACATAATTAGATACGTTGAAAATGTTATTAGGATTAATTTCATCAGAGAATACAGCCACAACAAGAAAATCTTTTTTGCCACTAGGTGTAGCTTGTTACATTTATGAAATGTACCATCGTGTTAGGTCGAAAACCAAGTTTTCGAAAAGACCAATTTATCTCGGCAACACTTAGGCGGGTGTATTCAATTAGCATTTTAAAAATGTCAATCCAGTATACCTCCCTTAGCTTGTGTTGATTCATTCCTAATACATTGTGCTTTCCCATTTTTAGTGGTAAGAACAAAATAAAATAATTTACTTCTTGTGCCATGTTCAATGTCTTTATAAACCTATGGTTTTAACTGTGACAGATATTTGGTTCCATCCTTGGAGTTTCTGCTGGATTTGTGGTGGGCAAAGAGGGGCCTATGGTACATACAGGTGCATGCATAGCTTCTTTATTGGGGCAGGGTGGATCTCGCAAGTATCACTTGACTTGCACTTGGCTTAGATATTTCAAAAATGACCGAGACCGGCGAGACATGATTACTTGTGGTGCAGCTGCTGGTGTTGCTGCTGCCTTTCGTGCACCAGTAGGTGGTGTCCTCTTTGCCCTTGAAGAGGCAGCTACATGGTATCTATTTCTGCTAAAGTTACTCTTTCTCTCCCAACTTCATGGTATATTTATATTGCAAATTTGTAATTCTAATAAAAAAAATTGTCTATAATATGCAGTATAAGATGTTAATGGAAAAGAAGCAATAAAATGACATGAATAGTGGTAAGATAACCGTGAATGTGTAATCATTATTAGTGTGATATCATGCATAGATATCATACTTGTATCAAATACAATATGTATCTGATGCAGCGATATGATTACTCCAAAATTATATAAGGTATGGTGTAAGGTACGTATTTAGCTATGTATAAAAGAGCACATAACATAATAAATATATAATTGTAATTCTGCAAATCCAAATAAAGAATATACTTATTGGACATTACTGAAAATAAAATAAAGATTATAATGATCATCATAAATCACTTCTATTGTCTACAAATAGGAATAATATCAATTTTATCCCTTTCTTGAAATCACCCATAAAGAAGACAATTTTCATTTTGGTTCATCAAAGGACATGCTTCTATGTTTCTATGTTATACATACTTTAATGTCTCATATGTAGTTGTATTGGATTTTCGTAACTTTTTTTAAAGGTATTGGTGGAGTATTCAAGAGTATCGATATTGGATACAAATACGTGAAACAAATCAAAGTAATTGTGCTTAACTTTCAAGAAGTTAGAATTACATAACATGAAAGTTAGTAGTCTGTCTTATAAATAAATAATGAAAAGAAAGCAGGCAGCTAACTGTTTTTTTTTTTTTTTTTTGTGACGTCTAATTTTTTTTTTGGTGACGAGCTAACTGTTTACCATATGGAGTTGAAGTTAGTGTACTAAATAAAGTTTAATTGAAAGAATGGTCATTGAATTCATGAATAACTTCATTATGTTTGATAATTTATGGTCTTTAAGGTTTCTGTTTCTTTTCTATGGACAGATGGAATATGATGTCTACACAATATATCTTCAAATTAATGCCTTGAATACTCAAATATTTATGCTATGAGTAAAAGGGTATCCACCTTCTATTTAAAAGATTTTAAAAAAGGAACTCTGCTTCATGTTTTCTGGTTTTAATCTAATGATCTTAACTGCATGACAAGATAGATGATATGGTTGATGCTATGTATTGTAAATTATGGCCATTTTAGAAAACTGAACATTTTCATTTATTTTTTATGGGCCATACGTTCAGGTGGCGGAGTGCTCTTCTTTGGAGGACTTTTTTCACAACAGCAGTGGTTGCTATTGTTTTAAGAGTTGCAATTCAGTTTTGTGCCACAGGGAAATGTGGGCTATTTGGGGAAGGTGGTCTGATATTGTATGATGTTAGTTCAGCCAATATAACATATAGTGCTAGTGGGATATTTGCTGTACTACTAATGGGAGCAATTGCTGGAATTCTTGGAAGCATATATAATTACCTTGTGGATAAGGTTGTTCGGACATACAGCATCATCAATGGGTATGTCCTCACATTCAAAGTTAAATAGTTCTTAGCCATTTACTTGCTGTTTTCTAATCATGCTTACAGAACATACTTTCTCTAAAGTGAGTGTTGGAAAACCGCCCTAACCCACCTTAATTGCGGTTATCTCTAACCCATCTTAATTGCATCCTCTTTAGGGGCTGCCTTATTTTCAGCCTCATCCTAGTAGTTAATCTCACATTGACTAGAGACATAGCTTAAATGGGAATTGAGCTAAGCCAGGTCCATGTTACAAAAGAGAAAAAAAGTGGCATAAGATGCCGATAGCCCTAAGGGTGTTTTGAAAAGCTGCCTTAATTGCTACCTCTTTGGGATTGCATTAATTTCCGTGAATAGAGTTTATAAAGCGTGGACAGCCCTCACCTTACATATGATCGTGTGGAGTTGAGTTTGTCCCTAAGCCCAAATTCTAAAAGTGAGGAAATAAGGGTGTGTTTACCTTGATTAAATTAGAGTACTTTATAAATTTAACCACTTTAAATTTAGGATGGATGCATCCTTATAAATTTAACCAATTTAAACTATTCATTTAATCCTATAGTTGTCCTTATATTAAGTTTTAGTCCCTATACGAAAAATTCGAAGTTTTAGTCCTTGAATAGTTTTTTGTGGCACTTAATCACTGTCAGAAATTTTTTGTAGCAGTTTTGCACTATCAGATAGTGTTATATGATATTAGCAATGAGGACCAAAACTTAACTTTTTATTCATGTGTAGGGACTAAAACTTAAAATGAGGACAACTGTAGGGATCAAATGAATAGATTAACCTATAATGTATTAACAATGTAACTAATGACCCTTTTATTTTGTGGCAGAAAAGGTGCATTTTCCAAAATCTCTCTTGTTGTCACAATTGCACTTTTGACATCATGTTGTTATTATTTCTTGCCTTGGATTGCATACTGCATTCCCTGCCCTTCTAATTCGACAGTGATCTGTCCCTCTGTTGATGAGTCTGGAGAGTACAAAAACTTTCAATGCCCACCAGGCCACTACAATGATCTTGCTTCTCTGTTTCTGAACACCAATGATGATGCTATTCGCAATCTATTTAGCCCCAGGATAATCAAAGAGTTTCATATTACCAGTTTGTTTATCTACTTTGCTACTATTTACTGTCTTGGGATAATCACTTATGGCATTGCTATTCCATCCGGGCTCTTCATTCCTGTGATACTTGCTGGTGCGGCCTATGGCCGTCTTTTCGGCCGGCTCTTCGAAACGATCACCAAACTTGACAGAGGACTATTTGCCCTACTTGGAGCTGCTTCCTTCCTTGGTGGCACCATGAGAATGACAGTGTCTCTTTGTGTCATATTGCTTGAGCTCACTAATGATCTCTTGTTACTTCCACTTATAATGTTGGTCTTATTAGTCTCAAAAACTGTGGCTGACAGCTTCAACAAGGGTGTCTATGATCAAATACTTAAGATCAAAGGACTTCCTTATATGGAGGCTCATGCAGAACCTTACATGAGGAATTTAGTAACACGCGATGTTGTTTCAGGTCCATTGATAACCTTTTCTGGCATCGAAAAGGTTGGGAATATATTGCATGCATTGAATACTACAGGGCATAATGGGTTTCCTGTCATTGATGAACCACCTTTCTCAGATGCACCAGAGTTATGTGGGCTTGTACTGAGGTCTCATTTACTAGTGTTACTGAAGGAGAAGATCTTTTCAAGAGATAGGGGTTTTGCGAATCAAAGGATCTTCCAAAGAATTTCTACTTTGGATTTTGGAAAGGCAGGATCAGGAAAGGAAATCAAACTAGAGGATCTTGATATCCAAGAGGAAGAGATGGATATGTATGTTGATCTCCATCCCATAACTAATGCATCTCCTTACACTGTGATTGAGACAATGTCACTTGCCAAAGCTGCTATTCTTTTCCGCCAACATGGACTCAGGCACATGTGTGTTGTTCCAAAGAGCCAAGGGGTATGATATCTTTTTCTTTTCCCTCCCAAAAAATGTTATTATATACCCCTTCACTTGAATCTGCCATCTGCATTCTTTGGCCATGTAAACATTACAGTTTTTCATCTCTTTGTTTACAGTTTATTTGAAGATTCCAAAATAGATAAACCATCAATTTTGTCCTTGAAGCATGAACTTCTCTCATAAATAGTCCCTAAAGTAAAGTGTTTAAGTAATCATTAAAAGCATGGGATATTCATCACTTTAAATAATCCTTAACTTGATGTATTTTAGTTAAGTTTAGGGACTAATTTTTGAAAGGTTTTTTAGTATTTGGATGACTACTTGACGTGAGTTTTAATACTTTTAGCACTACATGAGTAGTTTTTTATATTAGGGAATAGGGACCATTCAGGAAATAGGGCAATAGTGTAAGGATAAAGTTGATGGTTTACTCATTCCATTAGATCCAAGGAGCATTTACAAAAACTTATTTGAATTTATAGAGGTGACCTATGAGTTTTGACCTTCTTATAAGCTCTTATCTTATTTCAATAATAAGTCTCATGGAGAAGCTTACTAAAATTCTTTTTAGCTTATTTCAGTAAGCTTCATCATTGAGCTCATGAATAAACTCTCATTTTAATAAGAGTTATTGAATAAGTACTTAGTTAAGTTGACTTCTTTTCCTTCACTTGATGCAAAATATGCTAACAATCCCTTCATATTGCAGAGACCTCCAGTTGTTGGGATTCTAACACGCCATGATTTTATGCCAGAGCATGTTTTGGGACTTTACCCTGATATCAAGCCTCACAAATGGCAATGAGGGATCTCATTGAAAAATATTCTTTGTTCTGTGTTGGAGTGTTGCATTCATTAGTTGATCAAAGTTTTTATATACAGTAGAGTGCAATTATTATTCATAGAACACTTGAAGCAAAAAATGCTGCTTAAGAAGTGACTTCTCTTGTACATGTTGCTTGTTTGATTTTTTTGAATAAATTTGCAAGCTTAATGATCAATGCTCTTTGTATGATAATGTTAATGTTAATTAGGCAAATGTACTGCGATACCTTTGAATCATACCACTGTTACCATATATATGAACTAAGTTCCAGCATAGAATTAGTATGTAATGTATTGTTTGGTGATCACAGAAATTGTTTAAACTATCATATTGATAACATAATCATTCCAATTTGGCTAAGCTTGCAAAAATATGAGACTTAGGTTTGATTTTCATTGTCAGCATTCTAAAAAAAAAAACCCTTAGATATGGTTGAAGTCAAAGTGATAAAGTTCATCAATTTTTGTTTACCATTGAAATGTGTTGGAGATTCCTGTATACTTACATGAGTTGCATTTAAGTGGGTTAAGAAATATGTTATATTTTGAAGAATAACACAAACATTGACCAACTGAAAGCGCTGATAATTAAAAGATAGTGAGATTTTTTAGTTTTCTTAACTAAATATCTTCTACCCAATAGTGAAAAATTGAATCTTTTGTTAGGAACAAAAACATCAAGATGAACAAGCAATTAAAGCTTTCGCATATGAGAAATTAAATAATTAAGTGTCTCAATTTTATGGTGATTTCAATCAATCTTCATATAATATGTAATTAAGTAATAAGTATTATTAATTATTTTCTTATAAATTAAAAAAAAAATTGCATACATATCATATATAAATTGATTGATATCATAGTTAATATTCAGTTATTCATAACTCCTAATAATGTTTCCAACCCCTCGTACCCCACAAGAATACTGCTTTCTCTCCAACTAAGCCGTACCACCCACTTCTTCTTCCTCTTATCCATAAATCATTCAATATTCTCTGTAGCCCTGCTACTTTCAAAAGAGCCAAAGTCTTATGCAGAAACATTACATGCAAGATTATTGGAATGGGACCATACAAGTTGAACCTCACAAAATTAAACTTCCAAATGGCAAGAACACTATGAGATGCAAGTGGGAATTGTCATGTGTACAATCAACTTGGAAAAAAAAATTGGAGTTGATCCTTTTTGGGGGTTTATTTCAAGTATTAATGATTCATTTCCTTTTACTTGACATTATCCTTCATCTTCACCCAACCACAAAAGTCTTGTCATTGTTTAGCACAGGCCAAAAAACAAATGAACGGATGCATGATATTTTCCTTCGTACAAAATATCATTACAAAGAGAACTTGTGTCCCCAAATCCGTAATTTCTTTATTATATCAAAATTGATAGCAAATAGTGTTATGTCGGCCTTCAGATAACGCTGAGGCTCTAGGCACACTTACACTAATTAGCATCTTATTTGGCAGTTTTCTAAATGGTAAATTTACACCATTGAATGAGTTATTTTCTATTGACATTAGAAACAAATTACACTATGAATGTTACATATTTTAATGAATTATCTACTTATTTAATGAATTATCAATTTATTTACCAAAAATAAAATTGTCTCCTTTCAGTTTATCAATGGATATAACATTTTTAGTGTGAATTTTGGGGCATGGATATTCTTATTTGAACATCTTATATTTGGTTATTGGAATTATGTTCATAAGCTTGTATTAATAATCTTTTGGCACAGACACGAGAATGTAAGAAAGAGAGATTAAAAAAAAAGGAAAAAAAAAAGAGAAGAATTTCTGAAGTATATATTGAAACTGTTGCACTTTAACACTATCCAAATTGTCTTCTTTTTTTTTTTTTGAAATAATATTACGTTATAAATTAATTATTCTCATTGTCTTTGTCTTACCAAAAAAAAAATAAAAAATGCTAATAAACAAACATAATAGTGTCTGTCTTTTCACCACAATAAATAATGTGAATAAAAAAATGAAAAAGAGATAATTAAAAGGAAAGCAATGTAAAAGAAGAAGAAAAAAATGTGAGATAATTAAAATTGTACTAGACTATTTTTTTACATAACTCATAAATTACTAGAATCATGTAAGAGAGTATCGTTTAGCGACGTTAATTTTTACTATAGTCAATTTAACACACAAACTTAATGGTTACCCAGTTATATCGGACAACAACAATCATACACAATAACATTATAATCACGTAACCATCATAGCAATATGATCTATTTCCATACAATACATGTTACGTGTCCTTCCCTTTTTTCTCCAACCTTCATATACAACATAGACAAATAATTAACGTACTAAAATACCCTTCAATATCACATTGGCCATTTGCTTGGGCCATAAACTCCTTGACATCATAAACAAGCTAGAAGTTTCGGGCAATTCAGAAAAAAGTAAAAAGCATGAAACGTGTTTGGATAATTGATTAATTGCACCTCTTTTCCCGATTTCCTCAACCACTCATAATACTTTCTTTGCCAATCATGCAACGTGTCAAATCCATCCACAAACACAATCGTATTCGGATAATCCAAACCTGAAATATCCACCGCATTGGACCCACTCACGTTAACCGCTTCATGATCCCGGTCCGATCCATTTGGCAAGAACACCTTCCAGTGCCAATCGATTCTATCCACCGAAATAACCGGTACCCGGTTTAATTGGATTTCGGATTTGGTTCTCTCTTCTCCTCCTAAATACGGTTAAACCGGAACTAACCCGATAATGTTCGTTCTTTGTAGCTTCTCTTTAGAAACCCGAACCGCAACGTGATGGGCCAGGTTCGCACCCGCGCCATCACCCGCTAAAACATTTGGTGACGTCAGCAGCGGCAGGTAAAACGCTGCCGTTTTGGTCGATGAATTTTAAGACGTCGAAACCGTCGTCGTATTGGGAGGGGTAGCAGTGTTCAGCGGAGAGGCGGTAGTTAAGGGAGATAACGACGGCGTTAAGAGAGCCACAGTAGAAGCGACAAACGGCGTCGTAAAGGGTTGAAGCTGCGGAGAAACACGTTGATTCACGAATAAAAAAAGTACCTTGTCTTTTTCCATTTGATTTCTTTCGAGTTCCATCAAAGCATCCAAAACACGTTGAAACACATGGAAAAACAGTGTACGTAGTTGTTCTTGTCCCGTTTTGCTTCTTTGGTTTTCACGGTAGTCCTTTGTTAGCATCTTTTCTCATAAACAAAACCATACATGCATTCTCGATCTCTTCATTAGTCATAAATAATTGTTGCCCAGTATCACTCTCCGAGTCACCAACCGAGTTTTAATTTTAACTCGCAACCAACCATGGAAGACGCAACCACCACCAAACCAACCCTTCCATGGAAAGTTCGTTTATCCATTTTCCTCCTTTCCACCTTCATCACCGCATCTCGCCGATCCAACGGCACCGTCAATCGCCGTCTCTTCAACCTCCTTGACCGGAAACTCCCCCCAAACCCCGTCCCCGTTAACGGCGTTTCCTCCACCGACGTCACTGTCGACTCCACCCGCAACCTCTCCTTCCGCCTCTTCATTCCTTCCTTCGCCGCCGTCTCCACCGCCTCCCTTCCCGTCATTGTTTACTTCCACGGTGGTGCATTCTCGTTCTTCTCCGCAGCTTCAACCCCTTACGACGCCCTTTGTCGCCTCTTCTGTCGCTCACTTAACGCCGTCATTGTCTCCGTTGACTACCGTCTCGCCCCGGAACACCGTTACCCCTCTCAATACAACGACGGTTACGATGTCTTAAAATTTCTCGACAAGAACCAAAACAGCACCGTTTTACCAAATGTTGCTGACGTCACGAGGTGTTTTTTGGCTGGCGATAGCTCGGGTGCGAACTTGGCCCACCACGTGGCGGTTCGGGTTTGCAAAGAGAGGCTCCGAATGGTTAATGTTATCGGGTTGGTTTCTATTCAACCTTTTTTTGGAGGAGAAGAGAGAACCAATTCCGAGATAAGGTTCAAACGTGACCCGATTGTTTCGGCAGATAAAATGAATTGGCATTGGAAGGCGTTTTTGCCAAACGGGTCGGATCGGGACCATGGAGCAATTAATGTGAGTGGCCCAAATGCTTTTGATATTTCAGGTTTGGATTATCCGAATACGATTGTGTTTATGGGTGGGTTTGACCCGTTACGTGATTGGCAAAGAAAGTATTTGGAGTGGTTGAAGAAATCAGAAAAAGATGCACAGTTAATTGATTATCCAAACTTGTTTCATGCTTTTTACTTATTTCCTGAATTGCCCGAGACTTCCCTGTTTATTTCTCATATCAGGGATTTTATGACCAAGCAAATGTCCAATGTGGATTGAAGGTTCTCTTGTTATTGTTGAAGGAAACAAATTAGGAGGTTATTTGTTTTTCTACGTTTTTGAAAGTTAAAGGGAAGTGTGTGTAAAATATATGGAATTGCTTTGGTGGATATAATGTTATTTAGTGGCAATGTTGATTATTTGGTAATCAATTCCTCGTGTTATTTATACTACTTATTATAAAGATAAATAGTAACTATATTATCTTTTTTTTAGAGAATATAAACTACATTATCAAAAAATGTAAATATTAAAAAAAAAAATCACTGTAACCCCAGTGCCCGGAGGCTCCACGCTATGCGCAGGTAAGAGGGAGAGATATTATACGCAACCTTACCCTTGCATATGCAAAGAGGCTGTTTCCGGATTCGAACCCATGACCAACAGGTCACCAAGACACAACTTTATTTTTATTGTATAAAGGTAGCTATAACTTTCTCACCTTGCACGACTCTAAAACACAACTGGTTTGCTTCTTTTCATTTTGTCACTTAAAAAAGATTAATGGGATTTTTTTTTCATGTCTCGACCAACACCAAAGAAAAATTTATGTGTAATTTGAATGTATGTTTTTGCTAGTGGATGTGATTTGATAGACTAACCTAAGTTTTTGATATAATTCTAATAGTAAACAAATCATTTTTAAATGGATACTCAGTGTATAATGGACACGAATTTTCTCCAACTAAATGAATAGTAGAAAGCCATTATTCATGCCCTACTCGACCCGATGGCATTCATTCAACCCTAATGGTGGATGTCATGTTTTAATAATCTTTGGCTATAGCATGCGCGGCAAT
This sequence comes from Glycine tomentella, assembly GCA_007407185.1. Lineage (NCBI taxonomy): Eukaryota > Viridiplantae > Streptophyta > Magnoliopsida > Fabales > Fabaceae > Glycine > Glycine tomentella. The sequence goes on from PYAF01002323.1 coordinate 60,087, forward strand.
GTAATGCATATAACTACTAATTACCATATCAATTTCATAACATAAATACATGCATGTTTATCCAATTTCTGTCTTCGCTTTCAAACAAAGACAATTTATTTTTTCTCCAACACTATAACAACAAAAATTTAAACCCTTAGTTCACGTAGATAATTTGCTTGTCGATGAAATCCTTGACATGGGAAGCAAACTGATCGAGAAGTATCGTGCAAATCCGAAAACAAGTGAAAACCATGAATCATATTCATGATTTTCTCAACTGCTCACAGTACCTCCTATGCCAATCCTATAACTAGGGGAGGGTATACTGCTTAGGCCCGTGGGCCGGTCCATTAAGCCTGTGGACCTCACAGATAATGGGCCTATTTTTTAATGTCCATATAACTATAGGTGTTTTTTTTGCCTAATCTGTGAAACCGCCAACTTTGCGGTTTATTCCCATGCATTCACGTCAAAATCGTTATCTAATCCTTAATCCAAATGAAACACTTGAAAAGGAATCTATGTTAGCCTTTTATTCGATGAAAAAGGATTATATTTTTAAAATTAGTTCTTTTATTTTTTATATCAAATAATAACTTTTCAATTTTAATCCTTCCCTTTCTTTTTATTTATTTAAAATTAACTTTACTTTATAGGAAATATTAATGGTTTAACAAGATTATAAACTATTAAAAAAGTATATGTAAGTGTTTGTACATGTGTGTGTGTGTTTGTAGAAAATATTTGTGATTAAAACAAGTTTATAAACTATAAAAAATAAGTATATGTACGTACGTGTGAAATTTGTTCATTTTCAATAATAATCCAAAATTTAACATTGATACTTTATTCAATTCGAAATCATATTGGTTAATTACAATTAATAAGTATATGATATATATTGTCTACGTACAGTCTAGAGAAAATTTGTTAGAAAGATTTGTTACTTAGAATTAAATAAAGGGGAAAAGGATAACATTTCATAAATAAATATATACCTCTAAGAAAGTTTTTCAAAATTAAAGGATAAAGTTTGTCAAAACCAATCCATCACTCCATGACAGATGTGTACAAGGGTCTCAAAATAATGCATTCCTTAAACCATACTAGTCTCAAAAACACAAAGGAAAAGGAAACAAAAAATGACCATATGGTTAGAAGGTTTAATTTCAGTTTACGTCTTCATTGTTAATTTCCTCTGCTAACAACATTAAAGTCTTCCTCCATATCCAGCTTAGGACTCTAATTAGAAGCTAGATAGTTCCTCAAAGCCAACTTCTGATATCTTCACCCATGTGTGTATGCCATAAAGAATATATAATTTATCACCCTCAATGATTGCAATATCCTATTGAGAAGGTCTTTCATCGTCTGTTTTCTTGCCTGCGTTTTGTCATTAATTTATAATCTGAATGAATACAAGATTACAAGTGTTTTTAAGAATTTCTCAATTAAAAAATTATATCTAAAAAAAAAACAATTATGACTTATATCTAAAAATGCATTTATTATGTAAAGGAAGACAAAGAGTGACTCAACCTTTTTCTGCATTTGAAATCCTAACTAGTGGAGCTAGGGGTTAGATGAGAAAAAGACACATCAACCTTGTTACTAATAGTTAACAGTGAATAATGCTGAGGGGGATATGTCCTATCCCTGTGAGTCACTGAAACATATCTCAATATCTTTGCTAGAAACGAATGATATGACGCCATTTTGGTTTTGGTTTATGGGTTTTGGATGTCGTTGATGCCATTGTCGTGTCGTTCTGTGATCGGGAGAGTGAGTGTGAACAGTAAGAAAAGGGGAATTACAAAGGAAAGAAAGCATGCGGGCAACACGACAAGATATTTTTGTTTATCTTACGTCGTTTTCGTTGGTTCTTTTTTCGTCGTAGAAAGAAGGTAGGATGGTTGTTAGAGTTGTTACCGCCAGATTGAAAATAAATTAATTATTTGGTGTACAAGGTGGTGAAGTTTCTCGAAATATATAAAAGCTTTTTTTATAGCAAGAACAAGACGTTTACGAAAAAGGAAAATTATTAACTATAATTAGGCCATTAAATTTGGTGGGTGCCGATGAATAATTTTGAATTGGGATTTTTTCTCTCGGCGGGGGTGGGGGAGATTGAAAGGGACTAAGCCTAAAGAAAATTAATGCACAACAAGAAGACATTTTTTCCCCTCTAAATTAGGTATTTTGATTTAACTAAAATTAACATTTTATATCAATAATTAGTATTTTTATTTGAGCATTATTTAATATGACTATTTTTTATATAATTAAATTTTTATATTAAATAAATATTTTAAATATATAAATTATATTTTAGATTTACAATGAATAATTTAAATAGTAATTTAAAGTTACTTTTAGCAATTTATAATTTCATTTAAAAGATATTTTATGATAATTCTTAATACCTTAAGAATACAAAAATATATTTAATATTTTTATATATTAACAAGAATAATTACTGAAAAATTGATTTTTTAACCATAATAGATAGTCCTCTCTCAATATTATTTATTTCATATCTAAAGACTAGCTAGTAATCTTTTGAATCACTTAATTAAAGAAGATAATTTGTTATCACTTGTGTCAATTATTATTAATATTAAAAAAGTAATCTACATTTTTAATACAATGACAATAATTATAAAATTGAAAATAGAGGAAATTTATGGTATTATATTAATGTTGTTTTTTTTTACCTAAATTGACATTTATCTCAATAAACAATCCTTTGTAATTAAATTAATGATAATATACTCTTATATTATAAATAAATTAAAGATACACAACATAGAAAATAAAACTTTCACCCCCTCTCTAGTCTTTCAAGTTTCAATGAGAATTAGATATTTCTAGTATATCTGTACATGAAAGGACATTTCTTATTTCATGCAAGAAATAAATGGGTGGGCTCATTATTGGGCAGTTGAGAGATCTGTAAGGAGGTTGGAACCGTAGAGGCCTTGAAAAGATTGAATTTCTAGATGGGTTCACGGCTTACCTTATGAAACATATTTGTTGCAGATGGGAACATTTTTATAAACATGGTGTATTTCTTTCTTTTTCTCTTTTTTAGGAAACGATGTATAATTGTTTTAGAAATATCAAACTGAATTAAGTTTAATGGATTGATTTTTATAGTTTGATATTTATACATATATATTGTAGACTATTACAATCATTTTGTTTGATTAATAACATTTAAAAAAAAACTTTTATAAGAAAAGAAAAGAAAAGCCATGTGCATCACAAGTCCCCTCAATGAAAACTAAGTATATTTATTGTTATCATGTCATGTGTTGTTAAACCTCGTGTATAGAATGGATGCGAAAAATATATACTTAATTAGCTTGGGATATGAGATTAGTTATAGGATTTGAAATATATTTTTGTTTATTATAAAAATTTAGGAGGAGGGGATAACGCTTCAATTCAAAATAGGAAAAGTCTAGGAGCTCAAGGAAGTGAATTAAGGAACACTTATAGATATATTTATATTTATCTATAGTATCTACAATTAATAAGTTAATTACTTTGATTAATGGATCAAGTTATTTAAAAGTTACAAAAAGAATATAAAATATATATTCAATTAACATGTGCATTGCAGAAGATTACTCCACTAATAACTTCAAAGATAGTGAAGGATACATTATCTTATGGATCTATTTATTTTTCTTTGTATTTTGTTTTTACTTTTCCATACGCACACATATACATCCATAAAGAACTATAGTGGCATAGATGCTTCTCTGGATATCTTGTTAATTAGTAGACATGGAAATGGGTATGTGGTTTTTCTTGTCCCAACCTCCACGTTTTCAAAATGATTCTCCTACCAGTCCTCATCTTCGAAGGATATGGAATTTTTTTCCCGTCCCTATCCCCGTTAGATATCCGATACATCCATACAGCTTATAATTTAAAAAATATTTTTTTGAAAAAGATTGATTGAAACTAAATATATTATTTATTCAAGGAGTTAAGTTTAAAAAATTGAACAAAAACTATATTTTTTTTAAAAATGAACAAAATAAGGATATTTTAATAATTATATGCGTTTGGATACGGGGACAATGACGAATACGAGTATGTACATATCCATATTTGTCCTTATCTTGATTTTAAAAAGTAAAAAAATTACCTATACCCATAATCATGCTTGGTTAAAGCAAGAATTATCTGTCAAAGTTGGGACGAGAACATAGTGATACATGCAAGTATAGATTTGTGAATCATGTCTACTTGTTAGGGAGGTAAAGTGCCCACTTAGTCTAACATATGTTTAGGCTTAAAACAATTTTTGAGGTGAGAGTGATCAGCAAAGTAATAAAGATGTTTGAGAGGGTGTTAAGAATGAATTGAAAGTGCAGAGAGTACATTTTATGAGCTAAATTTAGTAATATATTAAAAACAGTTTAATTAATCAAAATTAATGACTATTTGTTTTTTAAGCAAAAGATAATGACAAAAAAACCACGGACCTTACAAAAAAATCATCTAACATTCAAATCCCATTCACAGATAAAAAAAAACACACACACCTTAATTATTAGGATAAATTATGCTTGCAATCCATGTAAAATTTGAAAGATATTATTTTGGCTATCATAAAATTTTTCGTACTAATTTGATTATTGTAAAAATAAAACATATTTTTATGGTATTTAGTGATAACTATGTAAAAATAAAACATTTATAAATTTCCATCACTTTCTAGATAATTTTTTTGCACTTTATGATGAGTAATAAAGAAAAATGAGATTAAAAGAGAAGATAAAACATTATTAATTTTTAATATCTCCTAAGTGTTATTGAAAAAATAGATAAAAAATAACTACATAAATAAATCATAAAAAATATATGTTATTTTTATAGAAACAAAATTAATACAGAATATTTTATAACAATCAAAATATTACTTTTAAAATTTTGGAGAGATCCAAACATATTTCACCCTCATTTCTATACACAACTAACTAATAGTAATGAAATTTTACAAATACTACATACTTTTTTATGTTTTAGAAGGGTTGAAACAAGAACTTGCATAGCCATACACTTGACTCAAACATGAACTTATTATATATTTGATTTGAAATCAGATTCTGTTGGTGATGAAATCCTTGACCTGTGAGATCAACTGAGATGACTCGGGCAATTCAGGAAATATATAAAACGCATGAATCATAGTTGGATACTCAATCAATTCAGCATTTTTTCCTGATTTCTTCAACCACTCACAATACTTCTTTTGCCAATCTTGTAACGGGTCAAACCCACCCACAAACACAAGGGTATCCGGGTAATATAAACCCGACAAATCCTCCGAATTTGGCCCGCACACATTCACCGCTCCATGATCGCGATCCGACCTGTCCGGCAGAAACGCCTTCCACAGCCAGTCCGTCCTCGCCGTCGATACCAGCGGTGCCCCCTTTAACTTAACCTCTGCAGCCGTCCGCTCCTCCCCGCCAAACCACGGCTGGATTGAAATCAACCCGACGACCCGAATTTTCCGGAGCCCCGACTTGGAGACCCGAACCATCACATTGTGAGCCAAATTCGCGCCGGCGCTGTCGCCGGCAAGGAAGCATTTCGACAAGTCAGCATTTTCCGGCAGCACCGCGCGGTTTTCGTCGAGGAATCTGAAGATCTCCTCGCCATCGTCGTACTGGGAAGGGTACCGGTGTTCCGGCGTGAGGCGGTAGTTGACGGAGACGACGACGGCGGGGATTCGCCGGCAGAAACGTCGGCAGACGGCGTCGTATACGAACGAATCAGGCGAGAGGAATGCGAAGCCGCCGCCGTGGAAGAAAATGACGACGGGGAGGCTGCCGTCGCCGGAGGCGGCGGCGGTGGGGTTGTAGATTCGGAACCAGAGGTTCCGTTTGGCGTCGACGGTGACGTCTTTGGTGGAAACGCCTTTAACGGGTTTGGCATTGGCTTGGGTTTTGATATCGAGGAAGTTCATGAGACGGCGATTAACGGTACCGTTAGAGCGGCGTGCAAAGTCCGTTAGGGTAGTGAGAAAGGAAATTGAAACGCGGGTTTTCCATGGTAGAACCGGTTTTGGTTTTGGAGTTTCGGAAGCCATTGTTCGTTTGGTTCTGTGTTTGGGAGAGTGAGTGAGTGAAAAGTAAGGTAAAGAAGGGGTATTACGCAAAGAAAGCCAACACGACGCGATTTTAAATATAATTTTCGTCGTTTGGCATTTTCTTTCAATGGTCGTAGAAGAAAGTTGGCGGGTAGTTGATGGGTTAGGAAAATAATTGGAGTTTCTTTTAGCAGAGTCTTGTATTTGATTGGGTTTAGATAGGTGGGTCCACGAGTTTTTGCACCAAGTTGTCTGTGGAAAAAGAATAAAAAGTACCAACCAACTAAACCGTTACGTTTGGTTGGAGAATAGTTTTAAATTGGAAAAAAAAATTCAAGGGTTAGAAAAGAGTATCTTAACTTAAATACTTGATAAATTAGATTAACATTTATGTATTATCAACAGGTACAATCATCTAATAAAAAAAATGCATTTGTGCTATATATGAGTTTTAAAGTGATTATTGTATATTTTTTTTTGAAGAAAGTGATTTTTTTTTCGCAGAAGAAAGTGATTTTTGTTAAAAGTTAAAAATTTGACATATATAACTTTAAAAAAAACTTGACATATATGAAAATTTATTGTTGAATAATAGTAGATTTTTTTTTTTTATATTATGGTGAATATACTTTTTACAACAACAAAATCAGCATATGTATTATGTACTATTTTTGCTTATTCGATTTTTTCTTTAATTACAGTATAATATAGTGCTTGACCTTTATTATGTTTTTTTGTCTTTGATAAAAGGAGAAGTTAGACTAAATATTTTTATATGAAAACTCTTTAAAATTTAAGCACATTAATTTTAATGAAGAAATTATACTTTTATATAAAGTAATTAGAGAATCTTTTTGTTAGTTTTTTTCCCTGATAAATCTTTTAGTCCGAATATTTTTTAATTGAGAGTTAAGAATAATCTCTCAAAATATTAATATCCATTTAACGTTAAAATGATTTGGAACTTTTTTACCAAGACTTCATTTGAATCCCATATGTGACTTTTTTTCGAATTTCTTTTAGTGTTGAGGAAGATTGTTCTCTTTTTTTTTTATTGACAAATCATAGGAATAAAATAATGAAAAATAGTTAGGAGGGCACCAGAAGCACCTTCCCTGTAAAACCATGCACAGAAAAAACAAACACATAGTGTTGCGGAAGATATCATCCATTATTCTTCTTTTCTGAGAACATACAAACTCTGCAATTTACGGAGACTTTGATTGTAGTGTCCCAAAATAAAAAATTATTTATTGAGTGTCACATGAAAAGTAAATTTTATCATAACGTCACACCTTATATTTCGTTTGTCAGGTTAGTAATATAAGTGGTGACAGTGGTGCAAGTTAGTGGAGGTAATTTATTTAAAAATAAAATTAATAATTATTATTATTATATAAAATAGTTGGATTCAAATATGAAGATAAGAGAAATAAAATATGAAATTTTAAGATAAATAATTGTATTTTATTAAAATAAGAGGATATATTTATTTATTCTTATATGTGAATTGGTAAGTAAATTTAAATACATAAAATTAAGGGATTCAAAATATAAAAATATGAGATATAAAATATGATATTTTTTTGTATTTTATTAAAATAAAATGATATATTTACTTACTTTTTTACATTTAAACTGTTAAGAAGGTTCAAATATATAAAATTAGAGAATATAAAATATAAAATTATGAGATATAAAATATAATATTTTAAGACAAATACTAATAATTTTATTAAAAAAAGGGGATGCATCTACCCATATTGATCCACCTGTGCGTGATGGACACATGGTATATAGAAAATAATTCGCTCAGATAATTGACAAGTAAAATATACCGCGTTGTTAATGTGATATTCATGTAAATAATTTTTTTTTTGGGCACACTATAGTCAAAGTCTCCAATTTACGACTAGCATAAAGTTGCTTGTTCTTTCTTTGGGAAGGCCTCTTCGCCTTCATCTTATTTTTGATTTGATAGCTGAGAGGAAAATTCTCTTTGAAAAAAAGCACAAGGATGATGTATGGATGGTGATGTGATGAAAAAAAATAAATAAATGTAGTAAAGAGGCTAATAAAGAATGCAATGAATGCACAGTTGCACATGAACATGATCCATCTTTAATATGAAGATGCATCCTTCAACTATTAGGCATGCAATGATGCAATGCCAATGGGATGGATTGCGACAGTTTTGTCTGACTTCATCTTTTTTATTTTTTATTTCCCCCAAAAGGAAAGGAAGACAATTTTAAAGTCAAGATTATTAGCAGAAGAGATTATAAAAGTATTTAGATTTAATTACGAGTTTAATGATTATATGTTTATAAATATAAAATAATTGTATAATTAATTAACGAAAAATTATTGAAAGTATGACTCTTATGGAAAAATCATCTTTAGTATAACATTTAAAATAATTATTATAAAATTTAACAAATTTATTAAATTAATTAGATTACATTATAAAATTGTTTCATAGTAAACAACCTATTTTTTTTCTCCAATTATACTCCAAATGGGTTTTAACTAGCTTTATTTTTCACCTCTCATTTGTTTTCAAATTTAGTTCATTTATAGAGATAGTTATTAATGTATAAAGTATATTTTACCATATCCTAATCTAATATTTTAAAGGATATTTTTTTTATTTTGTGAAAGAAATAAATGGTGAGTTGATTGGGCGGTTGATGGGTGGTAATAGTTAGAAGGCTTGAAATTTTTTGCATGTGCTCACCTTATCAAACCTGTTCATGCCAACATTTATAAGTATGAACTGTATTTCTTTTTTTTTTTTCTTCTCTTTTTGGCGAAGTCGGGTGTAATTTTTTTTTTAAATGTCAAACTGAATTAAGTTTAATATATTGATTTGTATAGTTCGATATAGAATTACCTTTTATATTATATTTAAAACTGATTTTATTAATTAAAGTATATTTTGACATTTAAAATTAAAATATTAAATTATATATTTTAATACTTTTAAATATTTTTTACATCTTATGTAAATCATCTTAATATTATTAATTTCACAAATTAATTTTTTTAGTGACATTAATAATATTATGAAAACTATTTAATGAAATGAGAGTTTATTGTAATTGTAATCTGTGTTAAAAAAAGTATGTTAGTGATCAATTAAATTCATTAGACTAATTAGTAATGAGTTTAATTAATCTGGGTTGGGTCATGTTTTTATTTTGCTCATTGGGATGAAACTTAATACACCAGCGAAAGAACTAATACACCCAGATTTTTTAAAAAAATGGCAATACTACCCTCCCTTGTTCACACAACAAAAGCTGAGCCTTCCATGTTGGTTTCCATTAACGAGTAGACGGTCCTTGAGTGCATTGTGAGTGGAAGGTGTTGGTCGTGGTGGTTTTAGTTGGAGGTGTTTGCGTTTGGCGCTGTTGCAGTGGTCGGAGTCGCAGGCGGTGGTCGTGCAGCTGTCGAAGAAGGTAAGCTGCATTTTTTATTATCTACGGATTGGATAATCCGTAAACAATATACGGATTAGTGGATCCGTAAGTTTGCATAGCCATGGCTGATCCGTATGGACCTTACGGATTATACAATCCGTATGGACCATACGGATTGTGCAATCCGTAAAAACTTACGGATTGTATAATCCGTATGGTCCATACGGATTGTATAATCCGTAAGGTCCATACGGATTACACAATCCGTATGAACTATACGGATTGTGCAATCCGTATGGACCTTACGGATTATACAATCCGTATGGACCATACGGATTGTGCAATCCGTATGGACCATACGGATTGCACAATCCGTATGGTATCAACAAGTCATTTTAGTTATTTTAAATTGATTAAAATTATTAAAAATAGTGTTTTTAACTGTGATTTATGTACGTTTGTTGTTATTTTTGAAGATGAACAACGATGATGACTGGATATACGATAGTATAATGTCCGAACAAATTGATATGAATGAAGATATCGGAGATGAACCAAGTACATTTGAAAAAACTGATTGTTCAGTCGATTGTTCTGCAGCATTCAATACTTTTGAGGTTTGTATATTATTTATAAATTCTTTACTGTTTATTAGTAAGTGATTTATGGAACTTAATGCTGATTATTATTGATTTGTGTAGGTGTTCGCCTCTCGTGAGGAAGTATTAAAATGGGCTAGAAGTGTTGCATATGAAAATGGTTTTGTAGCTGTGATAATGAGGTCAGACATGCATACTGGAAAGAATGGAAGAACTTCATTTGTTTTAATTGGTTGTGAGAGAAGTGGAAAGTATAGAGTGTTCAATAAAAACATGGTGCCCACAATGACTAGCACGAGAAAATGCAATTGTCCATTTAGATTGCGAGCCAAACCAGTGCCGGAAGGTGAAGGGTGGATGGTGAAAGTATTATATGGCACTCATAATCATGGTTTGGCAAACTCATTATGTGGACACCCGTATGCTGGTCGACTGACAAAGGAAGAGAAGGTTGTAGTGCATGATATGACACGAGCGATGGTGAAGCCTAAGAATATTCTCCTTACTTTGAAAGAGCATAATCCGAATAATTGTACATCGTTGAAGCAAGTAATGAATGCACGATATACATATCGTACGCGTGTCAGAGAAGGTAATACTGAATTGCAACAGTTGATGAAGCTTCTTGAACGTGACATGTACATTCATTGGCATAGAGTGAAGGATGAAAATGTCATTCGTGACCTGTTTTGGACCCATCCAGATGCAGTTAAGTTGACAAATGCATATAATGTTGTTTTCCTGGTAGACAACACATACAAAACAAACAGGTACAGACTTCCGTTATTAGACATTGTTGGTGTCACTCCTACTGGGATGACGTTCTCCGCTGCGTTTGCTTTATTAGAAGCAGAACGTGTAGACAATGTTGTTTGGGCCCTAGAACGTTTTAGAGGCTTGTTTATTAAAACTGAATTTTTCCCAAAAGTCATTGTTACTGATAGAGATTTAGCATTGATGAGTGCAATTACAACTGTGTTCCCTATGTCTACCAATTTACTTTGTCGGTTCCACATTGAAAAAAATGTGAAGGCAAAATGTAAAACTTTTATCCGACAGAGTAACGCATGGGACTATGTGATGGAAACCTGGGGAAGTCTTGTTGACTGTGGTAATGAGAATGATTTTGCTGATTGTATGGCAAAGTTTGACGTTGCATGTTCTCCATGGCCTACGTTTGTTGATTACGTGAAAACCACATGGATCAATCCACACAAAGAGAAATTTGTTACAGCGTGGACCAAACAAATTATGCATTTGGGTAACACAACAACTAATAGGTTAGTAGATGTTTATTTTATGCAAAGTTAGTGGTTTTATATTGTGGTTGTAGGGGATAGTTTGTGACTGTGACCATTGGATTGCAGGGTCGAGTCAGCACATTCAACATTGAAGAGGTTGTTGCAGAATAGCCTAGGCGACCTGTGTGGTGTATGGGATGCCATGCACAACATGCTGACGTTGCAACATACTGAAATTAGGGCATCATTAGAGAGAAGCATACATGTGGTGGGTCATGTGTTTAAAGTAACACTGTATAAACATCTGATTGGAATGGTGTCCAGGTATGCTTTAAACCAATTAGCTGGGGTAGGATCGTCTGATAACTGGATCTCTGGGATATCCTGAACATAACCGTACTGCCTCAATACCCGACCTGGAAGGTGTCTCACAACGATCGGTCCGCATCGAACATGTCCAGAGAATAGTGACAGGATATCGAACTCTCTATGCGGACGGTGATCTGCATATGGAGCCCAGCGTACATCATCCATGACCAACCT
>PYAF01002323.1:73675-97476 GCA_007407185.1 Glycine tomentella
TGACTGATGCTGTAGGCCTACGACGTTCAGCTGCATGTTCTTCATGCCCTCTGTCACCATCTCGTCCTGCTATGCGGCGTATACCACCTCTTGTTCTAGCCATAACCTGTGCTACAACATTTGAAAAAATAAAAAAGGTCACATTTCAAAACCTGCACAAACATGCTCGCCAAATCTATTACCAAATATCAATACCTTGTTTCTACAACTTACACCATTTCTATGTATCACTACTTAACCTATATTTGGTATAAACCATTGATGGCATTGACAATTTCCAAATAAGCTATGGTAATTGGGAATCCAATGAACTACTAATATACCTATTACCTACAATAGATATATAAAGTGGTTCTGATTGTTTTTGTGCTAAGTTTGATTTACCAACATTAAATTTGACCACATTGATCTTCATTGAATAAAGTGTACAGCTCCAAGCAATAAGTTAAACTATAGTTCCATCTGATTCAAAAACATACATAAATTACCAATAACAGATTCATTTCACAATCAACAAAGCATCTGATTCAAAATTCAATCAATTGGCATTTAAATTTTTCAAAAATGGTGTCGTACGGATTAAGTAATCCGTATGGTCTTTACGGATTAAGTAATCCGTAGAGACCATACGGATTATGTAATCCGTATGAAATTTACGGATTAAGTAATCCGTAAATACCATACGGATTACTTAATTCGTATGGTCTTTACGGATTAAGTGATCCGTAAGAAATATACGGATTACACAATCCGTAAAATTTGCAAATCCGTATGGTGCTCACGGATCACTTAATTCGTAAAGACCATACGGATTAAGTAATCCGTATGGTATTTACGGATTACTTAATCCGTAAATTCCATACGGATTACTTAATCCGTACGACACCTGAACCAGCAAAAAACGCATAAAACCTTACTCCGGAGCTCGGAAACCACCAACAGAGCCGCCCCAATGTCCGACCACCACGAATGAACCACCTTCTTCAACAGAAATGCGAACCACTGATTGCGCCGATGGGAGAAGAAACGCACCACAGAAAGCAGCTTTCACCAACAGTGGAAAAAATGAAACCTAAACCTATTTAACGAAGGACTTTTTCGGAAATGCACTGTTGAATTCTGGGTGTATTAGTTCTTTCGCTGGTGTATTAAGTTTCACTCCTGAAACTGTTACTTCTTGAAGCCCACACCATAGTATACTTATAGCCGTTGGTAGGTGATGCTATTGCCACTACCAACTTTGTTATTGGTACTATCAAATCATGCAAATTTTCTCTTTTTTTCACTCTCCTAATTGTTCTCACCCCTCTCCTACCTCACATCCAAACTGCACTAACCCCTTTCCTTCGACCATCAGCCCTCATCGTCGAACTGCCTAGATGGGGGCCACTTGGGTGACTGCATTGCACATGTGCGAAGGGTGACAAGATTTGGGTCGTGCGTGATCTGGTCTGGTTCTTGTTGTAGTTTGTGATGAGATTGGGGTGTGATTGTGATGAGATGGTTTGCACAAAGTGGCACAATGGTGCTATTGGCTTGTAGCGTTCAAAGGAGTCATGTTTTTGTTGTTTAATTTTTTTCATCCTTTCTGCAAACAATGAAAACATGATTCTGTTATATCATTTGTTGTTTAATTTTTTTTTCACACCCCTTCAATGAATAACGAAATCAAGATTTCATTATATAGTAATACAACATAATCATATTTTCATGAAAATGATAATTTTGAAATTATGTAAAAAAAAAACACCCAAATGGGTAATTTGAATAGCAAAAGAGATAGTTTTAATAGTAGCTCCCCCTTGTTAGTTCAAGTTGAATTCATACATTGAGGCCCTAATGTCTACGTGGGCTGCTGCCTCTTTTCAGTTCAAGAGTCGAGTCTCGTTTTATACTCAACTATCTATCACAAAGTAGGTTAGTTGTGTTATATTATATATGTCTAATGTTGTAACATTAGTCACTATACAAATCTTTCGCTGCAAGAGGGAGATAACTTTTTTCATGCTCCCAAAGGGATCACTTTGTTGGAGAAACAAAAGCTGACTCCAACTGCATGTATCACAATTTCAAATTTTATACTAATAAATAGCCTTTTACCAATGACTTTAACTTAGCACGAGTTTATTTAATGATGTCCTTAATTACGAATTGCCAATTTGACCTCAGTGACCAAATTTTTAATTTACAAACATGCATCGGCCCCTAACAGCAATAATTAAACAAAAAAATCTGTACATTTTTCAGTACGGCAGGCATATCTTGCATCATTTTGGATGATAGTATTAATAAAATTATAAAGGTTATAGATTACAATCTTCAAAGTTCTAATAGTGGCCAACCTTAATTTATTCACAAAATCTGCTAACTACTCTTAATATTGCAGTGTAGCTTCATATCACAATCTCATTAATTACTATTTCTTTACTAATTAATTGAATCCAAATCCAATTGTCTAGAATTTCCAACACATGTGGAAATCATTCCATAATTAAGAATCCTTAATTAAGCAGAAAGGACTATTATATGGAGTAGTTGGCAATTGATACAATTATTAAGATGAAGACTAGTTATATTTTTATGCTTATTATATTATAGCTTGCGTGCATCTCACTCCGGTGAAGGGGTACTTGATCTGTGGTTCTGCTTTTGAAGGAAGAAAATGCAATTTACTTAATGGTGGTAATGCTTTGTTTTTATTAAGTAATCGAGTCTACCAATCTCAATTAAGATTAACCAATATAAAATGATTTCTAAATACGAAAGTCCCCCTCACAATTTTTTTTAAGAGAATTTTTTTCCTCAGGTATAGTTATAAAAGTCACCAAACATAATAACTTTTACTATTTCTAAATCTGTTTTCTTTTAATATTTTTCTCTCCATTAATTTAACCTATGTCTGAGATTTTTTCAGAAATATAATAATCATTAATCTATGTTTAGAAACAACATTTTAACTCTTTCAAAAAGTTAAAAAATAATCATTTCTTTGAAATAAACTGAACTAAATATAAATTTAATTTTTTGATCTCAAATGAAAAATATAATGGATTGTACTATAAGTCTGTAGTAATGTTTAAATTAGAATAATGATGAAGTTTTATTTTTAATGCTGGCTAAACAACGGGAAGAATTTATCTCCCATATTATATATATGGTACTCTTCTAGTACTTCCGTTTACTATAAAGATTCTGCATTTTTACCTATTAGGTTGTTTTAACAATAGTTTAATATATTTTAGCGAACTAGTTTTTTTTTTCTCCTTAATCGATCTAGCTTAAGTAGGCTTTTCTATGTCAGATCAATAAATTAATTTGAAGAGAAAAAATTGAGGTAAAAATGAACTTTCTTAACACTTAGGCTTAGATGTTGGATCCACGGCAACTTTTTATTTTTTTGTTAATAAAATAGAAACAGTAATATTATGAACCTGATCTGTTATTATTTATATATATATATATATATATATATATATATATATATATTGTTCTGGAGTCACAATTGGGCCTATGTTAAGGCCCAATTAGTTAACGATATGTAAATTGATCATGGCCTGATATTGAGATTCAACGAATGTGGACTAAAGACTTAGTCCACTCAGGTGGTTACTAACGTGCAGGTGGAGGCCGGAAATATAGGAACCACTCGTGCACAATGCAGTTAAGCCAACGGTCAGGTATTCTATCTATAAATATGGCTTGCTCGTTGGTGAAAGGTACACACATTCACTCTAGCTCTCTCTTTCAATTACACTGAGCACACACCCCACCTCAATTTCTCGTGTCTCAGTGATCTTCTGCGTCAAGGTATCATCTTCCATTGATATCCTTGGATTTGCGGAGTTAGAGTGATCAAACAGCAATCATATAGCACTTTCGTGCTACACATCTGTGTTCTAGAAATCATACAGAACATTGGCGCCGTCTGTGGGGACGTTAAAATTCGAGTCCCACACCTTGCAACAATGGTTAACACAAGAAACAGCCATTCCGTACCACGCTCCGAGATGCCGAACAGGGAAATCTTCCTACCGGAGAATCAGAGCGTGGCACGAAGAGAAGAAGTACACGTGACTGAAGCTGTTTCCGACGAGGCTTCCTCGCCCGCTCAAACAGATCAGCAGAGAACTCCGATCACACGGAGGGTGTGTCCGGAGGGCGAGCTCGGAGGGCAGCTAGTCGGCAATGTCCTCAATTCGATTTTGACTCGAATTGAGAACATGGAGAGACGACAGAATTTACAGAGGCAAGACGACATCAGAAACATCACTCGTCAAATCGAGGAACGTAATGAAGAACGGAGACGTGCCGAGATGCAGAGAATGGCACAATTGGAGCAGCAACTACAAATCTTAATCGACCGCGCACAGTCGTCAAATCCTGAAGGCGAGACACCGGATTTGAGGACACAATTAAACCAGCGGAGAAGTACAGATCCGGAAAACCAAAGGCGGATAGAACAGCCACTGGATCTGAGGACTCAAATAACTCGGAGACGTGACGCTGACCCGGAAGATCACAGGAGAACGGACGAGCCAGGTCGGAGTCCCATCCGGGCACGAACTGAGGCACATGATGACGTCGGCACGGGACGAACCCCCAACGACAGTCCTAGTCGTCGGATGATTAGTGAGAAAGTTCTGCATGAAGATGGACATGGTAAGAAAGGCGAACAGACTTCCTACCAGAAGACGGGACCCATATACCGTCGGAAGTACAGTCGGGGACATCAAAACAACAGCCCTTTCATCGACGACATTGTGAAAGCTCGATACTTGGACGACTTTGATGGATCTTTTCTATCAAAATATGACGGGACGCAGGATCCGCAAGTGCATATCGATGAATTCGATTTGCAAATGTGTGTCCGGGGAATTGACGAGCCCATCATTTCTCGGATCTTTGTCACCACATTGACAGGCCCGGCGCAAACGTGGTTTCATACCCTACCGCCTAGGTCGATCAAAAACTTTGAAGACTTCGGACAGAAATTCCTGTTGAATTTTGCGACCAGCAAAAAGCAGCCGAAGTCCGAGTTCACGTTGGGGAAAGTCAGACAGCTACCCGGAGAGACCTTGCAAAGCTATTTGGATAGGTTCAAAGAGGCAGCCCTGCAGGTCGAAGGATTGGAGGAGAGAGTCCACGTATATTTGATATCAGCCGGGCTCGATGGTTCGTCAAGATTCGCCAAGTCTATATACAAAGACCCGGTGAAGTCGTTGATGGAGTTCCGTGCTCACGCGAAGAAATACTTGGAGCTAGAACAAATGGAGGTCGTCAACAATCCCGGACGAGGAAAGGAGCGCCATGATAGAAGGAGTCCGCCCCCAAAAAATAGAGGATATCCGGAGAATCGTACTCGGAATCACGAACAAAAGCCCCGACCAGGAAGATACGAGAACAAATACGAGAAATACACTCCACTGAACGTGTCCCGGTCACAAATCTGGAAGGAAGTCGCATTCACTGAAATGAAGAAAGTGGAACGCCCTCGCCCTGTGTTCAACAAGGCCGGACTGGATAAGTCACGGTTCTGTGAGTTCCATAACGGACCCGGGCATACTACTGATCAATGCTGGGACTTGCGGGATGCGATTGAGAAGTTCATCCGAGAAGGAAGACTGAAGCAGTATGTCATCCGAACACAGGGGAGAAAAAATAAACGCAAAGGAGAAGAAAGTCAACGAAAAGAGGAAGGAAAGAAACCCCGGGAAGATAATGACGAGTTCCCGGAGCCCGAATTTGAATGCAATGTAATCTCGGGAGGCATGGGTGGTGGCGGCGACACCTCTACTCAACGGAAAAAATACCTGAAGGAAGTATTGTCGGTCCAGGCACAACCTAGATTTAAAGCCCGGGCCGGAAAGTCAGAACCTCCACTCTTGTACTTCACCGAGCAGGATATGGAGGGAGTGGTACCCGGACACGAGGATGGTTTGGTCATATCAGCAACTGTGGGAAACTGCCGGGTAAGACGAATGTACGTAGACAATGGGAGTTCCGCCGACATTATTATGCTGACTGCGTTCCGTAAGATGAAGTTGGACGTAAAAGACTTAAAGCCTTGCAAGACGATGCTCATTGGTTTTAACGGCGGCAACACAAACGTAATGGGATCCATCCGCTTACGTTTGACACTAGGAACGAGAGAATCCTATAAGTCCGAGGAAGTGGAGTTCGTCGTGGCAGATTTCCCATCCCAGTACAACATGATATTGGGGAGACCAACTATCCATAAATGGGACATCCTAATGTCTACCAAACACCAGAAACTCAAGTTCGTGGGCAACAACAGACAGGTGGTGACTATATGCGGCGACCAGAAAGAGTCGCGGCAGTGTTATTACGACACGGTTCGCAAGAGTGAGAAAGATACCGGCGACAACGTCTCAAACCGAGTACGTTCTGTTAATGTCGTAGAGCTGGATATGCGAGAAGCCCCAGACGAATGGCGACCAGAACCCGTCGAAAAAGTCGAACATGTCGTAATTGGAGACTCAGCCGACCAGACAACTAACATCGGAGGGGACTTAGAACCCGAGCTACGGGACAGGTTGATCCGTTGCTTGAAGAAAAACATCGACATATTCGCGTGGAAGGCATCAGAGATCCCCGGCGTCGATCCTGCTTTTTGTAGTCATCGATTGGCCATGTACCCGGGATCGAAGCCAGTCGAACAGAAAAAACGCAAACTGGGGCCGGAGAGAGCACAGGCTTTGCGAGCCCATATTGATGAACTGCTCCGGGCAGGTTTCATACGCGAAGTACAATACACCACTTGGTTGTCGAACGTCGTGATGGTGCGGAAGCCGAACAGAAAATGGAGGGTATGCACCGACTACACTGATTTGAACAAGATGTGCCCGAAGGACGCCTATCCCATGCCGAATATCGACCAGCTGGTCGATAATTCATCCGGGTACAGAGTATTATCGTTTATGGATGCATTTTCCGGATACAACCAGATCCCAATGCACCCAGACGACCAGGAGAAAACGGCGTTCATCGGCGACAAGGCCAATTATTGTTATAATGTTATGCCGTTTGGCCTCAAGAACGCAGGGGCCACGTATCAGCGAATGATGAACAGCGTGTTCGAACCACAGCTCGGACGAAATATCGAAGTCTACATTGATGATATGATCGTCAAATCCGAAGATATCAATAAGCACGTCGAGGATCTCGAAGAAACTTTCGACCGACTACGACGATTCAGCATACGGCTCAATCCGTTAAAATGTTCTTTTGGAGTCGGAGCCGGGAAGTTCTTGGGTTTCATGTTAACACACCGGGGAATAGAAGCCAACCCGGATAAGTGCCGCGCCGTGCTGGACATGCAGTTCCCGACGAACAAGAAGGAGGTTCAGCAACTGACGGGTCGGATAGCCGCCCTCACCCGATTTATGCCGAAGTCAGCGGAAAAGGCATTGCCATTCTTCAAAATGTTGAAGAAGCAGGCCGTCATAGAATGGAGCCCGGAATGTGAGGCCGCCTTCACCGACATGAAGAAATCACTGTCGTCACCGCCAGTATTATCAAGACCGAGAACAGGAGAAGTGCTGGTCATGTATCTGTCGGTAGGTGAAGAAGCAGTAAGCGCAGCCCTGGTAAGAGAGGTAGATTCTACACAGAAGCCGGTATATTTTGTGAGCCGAGCACTACGCGACTCCGAGCTGAGGTACCAGAAGCTGGAAAAACTTGTTTTCACCTTAATCGTCGCCGCCAAAAAGCTACGACCATATTTTCAGAGCCACACTATTGTTGTACGGACAGACCAGCCAATCCGGCAGGTATTACACAAACCAGACCTGGCAGGAAGGCTAACCCATTGGGCAGTCCAATTGTCCGAGTTCGATCTGAAATTCGAGGCTCGACACGCGATCAAGTCCCAAGCGCTGGCAGACTTCGTACGAGAACTCACCCCTCATAATCCGATGGTGGATGACTGGTGGACCCTGTTCGTCGACGGGTCCTCCAATAAGAAAGGAAGTGGAGCCGGAATTATAGTCGAGAACCCAGACGGAGTGGCTACGGAAATATCATTACGATTAGGTTTCCCGACGTCAAACAATCAGGCCGAGTATGAGGCCCTGATCGCCGGATTGGTGCAGGCCAAAGAGCAGGAGGCTCGCAACGTCAAAGTTTACACGGACTCCCAGCTAGTCGCGTCACAAATTGAAGGACGGTACCAGGTAAAAGGGCCTTTGTTGACCAAATACCTGAACCGGGTAAAAGAATTGATGTCCGAGTTCGACGACATCACTGTGAGTCACATTCCCCGAGAAGAGAACACCCGGGCTGACATTCTGTCGAAACTGGCGAGCACCAAGAAGCCCGGGAACAATCGAACAGTGATTCAACAGCAAACGACGAAACCGACGTGCGTAATGATGATCACCTCCGATCAGGATTGGCGACATCCAATAGTAAACTTTTTGGAAAAGGGAATCTTGCCAGACGACGATATAGAAGCCCGACGACTGACACGAACGTCGGCCATGTACACCATGGTCGACGGAGAATTATACAGAAGGGGGTTACATAGCCCTTTGTTGGTATGCGTGGCCCCAAACCGAGTCGACTATATCCTATCCGAGATTCATGAAGGAATCAACGGACAGCATATGGGGGGCCGGGCACTGGCGAGAAAGGCATTACGGGCCGGTTATTTTTGGCCGACAATGAGCGCGGACGCCACAAATCATGTGAGATCCTGTGAAAGCTGCCAGATGCACGCGTCAAGGATTTTATCCCCGCCTGAAGAATTGCAATCCATTTCGGCGCCATGGCCATTTTACAAATGGGGCATGGATTTGTTGGGACCGTTCAAGCCGGCGGAAGGACAGATGAAGTGGCTGATAGTCGCTGTAGATTACTATACCAAGTGGATTGAAGCAGCTCCCTCAGCGACAATCACGTCGGCCCGAGTACAGAAATTTTTCGAAAGGAATATAATCTCCCGTTTTGGAATCCCCGGAGAAATAATTACCGACAACGGAACCCAATTCATCGACAAAGGATTTCAGGAGATGATGGCTAACTTCCAAATCCGACACCGGTTCGCATCCGTAGAGCACCCCCAATCCAACGGACAAGCCGAAGCCGCAAACAAAACAATTCTGGAAGCTCTACGGAAACGAATGCACGAGGCCGGGTCGACTTGGGTAGAACAATTATACTATGTCTTATGGGGAATCCGGACTTCGGTCCAATCATCAACCGGGGAGACACCATTCCGCATGACATATGGAAACGAAGCGATGATTCCTGTCGAAGTCGGACAACAATCATGGCGGCGAAAACAAACATTGCAAGCCGGGGAGGAAACAAATAATGAAGTCTTAGCATTGGAGTCGACAATTGTCGAGGAGATCCGGACAGCAGCGCACAACAGGGAACTGAAACTGAAACAACAGATGGCACGCGCCTACAATAAAAGGGTGGTCCCGCGGGAGTTTGAAGAGACCGATCTGGTACTACGACGTGCCGACATCGGAAACAAGAATGCCCGGGACGGAAAATTCGCGGCTAACTGGGAGGGCCCATACCGGGTCACCAAAAAGTTAGACAAGGGAGCATACATGTTGGAAACATTACTAGGCAAGCCAGTCAAACGAACATGGAATGCTGACAAATTGAAGAAATACTACAGTTGACGTCGCCGACCTCCTCTTTAGTAGGGGTATGGATCCGGAGAATAATGAATCCGAGTCCATATGGTCCCTACTCAACAGGAGTACACTCGGCAGCGCGACAATGAAAATCTTGTTAGGAAATTGTTCACTCGGAAACATTAGCTTTCCGAGCACGTTATGTTTATCATTAAATAAGTTGTATCGTTGACTCTAAAATGTCGATCCGACCCTACTTGGTACTCGGACATGCATGTTATTGTAACAACGAATATCAATGCAAATATTATTTATTATACATTTTGAGTCATTATGATTTCAAAGTATGATAACGACTATAAATGATATGCTACCCGGCTCTGATCAAGCCTCGTCAGCAAAGTTGTTTGTGGTCGGACACGCATGAAATGATATAATATCCGAATATATGGTCGTTGGAACCAAAAAGATGCGCGCACAAGATACTTTGCGAAATTAAGCTAAGAGCTTAAGAAAAATATATACACAAAGTTGAATAATTGTTCCGGGCACCGAGGCCCAACAAAGGAAACTAAAATTGTTCCGGGCACCGGGCCCAACAAAGAAAATAAATACAAGTTAAAACCGGCATCCCGGTCCTTCATTCCTTGGCGGGAGCAGTGTCGGTCGCAGCGGCAGCAGGGTCGGCGGCGGTAGCAGTAGGGTCGGGAACAATGGGGTCGGCAGAAGCGACGGTCTCAGCAGCAGCAGGAGTCTCGACTTCCACTGTTCCTGTCGCAGCGGCCTCGGACCTCGAATAAGGGAAAAATTGGCCGTCCTCGACATAGGCCAAGAAATGCATCCCGGCGGTAGTCATAGCCACTTGAGGATTCAGGAAAGTAATCTGCTCAAGGGCATTGGCAAATCCCTCCTCGGCGGCGGCACGGAGACTTACCTTTATGGCAGCCAGTTGGCCCTCGTAACTTCGAACGCAGGCTTCTTTGTCAGCCTGGACCGAATCCAAGTTCGAGGTCAGCATCGCCACCTTCTGATCCGCGGCTTCAAGGGAACTTCGAGACCGAGCTAACTCTACCCGCAAAGAGGCCGAGTCAGCCTGGGACTTGAGCAGTTCTTCCCTCAAAAGCTTGACCTCCGACGCCGACTGCGATTGAAGGGAGGAGAGTTGAGCCTCAACGGAAGCGAGTGCCGAGCAGGCCTTGTCCTTCTCCTCCAAGGCCTCCCCATATCTGCGATGACAACACTTAGAAATATTTCTATCAAAGAGATCAAAAAGTCAAAAGTTAAAAGAACACTTACTTTTCCCGGACCGAGGTGAGAACCCGAGCCAGGGAAGCACTCCTATACGCGTACTCCTCAATCTTGACCAGCTCGTCAAGCTCCTCACCGACCGGGGCACCCGGGTTGCCTAGGTAAGAGGGGGGCTTGGTCAAACGAACCAAGGTCTCAGTAACCCCCTTTTTCCATAAGTTCTCCGAGCGAACGCGTCCCCGGAGATCCTCGGAGTCGGAAGGAGGAGTGTAGCGTGTCTGGTTTCCGGGCACAGTGAGGTCCACAGTGTCGACCACTGTGACCGGATTCAAGGTTGGTAGAGGGGTCGGCTGTGCAATTGGCGGGGCGGTCGGCGGAGCATCCAACGCCAAAACCGGGGGGTCGTCATCAATGAAGGCCCTATAAGAAGGGCCACCCCCCCGTCGCTTGGGTGCGCCTCCGAGGTCGTCGCTGGCCTGCCTCTTGCCCTTGCCCTTAGCCTCAGCCGGCTTAGGAGGGCGAACGGCGTCGGATTTGGTTCTTGGAGGAGGTGGAGCGCGAGATCCCATGGCGGCTACAATCAGGAAAAAATCGAGATTAGCACAAGTACAAATACAAGTCAAGAAAATATATGTACCAAAGCAGACCAGTCCGACGTCCGCTGCCGATGTAGTCAGAAGTTTTGGGCTGACCATGAGCGCCCACGAACTCAGAAATGGCGAAAACAGAAGAGGCGTCCGAGTCGGACAGATCCTCCTCGATGAAACGATAATTGTAGGAGTCCTGTTTGTAATGATCATGTGACCAATACAAAGGAAAGACCCACTCCACATCGGAGGATTCGGGCCCGGATAAGAAGAAGGGTTGACTGTCGGGTAAAGCAGCAACCTTGAAGTACTTGCTTTTAAAGCCCCGGAACGAATCCGAAAAGGGCTCAAAAAGTTTCCTTTTACTTTGGCTACGAAAGGAAATCCATCCCTTCCGGCCAGAAGGTTCCTTACCCGTCCTGGGAGTATTGGGGGAATAATAGTAAAAGAAAAGAGGGACTGTGCAGGGAATTTTTAAGTCTGCACAAAATAATTCAAAACAGCGGATAAAACCCCAGCTATTCGGATGAAGCTGGGAAGGGGCTACCCGGAGATGATTCAGGACTTCAATTTCAAAAGAAGAAAAGGGGAAGGTAATGCCTATCTGGGTCACTACATCTTGAAAAAAGAAAAAGAAATTAGGATCATTGCCCTCCCGTCGAGCACAAAGCGGCTCGCCGGACAGGGGAGCTTGCAAGACGAACCCGTCTTGCCTCCCCACTGGGGTTGAAAGGATACTATGGAGGCCAAGGGTAGAGGAGGTTCGAAGAATTTCGTGGGTCACCCATGGGAACCTAGACGCTAACGCTGGGGGAACTTCGGACTGAGACTCAACCGAAGCAGATTCGTCCACCGGGTCAGGAGTAACGCCCATTATACCTACGAAAATAAAGTAGGAAAGTGGGTTAGTAAAACATACCTGGAGGCAACGCATTAAAATGAGAAACCGAGGCCGGCACCCCGCCGACGCTAGCTTGGGCGGGCCGCCCAGGTTGCAATCCCTTGGGAGCAGGACGCAGAATAGGATTATGGCGACACAACCCAAGGATCGAATCCGCAACATCATCGGATCCCAATTGGATGAAGTTAATGGCCTCGGACACACAGTTCATGCAGGCCTCATATTCAATAGTCATTACCTCATCCGAAGACGATTCATCCTCGGAACGAGAAGAAGGGCTAGCCGGAATACCGGGGGTACGACTAGGAACTACTAAAGAGAAACTTTGGGGGTTGCCCGTATCAGCATTAGACCCAATAGGAGAAGGGCCCAGAGGAGATAAAATCCTAGAAGGAGTTAGACCTGATTTTATTGGGCCTAAAGGCCTTCTGCTAGGGTCCACCGGACCTGGAGGAAGAGGGGAAGGCAAATGCGACGAGCCGCCGAGAGTGGCGGCGATCTTTTGCTTTTTAATGGAAGAAGAGCCGCCGGTGTGGCGGCGAAGGGGATCATTTGGGTTTTCCCCCGCCGGAAGAGGAAGGCCGTATAATAGCCAGGCGGAGCGCGGCCCAAATTTCCGGCGAATCTCCGCCTCCTCTTCAGGAGTGAACTTCATGGTATCTCAGGGAGGAATAGTTATAAAACGGAGTGAACAAAAGGGAAGAAGAATGACGAAACCCAGGAACCCAGAAGACGCGAAGAGAGACTCAAGGACTAAAGAAGAGCCAGAGAGAAACTATGAAGAAACCCTAGGAGATGAAACCATGATAATAACAGAAACGCAACAATGTCAAAACAACAAATGCAGAAATAGAAAGGGAGAAAATACTAACCTGTCGATAGCGAAGGAATGAAGATTGATAAGGAGACGAGCGCAAAAGGGGATTTTGCAGAAAACACAAGAAGGCACTCGAGAAAATGTGGATAGGGAAGAGATTGAGAGGAAAAGAGGAAGTGACAGGAGAAGAGTAAGCAGAAATGACAAGTAAGGGAGTAGTAGGCACGAGAAGGCAATTTTCGAAAATCAAATTTGAAAAGTAATGACAGTTTCAATAACCGCCAGAAGGACAAGAAACGGTTCAGTTGTCAAAACTGAAACGGCATGAGGGCAGAATGGTAAAAACGCGTCACGGGCAATCATCATCAGGGCAATGAAAAGACGGACGCATTAAATGCATTTATTACCTTTAATGGTAAGGAATAGTAACGGGCGTACAGGTGGAAGTCTAGGGGCCTCGCAACGCAAAGGACAAACGCCAGGGGACAATCTATCCGGGGACGGCTACCCGGACAGAATTTAAACCGGGTTGGCTTTACGCCATAAATCCGGGTACAATACTCTGTAGAGAGAAGGCCGACAATGTTTTCATAAACGACCACAACCCCCAGTTCGAATGTCGACTACACTGGATACTGACTGGGGTCGTCCACAAAGTGTTCGGATGAAGTGTACCCGGACAAGCAAAAGATAAAACCAGGGTCGTCTACGACGTAACCGGATGAGATGTGCTCGGATAAACGAAGATGGATAAGCCGTATCCATCCTGTATAGCAATATGCAATTGTAGTCGGAAAATCTGCCAGCCGGTTAATTGTGGCGTCGGAGAAAGCACCCCGGCTCCCGAGAATACTCGGCAACCGGGCTGGGGGGCAACTGTTCTGGAGTCACAATTGGGCCTATGTTAAGGCCCAATTAGTTAACGATATGTAAATTGATCATGGCCTGATATTGAGATTCAACGAATGTGGACTAAAGACTTAGTCCACTCAGGTGGTTACTAACGTGCAGGTGGAGGCCGGAAATATAGGAACCACTCGTGCACAATGCAGTTAAGCCAACGGTCAGGTATTCTATCTATAAATATGGCTTGCTCGTTGGTGAAAGGTACACACATTCACTCTAGCTCTCTCTTTCAATTACACTGAGCACACACCCCACCTCAATTTCTCGTGTCTCAGTGATCTTCTGCGTCAAGGTATCATCTTCCATTGATATCCTTGGATTTGCGGAGTTAGAGTGATCAAACCACTACTACAAAAATTACATTTTAAGACGGCAAATTTAAGTCGGTTCCCGAGAAACCGTTTTAAAAGGTGGCGCGGTGGCATTTTTGAAATTAAGAACAAAATTTCAAGGACGGTTCACAACAAACCCGTCTTAAATGGCTTCCTTTAGCGCTTTCAAAGACGGGTTAGGATTAACCGTCTTAAAATCCTTAGACATTTTGTTTAAAACACAGTCGTTTTGCCTCGTCTCCAAAAAGGTCCCACGAAATTGAAAGCTAACCTCTCATTGCAGGAGCCTTTCCTTTCTCGTGCCCTAGCCTACCCTCTCGTGCCCTACTCCTCCGCCAACTCCTTCGTCTGCATTCGGTGGCTCCGCCTCACATGCGCCGTCATCCACCTCGACGTTGCACCGTCATCCGCCTCCTAAGCTCTAGTTTCCCTTACTTCACTCCCAGATTTCTGTCTCTGTTCTCTATTCCTCTCTAAGTGATTGTTTCTTTGCCCTTCGTTAGCAGGGGAGAAGACGCGCGAGCCGCAATTCCTCGGTGAAGCTGCACTGCGTGAGTGATGAACACGGCTCTGCCTCTAAGACGTGGAACCATATTGTCAAGGTCTTAGACTTCGACCTGTGTGCCGTCATCCATCAGAGATTATTGAGGTAAGATCCTTGTTCTAGACCGTGACCATTTTCGGTGTGATTGAAACAAAACTTAGTCCCTTAACTATTTATACATGCTTTTTAGCTTTTTGGTGTGGTTCTCAAATTAGAGTTTCACCACAATAAATAAGCATGAGTTATTGAGATAAAACTCTAATTTTGATTTAAGAATGCACCAAATTCTGATTAATGATTAATGGGTATGCATGGACTTCCGTTATGAAAAACGGGGTGTGACTAATTTTGCAATATTTTTTTTCCTTTTCTGTTTTCTGTTTTCGTTTCAGAGTTGATGCTGTCGGGCTTTATTTCTCTGCTACTGACAATAACATTCTAAGACGGTCTAACAACCGTCTTAGTAGGATCAATTTTCTACGTCGCGCGTATCTAAGACGGTTCCAGAACCGTCTTTAAATGTCTTATTTAACCGACTTAAAAAACCGATTTTGTAGTAGTGAACAGCAATCATATAGCACTTTCGTGCTACACATCTGTGTTCTAGAAATCATACAGAACATATATATATACACACTTCACAGCCTTTTTGTGATCTGTTTCTTTCACTTTATTCTTGATTATTGTTTTACTTCTCCATGTAAATGTTTGCCGCGAACAAACCATTTGCGCATATAATATATGACTCTACTTTTTTCTCTTTCGTACTTATAATAGATACAATCTTAAGGAATCCGAAAAAGCTTGGTAAATTGGAACCACGTACTGTAAATTGTTCTCTCATATCATAAAAGCAAAAGGCTGAAACAAAAGGTTGCAGGTTACAGGTTCTTAGATGATTTTCCATTATGTTTACATCTCTTTCAGAGATATGAGATCCATGTTGGATCCAATATATATGTTAAAAATATGAAGAAAAAAAATGGTATGTCTAAATATCTTTTTTTATAAATTTAATTAATTAATTCTCAAAAATTTTAAAAAAGTTATTAGTATCATCAATTTTTTTTCTTAATTTATATATTTCTATCCAAACCACTCCTACTACTAATGAGGTATACTCTTTATTTTTTTTTAAAAAAATATTTTCTTTAATTCTTTTAATCTCTCTCATTTTTTTGAGTGATTTTAATGTCTCTCCGTTACGTGATAAATATATAACGTAAAAATAACTATTTTTTTTATTGATAATGTATGCAATTCTTTAATTAATTTTTATTGGTTATATATATGAAGAAACAAAATAAAGTTTCTAAAATATTTTTCATACAAGACAAAGTTAAAGTCTTAAAGAGCCTAAGACGATCATATATTTGACCTATTATTGAACTTAGAGAAATATCTCATTAGAGATATTTTCAAAATCTCTAATTTAATTCATATAAAAAAGTAGTGGTAGTAGATCATATTTAAATGATCAAAACTATAAGATAAATATACATGAATTTTTATATAGTCACTTAACTAGTAACTACCAATTTTGACTATTTATATATGATTTGGATCGATTTCCAATACTCACATTAGATATTTATTTATCTAATTTACATTCCATATATTTGATTATATATAACTTGGACTCACCATGTATATGTATCTTTTAATTTTAATTATTTGAATATGATATAATAACTTATATTTATCATGCATGTGGTTCAAAAGTCTCATTTTAAATGTGAATAATTTTTACCCCAGACTCAAACCCTACGTACACCATTTAAAAGAAATATAATTCCTTACAATTCGGACTAAATTTTGATAAAAAAAATTGAATATTGATATTTCCTTCTTGTTTCAAAGACAAAGATACATGGATTATACAAGTAATAAACGTGTTTTTTTTAAAATAAAAAGAGAAACATAGATTGTTAGATGAAAAACTAATTAATTACATGTGACGTACAAGAAACCAAATAAACTATTGTTAATTGAGGAAGACTTTGAAGGCTTTGAAAATCAGAGCCAGCCTAGCTATGTGAATATTCAAAATATATAAAACTGTCAACAAAGAGCAAAGAACTAGAACCAACATACGTATATAGTTTTAAGCTTAAAATATATAGTTGATCTTAAACGTGTCCAACATAGGGACAATATAAGCAAAATGTTGGATTCGTGGTGCATGCCATGTGGAGGGTTACGAGTTACAAGGTAACAATGTCTTAGGGAGAAGTTGGTATTGTTGTTAGCAATGAATCTCTTCTGTGAAGATGCATCAATTGTTTACATTTCCAAAGCATGCATGCAGCTTTATTCAAGGGCATCCAGCATACTCACAGCAATCAGCAACCTTTTAATATGATAACTATATAATCATCATACAAATCTATTTCTCAAAGATTGGGTCGATGTTGGCCCAACCAAATCCTGCAAAATGGAACACTGGCAATTTAATATTCACATCTGTGATCTTTGTTATATGCCTACCATTCTAGATTTCTGGTGCAGATTCTGTTTGCTTCATTGTACTCCTCTTAGAAGAGCTAGCTCAATAAGTTAACTCACCGAACTATTGGTAATTACAATAAAAGAAAATATAACTCATTGCATAGTTGATGGCAAACCTGTTCGAAATCTTATAACATTGTTATGAATAATAAAAAATTTTCTTATAAGTATTTAGAACATATATATTTAGAGATTAATGGTTAAACTGAATTAATTCGTATGACAATTAATTAATCTGTGTGTTTGATGATAAAACTTTAACAAGTTTTTAAATCAGATTTCAAGTTTTGATATTATAGATAGAAAAGTTATAATTAAGATAAGAAATTTCATTAAATATGATTAGTAAGATAATCATCAATAAAGGTGATACACATTTGGCATAATTGATAACTTGATTTCTGAAATTTCGAGTAGACTCAGTTTTTTACGGCAGCCGTTTTGTGTTTCAATAATGCGAAAACGGTGCCCCAATAATTGGAAGCATTGCCATGCCTGTCCCCCCAAATTTAGAGGTGGCAATTTCCTGCTTCTCCACGCACCCTATTACAGCTCACTCACATCAAATTTCTGTCCATCTTTACCCTCCAATATAAAATAGTGTGGGCCCCTCCAACCTTAGAATGAACTCAAAGAAGTGAGAAATTAAAATGCTTTTGTATGATCTAATTTTGTTTTTATTTAATAACCTAATTTCAACCAGAATGTACATTCACTGTAAGTAAAATTTTGATTTAAACTAGAATTAAAACAACTGTGGTAACCAATAGTGTTACAATCAAATAAGACCAAGATTAATAGGATCAACTTAAGTGCAAATCAGATATGGTGCCCATTTCTTTTTAAGATTTCATTCATGCAATATGAATATGCAGCAATAATGCAATATGAGTATAATTAAAGTTACCTTATTTTCGCCTCTTTTACTCACCTCACTTTAATATCCAAGTTTCTGCATTAAAAATTATGGGTGCAATTTCTCAATGCCATTGGGACACGTGTTATTCTCATTGTGGGTTCAAAGTTTATATATATTGCAGAAAATTGCACCCTAATTCGGTCATGAAATGTATCCCAAACTTTGTTAGAGAAAATCCTATAACAAGTGGACACCATGAGAGCACCATCAGCCATCCTCAGGAGCCTCTCCTTGCGGCGGATTCAGCCTAGGGCAGCCTCGGCCGTGGTGGCCCCGTTGCCGGCGACAACCCGATTCAGCCGCGAGCTCACGGCGGAACTCACCACCCTTCAGCCACTAGGCACTAGTGGTGGTGAACATGGCATGGCTCAATTACTTGATGCAGCCATCACCACCCAAAAAATTGCCTTAAAATCACTTGCTCAAGTTTCCTACTTAGCCGATGTGGATCGTGGAGCAATGGAAGAGTACCTAGAAACCAACACTGATATTCTTGATGCATGCAATTACTTTGTGGAAAGAATAGAAGTCATGAAGAAGTACGTGGAGTCATTGAGTATTGTTGCACATTCTTGTACCAATGCTACTACATCACGTGCATTGGACCAATTGGAGTCATGTCATGGCATAGAAAAGAGATTGAAAACAATGGGGAAGCGTGTCTCTTGTTTGAGGAAAACAGTGTTGAGGCAAAAGCTAGGCCAAGAAAGTGAGTTCAGTCAGATTGTGTGTGGGTCTAAGGTCATGGTCTTAATAAGTTGTTTTTGTCTTGAACATGCCTTGTCATTTGATTGTTCCAATGGTGGATTTCCCATGATGAAGTGTCACGCCATGAATTGTTCATGGTTGAGAATTATGCAGGATTTGGTAGAGGGAAGTGGTGAGAAGAAGAAAAGTAGAAGATCTATGATTGAGTTGCAGCAGACAATGGATGCAGCTAGGGAATTGAAAGAACAGATTAAGGGTAAGAGGGAAAAAGAGATGGTTGAATATTCTTGTGTTGAGAGAGTAAAGAGAAGTTGCCGGGAATTGGAGGGTGGACTTTGTTTTATTGAAGGGAAAGTGAGAGATTTGTATAAAAGTTTGATTGATGTTAGAATGGCTTTGCTGGGAATTCTTTCCCAGGCTTAGAATTTTTAGATCAGATTAATTATAGGAAGTTAATTTCATTAAGAAATTGATTTCTGTGTAGGTGTATATGATGCCACTTTGCTGGCAGTCACGGATGTATAGAATTGATCTTGAGATATATTGACAAAAAAATTGACCTCTCTACCAACATTTTATGGCTATTATATATAATTGGTTTCTAGAGTTTGTTACTTTTTGAGTCATGATTAATTATTCTTATTTGTTTGGTTTCGTGTTAGTTTTGATCATGAGGGTTGCTGATGCTATATTAATTTGCTACTCCTATAGTTTTTCTTTTGCCAAGTTTGAAAGGTTGAGGCACTTGAGCCAAACAATTTTCTTAAGTTTGATTTATCATTAACTTCTGGTAACCTTAGCTCCCAACCCTAGCCTTTATTAAGAAAACTTGATAATTGATATATTAAGAACGGCATATTTTACGAATTCACAACTGGTGA
The DNA here is from genome assembly GCA_007407185.1 of Glycine tomentella. Taxonomy (NCBI): domain Eukaryota; kingdom Viridiplantae; phylum Streptophyta; class Magnoliopsida; order Fabales; family Fabaceae; genus Glycine; species Glycine tomentella. The sequence continues at coordinate 93,638 of PYAF01002323.1, forward strand.
AAATTGAAACATAAAAATTAAATAGAACAACAATTATATACTTTGTTGGTGAAAACGGGCTGGTGGAAAATGACTGTTAGTGTGGACAAGATAAAAGATATCAAATTTATTTTCACGAATTTGCACGAATAATACATGTTATAATAGTGAAATATAACTTAAAATTCCTTTCTGAATGGTTATGCATCTTACTTTTGTTGAAGTTTGATTTCGTCTATTTTCTTATGGATACTTTTAGTACTGTTTCTGTTTGAATGTTGTTTAAATAGAGAAACGAAGTTTGACCATTCCAACAAATAACAATTGATGAAACAAAAATACCAAGGGTTTAACTCAAAAGATCGAGTTTGATTCTTATTATAAATAGATAAAAAAAGATTGACAAGAAACAAAACGTGCTGAAAAAAAAAAAAAAAAACTCAAGCTTATCATCCCCACCAAAGCAAAATAATTCTATTCCATATTCGGTCCACCATAGTTGCGGGCTCAGATTCGAATTAAAATGGTTGTTCAATAGTGGAGTTTAAATTATGACAATGACAAATTGACAATACTCCTGTGAAAGGGAGCTGAATTTGCATCGTGCGTAGGAATCAGAATGAGGGCTAAGCACTTATTATTGTCTAATATTAGCACTCATATGTTTACCAACTGATGCATTGAAAGGTTGAAACCTTGAATACTTTCAGACATTATTGTAACTTTCTTACATCCCACCCTTTCCTATGTAGTTGTATAAAAAAAATGATACATAAGAATCGAAGAAAATACTAAGGAATTTAATGCAATTAATGCATTTATTCGATAACTGAGTTAGATTCCATTTATTTATATGCTTGTATAACCCTATATTTATGTATGTTAACATTGATGTAAGGAGAAGGGGCTGTGTAAACTTGATACATGTGTTTTGGTCTCTTTGGTCTTGTAGCAGGCATAGTTATGCAGGGTTGAAAAGCATCAATAAAATTCATCTTTGGTTATAACAAAATGTATGTTAAAATTGATAATACTTGTTACATCAAATATATCTCTAAATTCTTATACACCTACATGGAGTCCAATAGTTTTACGCACACGTCTCTTCTCTTCTTTCCTTGTGTTGTTCAAATTATATGATTCACATGACTTAAAAACACCCACCTTAAAAGTATCAACAATTTTTTTTAATAAAAGAATAATATTTTGACGAGAATTAATGGAGATAGCTTGCAGCCAGTCCTTAACCCATCACCACTGCTTAAAAGTAAAAGTGAAAAAAAAAAGTATCTTGATTCGTTGCTTTTTACATTGAACTCTGTTATCTTTGGAAGCTGAAAACGAGGGTGAAAACTTGGAATGAATTTTTCGCTTCAAGCTGGAAGGCGTAATCTGTTTTCAGGGGAAAAGTAAGAAATGTTAATTTTTAACGAAAAATCAATTATTAACATTATAATAGAATATACGTACATATATAATAAATTGTAAATTTAATTGAAGTTACTATACCCTATTGGGTTTTTCAGTTAAGGTTGAGCTTCTTTATTTTTATTTTTCAAATAAATTTATTGTAGTCGAGAATGATCCTAATCCAATTTGATTGAAAGATATGAGATGGAATGGAATTTATTGAAAATGGAATAGAGTGGAATGAAATAAATAACTGAATAAAAAATTTACTCTATTGTTTGGATATATTATGATGCAATGAAACAAAATTATCTTTTCATCCTTATTCCTCCCAAATTAGGAAAAAGAAAATCAAGGTAAATAATAGAATAAGAAGAAATTTTTTTACCAGTTTTTATTATATATTTATTAATTCAAACAATGGAACATAATATTATTATATTCTATTTTCCTATATTCTTTCTATTTCCACCAATCCAAATTTATCGTAACTAAGAAAAGTAAATGAAAGTTATCGAAAAAGGAAGAAGAAAAGTAAACAAAAGTAAGGAATTCAAAGCACTTCATTGGATAGGGCTACTAATAAAAGCCCAATATGCAGGAGAGGTCCAGATCAACAATGTTGTTGACTAATTTGTATCTATGAAGCCATTGCACCTTTCACTGAAGATGTATTTCTCATCATCACTGTTTTTTCAGTAAATTACACTCTTCTTTAATAATATGTACACTTTAACGTGAATGACTTTTTTGTTGTCAATTTTTCCTTCTTTTGTGACTCTTTAACATTTTCATTAACCAGATTCAAACCATATTATCAAGTTGACACTTGAAGAGTTACCAAAAAAACAAAAAGGATGAAATAAGAAGTGTTTAAACCTTCGTTTCTCCTTATCAAATCATAATATCAATAATAAGGTATTTAACAATTAGTTGGCGACGACACAAAAGTTGCAGAGGGTGAAAAAACATAGGCCTAAGAGTCATTTATAGTTATTCATCACTGTAAAGTGGTTCATTTTCACTAAAACTGAAGTATAACATTTTGTTTCTTTAAAAACATTTTACTTTATGAAAGTGGATTAATTTTCAGAATTAAAGAGAATAATACAATTTAAACATCTCTAAAGGGGAAATGGTATAATTTATCTTTTTTTTTTATTTTTCTAATTTTATCCTCATTAATTAATAGTCTCCCAAAGTTTTTGGTAAGCCTCTGGAACTCAATTTAATTCACCTAATATTTTGTAACACAAAAAAAAAAAAAATCTCAGACTTTGTGAGGCTTTCTTTTCCACACTGCCGGAGCATATATAATTTACTAAAATTGTGCTGATCATATTTGAAGCCCGCGTCTAGGTTTTTTTTTTTTTTTTGTTGTATAGTTTGATGTTATGATCTCTCTTTTGAATTTTTTTTTCAATTTTTCTGCTAAAAAACAAATGCCCTGTTATAAACAGTCTCACATAAGAGAGATTCAGAATCAGCAGGTGCAAAGTGCGGTTGAAATTTCCTAGTTTATGTGCTGTCATAATTGATAAAATAGAATTCAGAAAACTAGATTTCTGTGTAACAGGAAAACATTAGCCTGTAAATTAATCTCTCACAACTAGTCCAATCTCAGTAGCCTACTAACATTTCTTCAACTTTTGAACATATCTTCTGCTCTCATCTAAGGAAACTAGGAAAGTACAAAATTTTACTCATGGTGCTAATCACACCCAACATAACAAATTTATGAGTGCTGATTCTCCAATGTTACATTATTCCAAAATGAACAAGGTAAAGACCAAAAGGTTTGAAGAAAAAAACAGAAAGACAACCAAACAGTTTATGACTTTTGTTGAAATATAGCACAATTCAATACAGAAAAGCTAAGTTTTCATCTCTTCACTTTATATGCTGCTTCCAAACTCTAAAGAAAACTCCGAAACATTATTTACCACATAAAAAAATCTTGCAAAACGAGCTCTCTTTTGTTGGATATGGCTCATTCTTCGTAGTCAGATGACAACCCTTCTTGTTGACGGGGTCAGCAGAAAGCCAACTGGTACTGTTGTGGGCCTCTGATTATTTGTAATGTTTTACTTTTATTAGTAGTTTGGGCTAGGGTCCATGAATAGCTGCTGTTAGGGTTTCTGTTTAATCCTATTTATATTTCCCTTGTAAACCGTGTGACTTGTAACGAGTGGCGGTGAGATGATTATAGTACAGACAAGCGGGACGTAGCCTACATTGGGTGAAACCAGGGTAAATTATTGTGTCAAATCTCTCTTCCCTATTCTCTTTTCTGTTTTTCCGATTTGTGTGTGATTGTCGATTTCCAGGCAAAAGAACCAAAAGGGTGTTTTTTTAAAAAATATTTACCGATAAGGTGCGCTTTCGAAACTATTTACAAATCTGGTTTGGGAGGGCAATTATTTACAAATCTAGTGCTGTGCAACATGCCT
>PYAF01002323.1:97576-148873 GCA_007407185.1 Glycine tomentella
AGGCATGTTGCACAGCACTAGATTTGTAAATAATTGCCCTCCCAAACCAGATTTGTAAATAGTTTCGAAAGCGCACCTTATCGGTAAATATTTTTTAAAAAAACACCCTTTTGGTTCTTTTGCCCGATTTCCAACATCTTTTGGCATGCTATTCCTCCTGGATCCTCAAATTTCCTTACATAATCTTAAACAAGAGGCAAGCATATTTCAAATGATTCCTCTTGGCCCAAGTTGTCTTTTTTTTTTTTTTTTAAATGAATTATCATCTTCACTTTTTGGTCAGTTATTTCGTAGAAGGATGACTATCTAACCCTCTGCCCCTATTTCTCTTTTGACACTAATAATATTTCTTAAAAAATAAAAAAAAGAATAAAAAGTTAAAAACAACAAAAACTGAGAATCAGGTCAATCCCACAAATTTGGTATACATCACTGGTTCTTGATATGCAGTTTACCCATATATATATATGTGTGTGTGTGTGTGTATATGTGTGTGTGTGTGTGTGTGACAATTTAAGAGATTTGGGAAAGAGAGTGTGCATGAATACATTATATATACGTGCGTAACATGCAGCATGATGAGCAAAAGAATTAAAAAGAAGATCTAGCTAACGAGAGAGGAGGGAGTGAGAGGAATGAAGCCTGGTCCGAGAAAACACTCACAATTGAAACTGATATAATAATATCATTTGATTCATTGGTGAATACATGGACACATCATATATCTCTCTCGAGCCAAGGCGATATTCCCCACACCCTCATTCTCCCGCCTTGTAATATCATATTCGCATGTTTATGCACACTAGGATGGATTTTTCTTGATTGATCAATGCAAATTCGATCTGTTTTCTGGACTTGGAAACAGAACTGTGAGAATGAGATATGCAATTGGTATTAATGGGGTGTGAGAGAGTGTGTTCATTGCTATCTTGACTTTAGAACTTACCGTGTGGAAGTTAGAGGCTCTCTTTGTCGTTAAGGCTTTCCAACATTGAGTTACATACTGCTTGCATGCAAGGTTACTGTGTGCTCATTCATTTTCTCTTACCACAGTAATTCATTCAATGCGTCAAATAACTTCGGAATTAAATTCAAATATATTCAAAATATAAAGATATTTTAGATAAATAATTTTAATTTTTCATTCAATATCTTAGTAATTCTCTTATTTATCCTGTATGATAAATATTGAACACATTTTATTCGAAGATACTAATTTTTTTTAATCAATATTTTTTATAAGGTATGAGAAATATCTTTAGAAGGATATGTTATTATTCTTTTTACACTGTTATTCAATATTCAGTTATATATTGTTATGTGTAATATTATAAAATGATAAAAAGGTTTATAAAGTCATTCAATCATAATTTTTAAATAATTTAAACTGATTGATGATTGAATAATATTATAAAACTGTTTTATAAATGCGTAAATATTAAATCCTTATAAAATTGTTGATTTTCCTATTTCTGTTTTTGTTTTTATAAGTATCTTCTGTTTGAAACACGGTAGATCTCCTAGCAAAAATTCTCACGGTGGAATACTGATGCTAAAAATCTAAGAAACATTAATAATACAAACAAAACTGTGTTAATTACTTAATTATAACCAAATAAATAAAAAAATCGACGAAACAAAAAGTTCTGAAAATTTCTTCTATATATAATATAATATAATATAGATTCTACATATTGTCAATATTTTATATTTTTAGTGGATAAGTTATTAACTTCTATTATAACTTATAAGAGACAGGAAGACACACTGCAGAGAGGGGAAGAAAAGCTTGTGTTGAACTTGAAACTGAATGTTCAAAGCCTACAAATAAAGCCAGTGGTTTTACTCACGTATATATGGCTTGGCTTCATTTTAAAAACCGAAGGGACTTGTGGTAAATGAATCAGTGAGCTTCTAGATATGTTTAATGGGGCCTCTCTAATGAGAATGATAAAAAAAAAAAAAGTTAACACGTGCAATACTTGAGTAGTATAATATGCTTAATGAGTTGAAGTAATGATCGAGTACTTGAAGAGTCTCATTTTTGCTTTTGTTATTTTTCCCTATTTTTCTCACCCTTTTCTCTTTTTTCTAAATATATAATATGAATATATTTTCATAATTTAATTTGGAAATGACAAAGGAGTTATCATCAAAAAATCAAGGGTCCCTGACTTCCTGCCCCATGATTAGTGAAGTTTCGATAGATTTATACATATATATATATATATATATATATATATATATATAAGTTTTTCCTTTAAATAAAATACTTATATTCTATCTATGCAAATAAAATTTACTAAAGAATCATTTTTTTGTGCTATCTGTTATTGAAAAGAATGGTTATATAATTATAGTTATAGTGTTATTTTAAATTGAATTATAAAAAAAATTGCCTAAGAATACTTCACAAGGATGAGAATATATTCATCTGTATGAAAATAAAGCTGTATGAAAAACTGCTTCTGAATAATTTCCCTAAAACTGACAAAGATTCCACAAGCTTTGACTGGTAATAAGCCAATTCCAAAATAGATTTGAAAATACCATAGAAGTAGAACAGAGGTTAGTGACGAGGTGATACTACCAATAAGAGGATAAATTGGTTATTTCTACTTTAAGAATAATGCTAAAGCAATTTGTCAAGTAAATCTAAGACTATGAGAACCTGCATTTGCTTCCATCCAAAACAGAGACAGCTTAATATACGAACCTGATAAGCTCTACTACTCTAGAAAGCTAACTAGTACCACATATAAGTAAACTATTAAAATGTGAAGCCTTCTAAAAATCTCATTTCTTATGTCTCTTTTCTTGACTAGAATAAACCACAGTCCTTCAAAAAGCTACAACTAATTATGCCACAATTACCCTCTAGGAAAGTATCAGCAACTTTATTTGCTTTCAACTAGCCCATTTATGTAAAAGCCAAGAAAATATGCAGGGGGGAAAAATAAAGCAGTTCTACGCTTAATAACATGGGTAAACGGAATCAACTATAAGAGATAAAGAATTCCAAATAATTATGTTAGTTTCAATATGATGTGTGATCTGAAACACACACAGTAAGCAGTGACTGAAAAATCGTAAAAAAGTAGATGAAGCATATCAATGATAAATTGGGAAGAAAAAGGATAGTTATCTCAATTCTCAACAATCCACCAATATTATTTATCTTTACAATATCAAAATGAAACTAACAACATTAGTGAAAATTAAAGTGGCAATGAGCCAATAACATAGTCCATCTTTTTTTATGTTCAACTATAAAAAAAAATGGGCTTGTCATCATCAAAATTCAGAACAACTTAATGTTAAACTAGAGCATATGTCACCTGGTGTAACTCTTAAACAATAAGCCTCTAGAAATCATTTCAAGAAGGATTTTCTGTCTTGTCATTCTTGTGTTTTGCCAAGAGAGCATGGATAATTGTTTCAAAATTTACAACACTTGACCTACAATCATTGTGATAGAAACATAGATGAAAGAGAGAATCTTTATTGAAAAAAGATAACAATTACAGCAGCTACAATGTCAGCAGAGAATAGTACACAAAACTTTATTGATTTCTGGAGAATACCCAAACTGATACAAAGTGAATTCGAGGTTCACCACCCTCTTATTCCTTTTCTGCCTTCCTTTCCTAAACGTTCGACACTTGTTTATACTTTCTCTCCAATCTGATAACTAATAGTTAGTTGTAACTAACTATTAGTTATCTTAACAGATAACCAACTAACAGCTAAGCTTCAAGGGACCCTCCTAGAGTACACTTGTCTCCATCTTCTGTTTCTATCAATACCCTCCCCCTCAAGATGAACCTTGTCCTCAAGGTCCAAATCAGGAAAAGCCTTCTTCATCTACTAAGCAAGTTCCCAGCTATCTCCATGGTGGAGTAAATCTTGCCATTTAATGAGTATTTCCTGTCTGCCATCTGCTGAAATCCTATTCTGCATGATTTTCTCTGGTTGAATGGGTATGGCATGATCTTTTCTCTATGGGGGTGGCAGCCCTTGGGGTTCTTGAAAAACCTGCTCACACTCTGCCAATACCTTCCCTACTGAACCAGGGATTTCTTCTGCCCTTCCTTCTCCTTCTACTGCTTTTAATTCCACCAGCAAACCCTGATCAGCTTCCAACAGGCGCTAATTTCCACCAGACGCTGCATTCCCCTTGTTTCTTCCCAGCAAATTACTCCCGAGGGCATTGGCTACAGGTGCTTGTTTCTCCCATGCCACTGTTAGCCTCTGCAGCATGGCTTCAATTGAGCCCAATCGCGACTCGATCACCTCCCTATTCACCTCCATCGCCTCACAGTTTTCTTCCATTGCACGCTTGATTGCCTCCATTCTTGCATCCATTTTGTTGCTGTTTTTTTGTCTCCATCAACCCTTCACAGCCCCAAAATCTAGGTTCTGATATCAATGACAGAAACTGGACCAGAAAGATAGATGAAAGAGAGAATTTTTATTGAAAAAAGATAGCAATTACAGCAGCTACAATATCAGCAGAGAAGAGAACACAAAACTTTATTGAATTCTGGAGAATACTCCATCTGATACAAAGTGAATTCGAGTTTCACCACCCTCCTATTCCTTTTCTGCCTTCCTTTCCTGAACTTTCTACACTTATTTATACTTTCTCTCCAATCTGATAACTAATAGTTAGTTGTAACTAACTATTAGTTATCCTAACAAATAACCAACTAACAGCTAAGCTTCAAGGGACCCTCCTAGAGTACACTTGTCTCCATCTTCTGTCTCTATCACATTGTCTTTCATTTTAGACCTCAAGGTCAATGCTTCATCAAACAAGCCCTCTTTACAAAGTCCACTGATCATAACATTATACATGTGGACTTTACATGATAGCCTTTAATCAAAAGATACTTAAAAACTCTTGTGCAGTCTTAAGTCTTCCACCCTTACATAATCCATCAATAAGTATGATGTATGTACACGCATTGAGCTCAATTCCCTGGTCTTTAATTTTCATGAATAATGCAATTGCCTCATCAAGATGGTGGTTTTTACATATAACATCTAATAACGAATTGTAGGTGAATATATCTGCTATCATACATCTCTTCAAGAAGCTCCGAAACACAAGACATTCTCCCTGCTTTGCACAAACCATCAATAAATGTATTGCAAGTTACAGTAGAAGGGACAATACTTGGGCTATACATTTCTCTATATAGACCCATGGCTTCATCCATTAATCACAATATTATATCTCTGAACATCGGGACGCACTCCCTTATGAGACATGGTGTTGAATATTTCTCTGGCCCTATTCACTGCTTTAACTAAACAATACCCATCCATTAAAGAATTATAAATAATCACATCGGGTTCCACACTAGATTTCACCATCACAGCTCCCCTGAGAACCCTTTCTGAAAATAAACCATAAGCCTCACTTACTTACAAGTTTATGTTTAAATAAACAATCAATAATTGTGCTGTGCATTACCACATTAGACAATCATCCTTCAATCTTTCACAATAACAGGATGGCAGCTCTTGTTTCTCCTATCTTGCATACCTCATTGATCAAAGTCGCACAACTAACTTGGTTGAGTTGAAACCCTTGTGCCAATAGCTTGTCATGAAAGTACAAGGCTTTCTTGACCTCCCCCTTAAGACACAGACCTCTGATTCACAATGGGTCTACTTCCATCCTTCACCAATCTGTTTTGCCTATTCACCATATGTTCACCTCCTTTGTGCTAATTTAACATCTGAAAACTGTATGTTTGTAATTTGTATCATACATGACAGCATTGTCTTATGCTTATGTTTTTTTCATTTTGTAAAAACAGAACAAGAAGCAATCAGAAAAAAATAAAATCCATTACTTTCTATGCTTTTAGGTAAACAAAGTCAACTGTAAGAGATAAAGCATTTCAAATAATCATGTCAGTTTCAGATTAGTTTCACATCTGAAACACCAACAATGAGGAGTGACTGAGTAAATCATTAAAGCAAGCATCCACAATACATTGAGAAGGAAAAGGATTGTTAAATCAAGACAATAATCATTTGACTATTGTTATATTTATAACATAAAAATTGAAGCTAAGTACATATCACCTTTAATCAAAAGTAAAGTGATATTGAGTCCATTGCATTGTCCATCTTCTTTTTCACGTGTAACTAGAAAGTTCTCACATAGTTTTGGTCTTACAACAAGCCTCTAGCAATCATTTCACGAAGAACTTTCTCTGCCTTAACATTCTCATCTTTTTCAAAGAGAGCATTGATAATAATTTCAAAAGTAAGAGCATTAGGGATGCAACCATTGTCTTCCATTTTTGACAGCATGACCAATGCTTCATCAAGCAAGCCCTTTTTACAAAGCCCACTGATCATAACAGTATATGTGTAGACATTTATACGATAGCCTTTAACCAAAAGATCTTGAAAAACCTCTTGTGCATCCTTAAGTCTTCCACCTTTACATAGACCATCAAGAAGTATAGTGAATGTAAATTCATTTGGTCGAATTCCCTCATCTTTTATTTTGTTGAACCATGCAATTGCCTTGTCAAGATGACCATTTTTGCATAATGCATCTATTAAGGTACTGTGGGTGGTTACATTTGGTGGTTGACCTCTATCACGCATCTCATTAATAAGATCCCAAACATAAGAGATTCTCCCAGATTTGCACAAACCATCGATAAGAGAATTGTATGTCACTGTGTTGGGAACCATATTTTTCTGATGCATTTCCTTAAAGAGACTCAATGACTCATCCACCATTTTACTCTTACAAAATCCGTTAATTAGGATATTGTAAGTGTGAATATCAGGAGTCACTCCCATTAGGGACATAGCATTGAATACATGTTTTGCCTTCTTCACTTCATAAACTAAGACATACCCATCCATTAAAGTACTATAAGTAATAACATCAGGTTTCATACATGCTCTCAGCATAACAGCTAACACATTTTTGGCTTCTTTCATCTTTCCTTCTTTACATAATGCATCAAGCAGTATACTATAGGTAAAAACATCTGGGTTGATAGTTTTCAATACCATTTCGTTTAACAAACCAATTGCTTCTTTCAACTTACCCACAATGCAGAAGCCATATATTAGAGTAGTATAAGTGACAACATCAGCAGAAATTCCCTTGACAGTCATTTCAGAAAATAAAGCATAAGCCTCACTTACGAGTTGATCTTTGCACAGGGAGTCAATAATTGTGTTGTACATCACCACATCAGGCTTAGTCAGTCGTCCATCAATCTTTCTCAGCAACTTGATTGCAGCTCTTGTTTCTTCTATTTTACAGACTCCATTGATCAAAGTCCCGTAACTAACTTGGTTCAGCCGAAATCCTTGTGCTAATAGCGTGTCGTGAAAGTGCAGTGCTTTCTTGACTTGTCCCTTAAGACAGAGACCTTTGATGAGTGTACTAAAGGTTACGGTGTCTGGCTGGTAACCCCTCTTGAGAATCTTTGCCAATACAGAGAAGCCGAAAGTGATTTGACCCATATGACAGAAACAATTAATGAGAATGTTCAAAGTAACAAGGTCAGGCTGAATTCCCTTGAGTTCCAATCGGTGAGAAAGGGAAACAGCAGTGGGATACTTCTTCATCTTCGCAAAGGAATCTAAACTCTTGTTAAATTCGATAATGGGTGGGGTATGACGCATACACAACATGCGATTGAATTCAGAGACAAGATTTTCAAAGGATGGAGGCTGAGAGTGAAAGTGAGAATGGAAGGTTGAAAGTGAGGGGTTTGGAAGAAAAGAGGGAAAATTGGGAATGGAAAGAGACACAGAAAACCTTAACCTTGTTGGCAGCGACATTTTGTTATGTTTATGTGTTGGCAGCAAGCAATAGCAATAGCAATAGCAATGGATTGTGTTTATGTTTTTAGACAGAAATCAAAGCTCATATGCAAGTATAAGCTCAATTGGTTAGAGCGTTCTAATAATAATAGAAAGGTCGCAGATTGATATGAATGTCAATGAATGTTGTGAAGGGATTGAATTAGCGTTACCTCATTCTGTCCTTCATTTTGTCGAACTATTATTGACGACTCAGATTTTCTTTTTATTGTAGACCTCTTTGATATATTGAGTTTAATTTGTATATAATATTTTATAATGTATAAAAGATTGTATATTTTCAATTAATAAAAACATTTGATTCTTTAGAAAAAAATAATAATAGTATAAGGAAATAATTTATGATTAAGAGTTTAATAGTTATACATTAAAAATATAAAATAATTTTATGTAGTCATTTAATCACAAATAATCTTTTATTTAATTTTAAGTTAATTTTTTTTATAAAAGTCAATAAATTTATTATATATTATGAATTGTGATTTGAAAGAATTATTGTCTCAAACTATTTTATACTATTAATACATAGTCATTTTTCTCTATGATTAGAGTTTATTTAATGATTATGCATTGATAATATAAAATAATTTTATTTTGATAATATATACATTATTTATTTAAATTAAACATATTCTATCTTATTATTATTATTATAAGACACTTTGAACATAATCGCACCAATCAATAAAAAGAATTAATACAATTAATTTTATTGATTTTTTTAAATGTTACTAATGTATTAATTTTATTTTATTAATAATCATTAATTTGTTATAAATGATGTGAGAATATTAAAGTGAAAGAGTATTTATGAACTAAAATATCTTATAAAAAAATCAATTCTTACAATAAAATAAAGATTAGGGAAAATATAATTTAGTCCCTATAGAGACCAATTTTATGGGTTATAATTCTGAAAATCTTGTCAAATAAGTGTTACACTTCTTTCCATTTTTCTGCCCTCTGTCCAATACTTATCTCCAAAATCCCAGCAACTCCACTCTTTACTTCTCCCTCTCCATTTTGGTAGCACAAACAATCCCCTCATGCAATTCCTCCATCGACAACAAAAATGAACTTCATTTCTTTATCTTCAATTTCATAAGTTTTAGGAAGACAAATAGAATGAAGATGATAAACACGTGTTTGATGAAGAATGACATTTATTTTCTTAAAAACTTAATAATAAAAGAAATGATTAGAATCCAAACCCATCATTAATTATTATTATTATTATTATTATTATTATTATTATTATTATTATTATTATTATTTCAAGTGTTATACTGTATTTTGGATTTATTATGGTTAGAGTGGGTTAATTTTTCACGTTTCCAGCCCATTCGTGGCTAATCCTGAGACCATACTAAACCCGTATTATGGTCAAACCTTATTGTTGCTACTTGTTAATTACCACCTTCTCACCTTAAGTGTAATTTTAAATAAAACTAATTTTTGGATCCGTGCGGACGTACGGGTTGCTCCACTCACGCTCCGTCGTATTTTTATAAATTAATTTTAATTTTTGTGTCTATTGTAAGTAAAAAAATATTTATTTGTGATATTATTGATAAAATAATTTAACTTGATTAACTTTAGTTCAATAAAGAATTAAACTATTATTTTCTAATAAATATAATAAGTAAATATTTTATGCTGATTTTTGTAATAATTAAATTAAATAAAAACAATTTAAAAATTTTAAATCTTGATTAAATTTAAATAATAAAAATATAATTTTAAAATTTTTTAAAATGTCACCATTTTATTTTACTGATATTTGTCGATTATTTTATATGATAAAAATTTAAAAACAAATACTACATTTAATATAAAAAAATTTATCCTCTTACCGATGACTAATTTAATGGCGAATCAAATGCGTTTCAGCATTTAAAAAGAGCTGCATAAAATGGGTAGCACCAAGCAGCGAAGATAAAATACTGTGTAAGAAGCTACTCAATTTATATACTTTGTTGCGTGATAAAAAGGGTTGATATATATATATATATATAATTTTTCTATTATTAATACATCTTAAACACTATCCCCATGAGCATCTAGTAAGCAATGAATGAGTTGGAAGATCCTAAAGGAAGATGAATAAAAACCACCTCAAGATTCAAAATGTCAACCAACAACCCAAGATCAGAATCAATTAAAAACAGGTTAATATAAACTTGATAGGCAACGAGGTCACTGCTTTCAACTCTTCTACTAATCATTAAAACGAACTCTACAATGCATATGAAATTTCAGAGGGAACTAAAGAGTTTCAACTTCTACACTTTTAATGACAGGCAATGAGGTCACTGCTTTCAACTCCTCTACTAAAAATTTAATAACCCAAAGGGTTGGTGCAATAGTGTAAATTCTCGCTGCATTCACAAGAGCGAAAAACAATCTATTTAGCGGGAGAACCAGCGTTCCATTTCGACCGTGTTCAAAATTCCCTTGGACCAGCGGCAGTCATGCACCGTGAGCGAACTTAGTCTCTGACCAAATGGGTTAAGGAATACTTGTGATCTTTGACCCAGAATAATAAAAAAATATGACTAATCAACTATAGCAATCAAAATGCAGAGAAGAAATAAAAAATTATCAACTCTTCACATCCAACATGGAACTAGGAAAGCATCAGCTGCAGAGAGGCCACTGTGTAGTGTAGCCTAACTCCTCTGATCCAACAGAAAAGATATACAAACCATTCATGTAATTAAATTCAACAACAATAGAAATGTAACTTAATATATAACTGAGGTGTGTCACTGCATATCCAATGTGGAATGCTAAAAACATCAGCTGCAATGAGGCCACTGCATAACCCAACTCCTCTGATCAAACAAATACAAAATTTACAAACCATACATGTAAAGTGAACAACAATCGAAATGTCATTTAATATGGAAATGAGGTGTGACCTTATATCCTTTCACCAAGCCTCTAGTGATCATTTCACAAAAAAGTTTCTCTGCCTTATCAGTCTCACTTTTCAAAGAGAGCGCACATATAATTATTTTGAATATTATAGCATTAGGGATGCAACCATTGTCTTCCATTTTTACCGCAAAGTGAATGCCTCATCAAACCAACATCTGGTGGGCCATTGCAATCCTCTCTGAGGAATCATAGTGCTACATGATATATCTTCAAATTTATTAAGATTTAGAATATCAATATTAGAAGAAATATAGATGCTTGTATTTTTTAGCCCTGGTGTATTTTTACATTAAAAATCTAATATATACAGACCAGAAGCAACCATGATTGTAATAGGAATCAAATGACAAAAGTAAATAGATCTTATGTTGAAAATCACTTATGTCCCTGAATCTAAACCAATATGATTGCAGAATCAAGTGAAAACATGGAAAAAAAGTAACTCACACAACTCCAGGGGAACTACCTCTCCTTTCCAACCAACAACACCCCAAACCCAATCTAACTCAATAGTTTTCCTCCTATTTATACCTTCTGAATTCTTCCTCCCTTTCAATTTGGTTAGGATCTCTTACTAAATCACTGTTAATTTTACCTGTTAACAACTTCAACTAACCCTAGTGTGAGCATCAGAAACCAACCTTGTGCTTGCTATTTTTCCTTCTAGGCTCTAGCATAACTTTTTTAATTTCATGTCTGCAAATGAAGTTGCTCTGATTGGAAGGCTTTGTATACATAGCATCAATTCAAATATCAAGCAAGCAAGGTTGATTAGCATTAGCAAAGTAGAGCTCGTCGTGAAAGGTGCATTGATGATTATAAGCAACAATGTTGTACCACTCTCAACAAAACAATGTAGATAGAGATAAACCCAAGAGATAGAGAATGGAATTTAAAAGCTCTTGCAGTAGTATAAAATAATGCTAATATATAAAGTTATTGATACTTAGCATATAGCAATGAAACTGACACAAACAATCTTGTATGTAACATATTAGAATTAGAATTTGGGCTTGGGGTCAAACTCAACCCCAGAAAAAGAGTTTATAAGGTGAGAATTGCCTAAAAAAATTCAGACTTTAGCAAATTGGCTTACACCCAGAGTCCATTAAAATTGCATGGTTACTGATATATGATTTTGAATTGACCAGCCTTCTTTTCTTTGAGTTGTTGTGATTACCTGGTGCAGATAATTCAGGAGAAATTAAAATGCCTTCATTTGGACATGTGAATAGAGGCCTAGGCAATCCTTGTATGAAGAAAGCATGAGAAACAATGGGTCTTCTTCCATCCTTCACCAAGCTGTTTTGCCTATTCACCATATGTTCACCTCCTTTATGCTAATTTAACATCTGAAAACTGTCATGTTTGTATCATACTCATACATGACAGCATTGTCTTATGCTTATGTTTTTTCATTTTGTAAAAAGAGAACAAGAAGCAATCAGAAAAAAATAAAATCCAGTTTTACTTTTTATGCTTTTAGGTAAACAAAGTCAACTGTAAGAGATAAAGCATTTCAAATAATCATGTCAGTTTCAGATTAGTTTCACAACTGAAACACTAACAATGAGGAGTGACTCAGTAAATCATTAAAGCAAGCATCCACAATACATTGAGAAGGAAAATGATTGTTAAATCAAGACAATAATCATTTGACTATTGTTACATTTATAACATAAAAAATGAAGCTAAGTACATATCACCTTTAATCAAAAGTAAAGTGAATTGAGCCCATTGGATTGTCCCTTCTTTTTCACGTGTAACTAGAAAGTTCTCACATAGTTTTGGTCTTACAACAAGCCTCTAGCAATCATTTCACGAAGAACTTGCTCTGCCTTAACATTCTCATCTTTTTCAAAGAGAGCATTGATGATAATTTCAAAAGTAACAGCATCAGGGATGCAACCATTGTCTTCCATTTTTGACAGCATGGCCAATGCTTCATCAAGCAAGCCCTGTTTACAAAGCCCATTGATCATAATAGTATATGTGTAGACATTTATACGATAGCCTTTAACCAAAAGATCTTGAAAAACCTCTTGTGCATCGTTAAATCTTCCACCTTTACATAGTCCATGAAGAAGTATATTGAATGTGAACCCATTTGGTCGAATTCCCTCATCTTTCATTTTGTTGAACAATCCAATTGCCTTGTCAAGATGACCGTTTTTGCATAATGCATCTATTAAGGAATTGTTGGTGATTACGTCTGGCGGTTGACCTCTATCATGCATCTCATCAATAAGATCCCAAACACAAGAGATTCTCCCTGATTTGCACAAACCATCGATAAGCGAACTGTATGTCACTGTGTTGGGAACCATATTTTTATGATGCATTTCCTTAAAGAGACTCAATGACTCATCCACCATTTTACTCTTACAAAATCCGTTAATCAGGATATTGTAACTGTAAATATTAGGAGTCACTCCCATTAGGGACATAGCATTGAATACATGTTTTGCCTTCTTCACTTCATAAACTAAGACATATCCATCCATTAAAGTATTATAAGTAATAACATCAAGTTTCATACATGCTCTCAGCATAACAGCTAAAACATTTTTGGCTTCCTTCACCTTTCCTTCTTTACATAATGCATCAAGCAGTATATTATAGGTATAAAAATCTGGGTTGATAGTTTTCAATACCATTTCATTTAACAAACCAGTTGCTTCTTTCAACTTACCCACAAGGCAGAAGCCATATATTAGATTATTATAAGTGACAACATTAGCAGAAATTCCCTTGACAGTCATTTCAGAAAATAAACAACAAGCCTCAGTTACAAGTTGATCTTTGCACAGGGCGTCAATAACTGTGCTGTACATCACCACGTTAGACTTAGTCAGTCGTCCATCAATCTTTCTCAGCAACGTGATGGCAGCTCTTGTTTCTCCTATTTTACAGACTCCATTGATCAAAGTCCCGTAACTAACTTGGTTCAGCCGAAATCCTTGTGCCAATAGCTTGTCGTGAAAGTGCAGTGCTTTCTTGACTTGTCCCTTAAGACAGAGACCTCTAAGGAGTGTTGTGAAGGTTATGGTGTTTGGCTGGTAACCCAATTTGAGGATCTTGGACAATACAGAGAAGCCGAAAGTGATTTGACCCATATGACAGAAACAATTAATGAGAATGTTCAATGTAATGAGGCTTGGAACAATTCCCTTGAGCTCCAATCGGTGAGAAAGGGAAACAGCAAGGGGATACTGCTTCATCTTCGCAAAGGAATCTAAAATCTTGTTAAATTCGATGATGGGTGGGGTATGACGCATACACAACATGCGATTGAATTCAGAGACAAGATTTTCAAGGGATGGAGGCTGAGAGTGAAAGTGAGAATGGAAGGTTGAGAGTGAGGGGTTTGGAAGAAAAGAAGGAAAATTGGGAATGGAAAGAGAGACAGAAAACCTTAACCTTGTTGGCAGCGACATTTTGTTATGTTTATGTGTTGGCAATAGCAATAGCAATGGATTGTGTTTATGAGATAGAAATCAAAGTTCGGTTTTCTCCCATTTCAGCTTCGGCTGTTATTCAAAAAATGGAAGGCTCGTCGGTCGCTCGTTAGGTCATCCATCTACTACTGTAGAAGATGTTTGTGAATTGGATTTCATCGATTTTAAAGATAAAAATTATTTTGATTTTATTAATTTATTATTAAATCAGTTTAATTCAAATATTTAATTTAATTTAATCCGATCTAATTTAATTTGAAATAGTTTAAATTGGATCAATTTTCAATTTTAATCTTATTTATAACTTTTTAAAAAATAAAAATAAAAGATAAGATATATAATAAAAATAATTTAAAATATCAAATATTTTATTTATATGCTATTATATGATTAATTATAGAATAATTGTATATCTTAACTCATATAATTAATAAAATATCTTTAATGAAATATATTTTCATAAATAAATATAAGTTATAGGATTATTTTATAAAAATATAAAATAAAAATGAGTGATATTAAAAATTTATAAATATGTGTGTGTAAGTTCAATTTGAATTGATTTTTAAAATAAAATATGAAATTCGATTCAATCTAATAAAAAATTTGATTTTTTAATTTTTTGATCCATTTGATTTTTGATTTTTTATCGGTTTATGAACATCCACCCCCTAACAATACCTTACCTTAACTATAACAAAATTTCTTCTTCTACTGTAACTTTTAATTTATTTTACTTAAATAACATCATAAAGTCTAACGGAACTTTGGTAGCCAAAAAAGTTTTTATTTTCTTAGGAATTGGAAATTTTATGGAAAACTATGTTTTCAAGTGTAGTATATAATTAATAAAAAATGATTCACATAAAATTATGATTCTCATAAATTAATTTTAGTCCACTTTTTCAGAAAAATATTATCAAGGAGGGAGGCTGAAATCCAAGTTTCCTTAATGTAGTAAAAGTTATAATTACACAAAATGATTGCGTTATGCTTTTGTTTACAATTACAAAAACATAATGATCCTCCAAAACATACATGTGACATGGCATTTCTGCAACATTGGTTCTTCATTTGAAAATTTATGCCATTAGTTTTTTTACTCCTTCGTAAGGAATCATCATTTTACATTATTCTTTAGTTTTCAAGGATTAGTATGTTTGATGTATTTTATAAGTGAAGTAACATGTGACCGCTAGGGGTATATATTTGGAAGACCATGATTGTTATTTACTCTTTCTTCAAGCACTGCCTGTTTTGGTGACGTTTGATGTGAATTGTGACAGAGAAGAAGGTAACTGTGTGTGAGAGAAAGAAGAGGAGCTGAGGCCTGCCAATGCTCCTTTCATAAACCTAAGCAATGCAGATCTTCTGCTTTCAGCAATGAGTTCTGCTCGGCGCTGTGATAGCAAGGGCAGAGGTAGTGTCTACAATCCAATTTTGGGGATATGTTGCCATTTTTGCAGGTCCATTTTCTCACTCCCTTTTGTTAACAACTAATGTTGTAGTAATCTTTGGTCACAAATTCTTTATTTAGTTTGTTATTTGGGGTATAAGGTTCACAGTTTGGTGGTATATGCTTTATATTAAGCTAATATAAAATGATGATACTGTGTTTGGTCATTGCCTACAATTTGACATTCAATTTGGTCGATGTTAGAGAAATGCCCTGATTGGTAAAAGGTTTAATCTGGAGCTATATGCACAAATGCAGGCAAAAGAGTGTGGTGAAGAAGACTGCAAGAGATGTGGCAATTTTAATGTGAATTAACCATGCCTGGGTCAGACTTAATGGTCTTATTTTGAGTTCTTTTCTTTTTGCATTCGTTTCAAAACAGTTTGACTATGTTTTTCTAACAAGAAAGACTGATTGTTCTGTCTGTCGCTTTAGCACTGGTGTTTTTTTTAGAGCCTGTCTCAAGATTCGATACGGAGAAGGTGAGAAAAAATAGTCCACCCAATGATAAGCGGCAGCTAAACATGGCAAACAAATTAAAATTGCATTAAGAAAAACCCTTGGCTTCACATTAACTTTGGTTGTACATCCCTGGCCAATCTTAAGAGCTTGGTTTTACATTTGTTTGATATATATTTAAGTGAAATAATCTTCGTTGTCCCACCCTCATACCTGCATCTAGTGGTCAGAAGCTATTAATTTGTTTCATCAGAAAGTTATAAGTTAAGCTTTGAACTCAACATTGTGATGTTCTAAAATATAACAACAACATCAACATCAACAACACCTTTAACCAAGTTAATTGGGGTCGATGGTAGATTTCTGAAATATAACAAGGCTTATTAAAAATGACTCATGTTGATAGTCTGAAACTGTTCACTATTATTCTGTTTTAGAAATAGAGTAACTGAGAAAGAACAAGGGATGGAGGTACCCTCATTGCATAGAAGCAAAAGGAATAAAGTCAAATAGACCCTCACTGGATATGTAACAGTTAGAGCCATTAAACTTTATCTCCTTAATTATTTGGGTTTTGATACTGTAAATATATTAGTGCAGAATTCCTTAAGAGTTAAGACACATATTAAACTACAAGATGTAGAGAATATAGAGGTAGAACTATTAATTATGTAGAGAATTTAGTTTGTTCTGATTCAAGATGTTGTCTCCTTTTTATGTAGTTCATTTTTGCCTGAGGAAACGAAAAATGCCTCCAACTGGAATAGCAGTATACAGACGTTAGTCTTTAAATTGTCACTTCATCTTTATTGTTGTTGTTGATATTAATTTCTTGAATGCTAATATCTTTGTACTGAGTGTGGTACGTTTTTCATTTTTCTTTTCTTTGATCTGCTGAAATAAAGCTCGGGAAATGGGATACCAATCAGTGGCACATCTACTAATGGAAGAACTTAAATTTGGAAAATGTAAGATCTAGATGTAACCATCTAACTTGGTAGAATTTTGTTAACATTTGCCTTTGTAAAGTTTTCTAGTGGCACTCATTAGACTTCTATTCTAGTGCTCCATTTATTTTCTTTATGAGAAACCATACACTATGTGTGATTTATATGTAACTCGTGTTGTACCTATAAAATGTTGAAACAAGAAACAACTTGAGTGCTTTTTTTATACAATAGAGGATAAATGGATAATTTTTAAAAAATTAAGAACTAACAGAGTCATAATCATTTAGTAGTTTAGCTTCCATGCTTTAATGTTTAATCACATGCATGCGGTTGATCGATCCTTATCATGTAGAGGGTTATTGACAGAGGTGAAGATGGAACAATAGTTAAATATTCAAATAGGAAATTGAAATGAGTTCATTTGAAATAAAAATAAAAATGATGTGTAAATATACGTCAATTAACACCATTTCCAAACAAGTTACATATAAAATTCTCATTTGTGAAGAAATTAATTGTTCCATTTTTGACTTTTTAAACTCAATCGACAACATGTCGCATCAAAATAAAATCATTAATTCATATATATATATATATATATATATATATATATAATGTCATAGAAGGATTATGGTTGTTGAATCGTAGAGGAACATTGGTTGGTCAAGTTTAGTTTATGGCCAAGTGACATGCATGTAAAATTCTACATAATCTGTGTGTGTGAATTCAAATTTACCAATTAAAACTGAAATAGCATATAACAGTAGTCTGGCAAATCGAAGTGATAAATAACATGAGAATTTTTCTTTATTTTTGTATACAGCATGTGGGTTTTTTCATTATATAATAATATGTGTGTGTATATATATATATATATATATATAATATTCGCGTAACACTTTTACATGCATAGCACTGCAGATTGAGGTAATGGAAAAATTGTGTACAAATTAACTGACATCAACAACTCAGATATTATCCATATATCCATAGGTTAAAGAGGTTTCATAACAGGATGCTCTGGTTATGGATTCAGTGATTTTAAGGGGGGAAGGTTGTTTTCTCTCATTTTAGGCCATTAGATCAATCTTACAGTTTATACTTCTGGGACCTATTGTTAAAGAAATTTTTGTGATGATATAAAACGGCTAGAACCCGTGAGATGAGTTTAACTTTTTACACCAGTCAATTTTCTAATACACCCAACATGCACAGTGTAATGCCAATTTTGTCCTTCTCAAAATCCGTAAGTTACATACCGACATACATCATTCAATTTTTACGGATCGTCCATTCGTATGAGTCATACGGATTGTTGATCCGTATGAGTCATATGGATTGACAATCCATATGACTCCTACGGATTGTTGATCTGTAATAGTCCTATAGATTGACAATCCATATGAGTCATATGGATTGTTGATCCGTAAGAGTCATTGACAATCCATATGATTCATACGGATTGCCGATCCGTAAGAGTCATATGGATTGACAATCCATACGACTCATACGGATTGCCGATCCGTATGAGGGTAAAGTTGAAAATAAAAAAATATGTTGGATGTATTAGAAAAAATGCTGGTGTAGGAAGTTAAACTCCTATTAGTATATATGAAGTTCCGAATTTTTGCTGATGGCCCAACGAGGTATTCAAGCTGGGCTATAAATCTTCTGGGCTTTGATGTAAATATGTATGCTATTTATAAGCTTTATTTAGTTAGCTAGTTAGTTGTATATTATGGGGTTTTCTCCGGTATTCATATTTATGTATCTTGATCTTTAGTGTGAGAATCATTCCCTTGGCCTAATAATATAAACTTAATCTCTTTCTACATTTCACTTATCATTGCTCTAAATCCTTTTGGGTTTCCCCTGCTTAATTTTAATGTTACGATATATGTTGGTTTGGTTCAGTATAAAAGTATTTATATGTTGGGATCAATTTTGTGTGAAAAGAATTGGACAATCTTATACAATGTTTTGATCCCATGCCACGATTCTTTAAACTAAATTTAAGGCATGTCATGATACTTTATAACTTATAATGGGAGGCAAAGGCTCCTATAATAGATCCAAATTAAATAAATATTGAACATTAAATATTTTTATTAAAAACTACAAAATATTCTAGTTACATGAAACGGTACTAAAACTTTTACTGTTCAATCTTAAAAGTATACATGCATTACATCATCCCAGCACCCCAGCACCCGTCCCCCTTCTATCCCCCCTTTCAAACAAACAGGAGAATGAACTAATTCATTGACAAGAAATGCACCCGAGCAAGGGTATATTCCTTTCCTGCAATCCAAACGCCAGTTTGCGACCACTGTACATCTTCCCAGTCCAGGTTTTCCTCTAGCACCTGCATCAGAAAATGCAGAATTGGAATTTATAATCAAGTTGAAACATACAATTACAAATTGAGAGATTTTGCAAATGTTGAAGCAAAACAATTATGGTTTACATATAGGGCCTTGGGATGTTATGCAGAAACTGAACTATGAGCAAAAAACAAGACTTTTAGCATACTGACTGAGAAAAGATAAAGTTCAGACTAGTGAATGGAGTAGTTGATACAATGATCACGGGCTTATAGCCCATGCCCAATGGCAACAGGTATTGGTTCTGTAGGTTATTGTTTGATATCCTCCAAGACCTACCATATGATATTCCCCTCTACCTTTTAAAAACACCCTAACATCGTCTCCCATTTCATAGGTTGCAGGCCTAAGCAAATGCAAAAGTAGACTAACAGGCAAATGAAAACATTCAATATAAATACAAGAGTTACTCATAATCAACATCAACATCAACAACACCTTTAATCCAATCTAATTGGGGTCGGTGGAAGAGTTACGCATAATCGAGGAGAAAAAATCTGTATACATTATTCACATCCCCATGGAAAAGAGATGAACAATACCTCCACATGTTCAAGAGGCAGAGGGATTCCAATTGTGCGCATCAGTTTCTGGGGTAGAGGATTCTTACATCGAGACCATCGAAATACATCCACCATGACATCAGAATCAGCTTTGTCACCATTTGTGGGATGGTGATGGTGATTTTGAGACTTCTCTGTATCTGGGTCATGCATCTGAGTTGCTGGTATAGCCTTCACCATCTTCTCTCCAGTAAAACAGAGCTCATATCTGCAAAAAAGATTAGACTCATATAATTATAGTTTCTTGAATTCAAGAGTCCTTGGACTCGAAGACAAACATGGAAACGGACTTTCATGACCATAGTGGATCCTTGAGTTTGATAAATTAAATAGAATCTTTTATTGAAAAAAAGATACTATAAAATAACACTAATAACATTAACGGATCAACATTGCTCAAATGGATATTAAGAAGCAATTAATGAAAGAGGGTGACACAGTCCAATGTAGTTTCACATTTAGTAGAACATTGCAGTAACATGTGCCACTTAATAGCTAATGCAGATAATTTTTTTCTAAAGGGACAACAAATGTGAAGCCTATAACATACAGATCACCCATTTTGGTCAAGAACTTCCATGTAGAAAATACCTGCAGGAGTGTGTCTCCAGATAAAGAACTTCTCCCTTCTTTAAACGAGCAGATGTATAGAGTGGCTTTTTTAGACCCTTGTCAGCAACAATGCTTATACTATATTTGATCCTGATAAGTATTATAATTAGTTATTAATTAATAAACACTAAAAACAAGATAAGCTACAAATAGAACTGTTGCATTCATTTCTAAATGAGGAAGAACAAGAAATGTTAGGACCTGTTTGATTTAAAAAAGAAAAAAAAAATCCTGTTCTCATTTCCCATTTTCATAAATAATTACAAAAAACTACCTTATTATCACTTTGTTTCCTATTTTCAACAGTTTGTACACAAGGCAGTGAAACAAAAAATACAGTATCATTTTAGTAAATACGTGTTAAAAAAAACAAAACAAAACAAAACAGTTTAAGTTTCATCAAACCAAACTCTTATAACCAAGCTGAAATGCAATGTTCGAAGCCAAGACATTTTCGTGCTACAAAAATACCACAAACTTGGATTAGATATTTTCTGCTCCATCTTAAAACACAATGCTACTGTATTAGACTGTACTTTGCCAATTAATACTAGCAGCATACCAAGGTTCATTGCAGAGGTTGTACTGTATTGTAACTTCGCGTACAAATCTTTGCTGCCGCAATGCATTCTGAAGAAAGAAGGCCACGCCAAATAAGATGAGCATAGAATGTGAAATGATTAATTTGATGGTAAAAATGAAAAGGTTTGTCGATTATAAGTTAAAGATACTGGACAAACCGAAGCTGCAGCCCTAGTAGTAATTGTCCGCTCAATAGCCACAGGTGCAAGGGTAGGCTCAACAGTTGAAGTATGTGTAAGGCAAGGTTCAAGATCAATAGTTCCACCTCCTTTCTGAAGACCAAAGAAATAAAAACGGTCAGAATCACCATTAAGTTTTAACATTATCCAGTTACCTAGTCCAATTGAGAATGAACGAACTTGTAAATAGACAGGTAAAATGCGAACACATGCAAAGTGAAGACCTATTCCAAGCACAAGCACCCCTTTAAATCCTACATATATAATGTCCTCATTAGAAGGACACATTATGTGACCAGTAAGTAAAGCATTTAATCAAAATGACTAATTAGCAATTTCTCTGAAAGGAATGAGATATATCAAAAAGAAAGAAAAAGTCATAATATTTGAAATGGAAAATAGTAAACAGAATTATATGACGAGCATCTAAAGTAGATGGTATTTCAATGAAGAGAACATATAACTTCAGGGAGAAAAGTTCAAAGGATGAAGGATTTTAAGTTTGCACAGCTTTTGTTATTACCTTTACAATGCAGCACCGCTCAACTTTATAACTACAACCAATTGCAGCACCCCAAGCACGGGAACGTACATTGTTTCTCAGAGTAGAAATATAGCCTGAAGATGTACAAATAATATCTTTAGATTATTTGAACAGAGCTTCAATGGTAAAAGCAATATCATTATGTCAGTAACTGCAAAGTTGAGAAACCAACAAAACTACCTCATTTACCCTTAGTAAAGAAGAGTATATATATAGATATATAAATGATGCACCAACAAAATTTATATATTCTTAAAAGAATAACTACAAATCCTTTCAAAACAACTTAATGGCAAGGCCAAGTTCAACTGGGAGATTTTAATTATTTATCAAATACTAAAACTAGGACATTTTACCATTGATCTATTCCCAGTTATTTAAGTTTAACACGGCAGCACCAAGGTACTATTATTCATATAAGGACATACAATCTTGCGGAGGTAGCACTCGAATGGTTGTGCGCAACTCTTGTACAGCCATGGGAGGTGGAGAAGCTGTTGGGCGACAATAACCTGTATGCATGAGAACTATGAAACAAAAATGCAAAATCAGTACTGATTTCAAACATATCAAGTCCAGTCCATAGAAATAAAAGGCTAGCTGCAACCTTTTTGTTACAACACATACCAGCAACAAGGTCTGAGTCATAAGTGTAAACATCAGTCCCCCATAGCTGGCCACCTCTAACCTGAACATAATAATATATACTCTCAAAGATAGTAAAGCATCAATAACTAGCATATTTAAACATTGAATTTCAAATTTAAACATATAAATGTGATTAAAAATAAATAAATAAATAAATAAATAAAAGACTTTCATCGCGTCGAATCATTTAATTAACTAAAGTACTTCAACAAATTCCTGCCACTGGCAAAGAAGAATAAACAAAAAAACTGTCCATGAGCTCCCCCCCCCCCCCCCCCCCCCCCAAAAAAAAATCATAAAATGGACAACAAAATTTGCTCCATTGCATGAGCAACAAACATACGGTAAAAAGAGAAAAGAAAACTAGAAAAATGTTGAGGGGGGAAAAGACACAGTTTTTTATAATAAAAATAATTCCTCAAACTTCTCTTTAATAAATAACAAATATACCATAATTTACATGGTACAAGAGAATATAAACAAACAAAAGAAAGCAAAACATGAACAAATACTTCACCAGCAGAAAGAAAGAAGCGGTAGAAACAATCATCAAAGTAAAAAACACACAAGCTATCATCTCCAACCCCCCCCCCCCCCCCCCCCCCCCCCCCCCCCCCCCCCCCCCCCTCCCCCAACAACAACCCCAAATGCATTCATTATAAATTTTATCATAACAAAGAATTTGATCTCACTTGACGGTTTGTAGCTGTAACATTCTCAGCTGGTATCTGAATTTCAAGAGTGGGGCCACTATTAGAGCTTTCACTATTTTTGTCCACTAGAGATTGAGATAATTCATATTCCTTCCACAACTTTATCAGTTCTTGCATGCTTTCACCAACTTTATAAACAACAGAAGATACTTCTGCTTTACCTGAAATATCAGAACTTGCATATAATATAATGGACAAGATGAATAGAAAGATATACACCTCTTATCCTTTTCATTTCATCAAGAAGTACATTATAATGGTACCATCACACAATGACACAACATTAAAAAGGAAGGGTAAAGGAGATGAGCCAATCTGAAAGGAGAGAATCCGTCACAAAAACCAATGGGCCAATTAGAGCATTTTCTGTCAAGATCTAAAATGAAGGAACAAATTTATGACAAGCCAAATAGTTTTGAGCCGGATAAAATAAAATATGACAGAGTACCTTGAGACCTGCAAGATAAATGAAACAGAAAGTTGTCAAAATAAAAGCATAAATAGTAATAAGGGTTGTAAATCCAAAAAATAAACTGGTATTAATGAAGTACAAATCAAACAAACAGAGGAATAAAAACGACAATTTGACATGAAAGAAGAAACCAAAATTAAGTCCTTGTCGATATGCAATAGTAACCACATTCATACATATTTTTAGTCTTCAGACAAAATTCTTCAGTTTAAAAACAACTATTATATCAACAACCTATATTTGATGGCTTACTGTCTGCAAGTACATTTCTTTTTCAATCAAAACAAGATATTGAAGAAATTGTTCCTTCAAAGGCCCAATCATACTTGATGGCTAAGTGATACACATTCAAATGCACAAGCATATTCCTTCAAGGCCCAAATATAAGAGAACCTAATAACATAGTGGGAGAATGATAGAATCTGGCATTTCAAAAGCATATTTTGGAAATAACTCAAGGAGCAAGCTCCTGATTACAGAGCATAGAACAGTGAAAATATGAAACACAAATAAGAAAGAAAAAAGAACACAAAAAAAATTGCCCTCCTTGCCCATATTGGCATCAGTGCACTCCCCCTACCACTATTCAATACTCTTCTTCACCCCATCTGGACCCCTCATAATCACGTTTTTCTTGCATGATGCCATGATTCCAGACTGTCCACCACTATTTTCCTCGCGACAGCATGCATTCTGTTAGATCCCTCCACTTCTCCAACAGAATTCTTATTCCCATGTCTGTCCTTATTCCTTTCTCTCTCTTGTAGACATGGATTGGAGGCCCATTTAATGTGGGCCCATCAGAGAACAAAAAAAGTCAATATATCCTAATTATATTTAGGAGCATTTTTGAGTGTGCTTACTTACACCACTGCTTTGTTTGCTGACAACAACAACAAAGCGTCATCCCACTAGGTGAGGTCAGCCTTTGTTTGCTGACAAATACACTTAATGTTAAGTTGTTTACCCGCAAATTCACTTGTAGTTCCTACAAATTTCAGGCTCGTAAAATACACATGAGCAATAGTTAACTATTATTTGCTACCCCTAGAAAATGTTAAAAGGCAGACATTAGACCATTAGCATCCTCCCAAATGCAATTCGAAAAAATATACAAAGGATTGAATATCTAATCATTCTAAATTTCTAATAGGACTCTGAAGCTTCATCTTTTATAACTACAAAATCACACAGTTTGAATTAAAAATATCCTTGAAGTGACAAGATACTTATTGGGTAAGTAAGTTATTTCTTTTATAACACAAGTAACCAAGAAAAGAGGAGGAAAAGAAAATACTCTTCATTGTCTGGAGCTTGAGTATGAGATCTAAAACGAGCCTCACGATTGGCCACCTGAGGGCTTCCCCTTGATCGATAGATCCTTTTACGATGTTGAACATTATAATTATGGACTTCCCTCTCCTTCTCTCCAGTCCCTTCCCCGTGACCACTTCCATCTTCTGATTGCTTGTCAATTTTACTGCGCTTATCAGGTCGATCTCCTTCTAAATCAGCATCCCTTTCTTTTCTCCTCTCTCTAACTTCTCCATCGACATTTTTCCAGCCATCAAAATCTTTCTGTTTCTTCTGTTCTGGTAACACATTTTCTTGCTCAGTATTTTTTACTGATCCATCACCAAGTTCCTTCCCATCATTTAAAACATCTTTCTCCATTCCGCTCAAGGATTCCCTCTTGCTATTATCCTTTTCCTTCTCTTTTGAACTTTCTTTCTCTTTCGCAAGATCTTTCCTCTCCTTCTCCCATTTTTCTACATCTCTATCTTCCTTAGAAGATTCTTTGTTGTCACCAATATTATTGTTAACTGGCGTACTACTTCTGCGATCACTTCTCTCCTTTTCCCTATCCCCCCAATCCCGATGCTTGACATCCTTTCTTTTTCTCTCTTTAAATCTATCTTCACTTTTAGAATCAATTTTGTTTTCCCCAACAGCTTCATGTGTTTCCAAATAGTCCCTTTCTTCTGCCGTTGAACTGTCCTTTCCAACTTCAGTTGGTGTATTGCCACGTGATGTATGCCAGGAATCCAAACTCCCACCAGGGGCATCAGAAAATCTCTTACCCCTATGCTCTTTTGATTCTTTCCAACTCAGGTGGCTGCTGCAGCTTACCATACCATAGCCATCCTTTTCTGTCTTAATGTCACCTTTTGAATCATTATGGCCATCCCGTTCATATCTGATATCCTTGTTGTCGTCTCCTCTGCCATCAACTCGCACATCCTTCTCACTCTTTGCAATCTGAGAATCCCTTCTGGCTTCACCATGCAATTCCTTCTTCTCTGTCTTTGTATCACGATTCTCAAACCGGGGATCTCTACTCTCCTTAAAATCCCTAGATTCTGTCCTGTTCTCAGGTGCAATGGGATGATCTGCATGAGAATCATTTGAAGATGATGGCATCCGATACACTGTATGAAGAGGAGATCTTCTATCTGCATCACGAGGTTCAGTACGGACTGTCTTTACCACCCGGGAATCCTGACTCATATCATAAGGAATATGGTGGTCATTTGAAACTGACGGCATCAACTTGGAATATGCACCTGAATCTTGATGAGGGTGCTTTGAAGACTGATGAACGGCATCCTCATGAGATCTCTTAGGAACACCACTCATAGTGAAAACCCAACACAATCATAAACCTCAAAAGAAAGTAATCTGACAGCCAAAACAATTCCTATCTCTGCCTTCCACGCATTACTCAGAAGTCAGTAGCTGCAAGCCAACAATGGAAACAAAATAACACCACATTAATTTATCACGACAAAAAAAAATTTCATATGCATTCAGGTTCAATGTATCAGAAACATGACTAAGAGAAACAATGACAGAGAAGTCAACGAGACAGTAACCGACAAAGCAACATCCTCAACATAAAATTAACTCATACCACAACAAACATAGAACCTAATCAGAATTTTTTTTATAACCCCACAGCAATTTATCACACTAAAAACAATTTTCATAAGCATTGAAGTTCAACGTATGGGAAACACGACAACAGAAACAATGATAGAGAAGTCAACACGACAATAAACAACAAAGCAACATCCTCAACCTTATCAATATGAAATTAACATACCACGGCAAACATAAAACCTAATCCAAAAATTTTTATTCTCTATCTCACACAGCACTTACACGAAGTACAAATATAATTACAACCCTGGAATTAAGTATTGAATGCCAATTAGCCAGAATCTAAACAAAAATCTCACACACGTCATCATCATCATCAAACACAACATTATCAAAGAACTACAAACCAGATGACCTAGTTTCTAGCCAAAGTCTCTCTCTCTCTCTATCTATCTATCTATCTATCTATCTCACACACACACACGTCATTATCATCAACAACAACAACATTATCATAGAACTCCAAACCAAATTACCTAGATTCTAGCCAAAAGCGGAGCAAATAATGAGACAGATAGCCAATTTCCATACACGACCTCCTAAACAACTTGAAGAAAGGGGACAACATTTCATTCCCTACTGAGGGGGAAAAATTAAACTCAATTTAATTTGATAATTGTTGATGAAATTCAAAAGTCAAAACAATTGCAGTTCGTGAAGCTAGAAAATTTCAAATCCTTACTATCCAACTCAAACTCCGGGGCAGAGAAAACACGAATTGAAAGATTCTAAAAAGAAGGAAAAAAAGTAGAGGGAGATAAGCAAATTAACGTAATAGCAATAATAATTTACACGACATTCGAATGTAAAAGAGCTAGAGAATAGGGAAATCTACAACACACACAGAGCGAAGGGAGTTAAAGAGGGAAATGCAAATGCAAATGGATTGAAAAATGGGAGCAACGAAAGAGTAAGCAACAGAAAACCCTAGAAGTTGCAAGAGAGAGAGAGAGAGAGAAGAGAAGGATACGTGATTGTGAGGTAACCTTAATTGTCGCCGTGTCTCATCTATCGGAAGTGTCTGTTGTGTTGTGTGTGGCTTTTGAAGATTTGTGTTGTGTTGTGTGAGACTTGGCCAATGCGGCTATGCCTATATGGATTGCCACTATGTCGAATGAATGAATGACGACGCAAATTGCAATATAAAAGTTTTTTTATATATATATAAAAACTATGACAAAATAAATATTATTTTAAAATTAATATTTAAAATGATTTTCAAATGATTAATACTATAGAAAAATTTAATTGGTAAACGAAAATTTACTTTTGAGAAGAAAATAAAAGAAATACATGTTTAAGAAAGAAAAAGAAATTGAAGATACCAAAGAAAAGAAAAAGTACTTTTGATCCGTGGAAAATGAGGCTGAATGTTTCAAAAGATAAAGTATATTAACAAAGATTAATTAAAAAATTAACGATTTTACTTTCAAAGTTTGATTAAAACTATCCAATAAGTTAATTTTTTAAATTTAAGGTTAATGGGTTGGTCCTAACCCACATGATACTTTTGGGCTTTTTTGTGTGAGTCGTTCGGCCCTATAGGTTCTATGGTCCTGGGCAACATGGGTCATGATTCTGAGGTAGGCTAATCAATTTTTACAGCTCTAGTGGGAGACTAAACATCAGTGATTTTATATTTTAGAGGAATAAAATAAAATATAATTGTATTACGAGGATAAAAAGAAAATTTCCTGATTTATAGGGACTAAATTAAAACATATTTAAGTCGTCTTTTTTATTATGATAAATAGTAATTAAATAAGAGTTATAGTTGTACAGACTTTATTTTTTAATTTTCATACCTAAAAGTCATTTCTTTCCATTCTTGAACAATTGTTTTTTTATTGGTTCTGGTCATGCAACAAAATCAACTCCATTAACATGATATTGACATGTTGATAGATAATTTTATTCTTTAAAAAATTATGAGTTTGATTTTTAAATCTTTTAAATAATTTTAATATTGTGAGAGATTAGTCTTAACTTTTAACCGAATCCGATTTACTAAAAAATTGTATTGTGTATATATATACAATTTTTTTAAGATATTGATATTCAAAACTTCTATCTAATTCAAGAGCACCCCGATTCAATATTACAATTCCTTAATTAATTAATTAATTAATTAATTAATATCCATGGCCATTAAGTCGTTGTAAACTTGTAATGTCTAATTTTGCGTTTTTTTCCCTTTGTTTTCTTATTTTCAATTTGTGTCCCCCTTCATTCTCTCTCTCTCTCTCTCTCTCTCTCTCACTGGTGCGTCTCTGTATATCTCTATATATACATGTGATTGTAGTTGTGTTGCGTGTGTGCGTGACAAAAGTTGATAAAGCAAAAAGAAAGAATATCAACAAGGTAAAGTAGATTCGTTACTAGACATGGCGTTGAAGGACACATTCTACATATCTCATGGATCACCAACTTTGTCCATAGATGAATCCATTAAGGCAAGGAAGTTCCTTCAGTCATGGAAGAAGGACGTGTTTCCTCAAAGACCCTCTTCAATTCTTGTCATCTCTGGTCATTGGGACACCGCAGTTCCCACTGTCAACGTCGTTGACTCCATCAACGACACCATCTACGACTTCTATGGCTTCCCCAAACAAATGTACCAGGTTTCACTAAGTACCTCTAAATTTAGATTACTCCTACTCATCCTCTTGTCCATTCTTGTTTTTGCATTTTTTTTTGTTCAAGAGAAGTATTTTTAGTTTTGTAAGAAAAGAGGAGTTGAGTTATGCTGTTTGATCATTTTTAAATTAAAAACATTTTTCACAAAATATATAGTTTTTCCTGTTTGTGGTTTTCAGACGGTTAAATTTTAAAATTCGGCAACTGTGAGGTCATGGTGTACTAAAAACATGCTTTATCTTTTATTATTGTTCTCGGTTTCTCAGTTAAGTTGAGTTCTGTGTGGCAATCCTGGCAAATTGCCTATGTACACAATTATGTCTTCATGTTCAATTTTTGGTATTCCAAAATAACGATGTTTTTTAATTGACCTAGGACTGGATTATCCATGGTGATTTTGTTGATGTTGTTAGGTTGATTTATATAGAGATATCTTACATTACATGATTACTCTACTAGCTTAAATATCCTGCACCTGGAGCTCCACAATTGGCAAGGAGGGTGAAGGAACTACTCAAGAAATCTGGTTTCAGCCGTGTTGATGAAGATACAAAGCGAGGACTTGACCATGGTGCTTGGGTTCCTCTCTTTTTGATGTATCCAGAAGCTGACATCCCTGTTTGTCAGCTATCTGTTCAATCTCAGCAAGATGGAACTTTTCATTATAACATAGGAAAGGCATTGGCCCCTCTTAAAGATGAAGGTGTATTGATCATGGGTTCTGGGAGTGCTGTTCACAACTTGAGAGCACTTGCACCTCAATCCACTGTTGCTCCCTGGGCTCTAGAGTTTGATAATTGGTTGAAAGATGCTCTTCTTGAAGGAAGGTACACTTTTTTATGTCTTGATGTTCAAATCTGCTAAATGCTTAGTTGACCTTGCTACGGATGTTAAGTGCATGGATCTAGTTACCAAGAAGCTAATCATTGTATGTTATAGAGTTTGGCTCTTCATGGA
This sequence comes from Glycine tomentella, assembly GCA_007407185.1. Classification (NCBI taxonomy): domain Eukaryota; kingdom Viridiplantae; phylum Streptophyta; class Magnoliopsida; order Fabales; family Fabaceae; genus Glycine; species Glycine tomentella. The sequence continues at coordinate 127,946 of PYAF01002323.1, forward strand.
TTGGTTGTTAAAGGTTTCAATTGCTTTTGTAGATATGAAGATGTAAATCATTATGAGCAGAAAGCGCCACATGCAAAAAAGGCCCATCCCTGGCCGGATCACTTTTATCCGCTGCACGTTGCTATTGGTGCTGCTGGTGAAGATGCAAAGGCCAAACTTATCCACAGCAGTATTGAATTGGGCAGTCTCTCTTATGCCTCTTACCAGTTTACATCAGCTGCTAGCTGAACTTCTTAATACAGAATAGCTGCTGTTCAGTTTCATACCCTGGCTCGAAACACAGTTATTCGATATTTATGAAGATGTTTTGCTTCCAAGTTTAGACTTATGTTTCTGTGGTATATTGCGAAGAATTGACTTATAATAAATTAATTGTTGTCAATAAAACAAATTTATTTCGAGGACTTATCTTTTGTTGATTTGATTGTTGGTAATTAGTCTTTTCTATTTTTATTTTCTTTGTTTTAGCAATTGCTTTTAGGATTTGACCCCCTTCTATCAAAAACTGGTAAAGAGGAAAAAGCTTGAATGAATTCTGATAAAAATGATATATGATGCACAATACTTGGACCCAATTGCATTTATAGTTCGCACCACTTGGTACCTCATAGGGTTCATGCAACATATAACAGAAAAATACACCTATTGCTTAACTGAATAACTAACTAAATCAACCAGAATGAAGGATGAAAGCTAAGCAGACTAGCTGAGATGGTTGCGAGCTGTCTTGTGATCCTTGTGTGATGCGGCTGATACTGGAGCAAGGTAGGTAAAATTCAGTAGGATTTGCAGTCTATTTCCGTTTTAGACAAACGTTCAAAATATGTTAAAAGTATGTACTACACTAACCTATTAAAACATGTTGTATTGCAATTATGCTTGGGGTTTTGCACATTCTTCATGTATTAAAATCAGGTCTGATAACTGCATCTTTGCATTTTGGATTTCCTGTAGCTTTCTGAAGAGGTCAGCTAATATGAATGTGGTTCATAGGTATTCATTGTCTGCTTTGTTTGTATAAAATGAGGCATATTATATAGTTGTTCCATTCAATGTGTTGAGTTGTTCTAGTCTGAGTGGATTTAATTGTTCGGCAGCAATATACTGTGATGTTCCAAGAGAAGACTGGTTTATGGAACTTGGTGTGCTCTAGAACTCGTTGGCACATGACATGTTTGTTACTATGACATGCAATGCCAGTGGTGCAATATTTTGGGAGGTTTAGGCCTAGGGAAAGTATTTCTTTGATACTACTAGCACTCAAACTCGCAATCAAGAGGATAGAATTAAATTATTAAGAGGAGAGGATGATCTGTCATTTGAGGGGTGGAAGGCTAATTTAGTGATAAATCTGTATATGTGCAGAAAATGGAATGCGGAAATGCATAACAATCACGTGCATAATCCATGTAATAAAACTTTTTATGGAAGTTTAGGTATATTTCACTTTTACAACATGTGGTTTAGATGCTTTTATAGAAAACTAGAGGGGTGGTTTACCTGTCAAGGAGGACATGTCATTTTCGTGTTAATAGAGCTGTGGCTAAAATATATTGAATGTAAGCAAAGTTTGGTTGTAAGCATTGATAATTTTTAATGTTTTTTTGTGAAAGACTGAGCTGATTGTAAGCAAATGAAGTATGAACTTTTAACTTTCTAATTAAATTTTAAGTATTTAATCAAGTAACATTACTCCACGGGTTATCAATGTGCTTTTACTCATAAATGTCATTTGGTAGTATCAGCAGGTAATTATTATTATACCTTCAATCCTGGAATTTGCACAAACAATTACTGGTTGACAAATTACAGTGCATGCATTTATCTACAAAACTTGTGTAAGAATAATTCAGTAGAATGTAGATGGGGAACAAATATAAGTGCTTCTCTTTTTCCCTTTTCTCTTCATGGACTCATTCTCACTGCTATCATTTCTAACTCTAGTTAATTTGTTATAAGTTGCACTGTTCTTCAACATATTGCATAGCATTCAGAACCTGAAATACTGAAACCTATTCTTTGATGGAATGCTGCCTTGGATTTCTTTTACCAAAACGTTAGCCTGAACTTTGAAGTCTTGATCACCCTCTGCCATTTGTGATAAACTTTAAAAATCTTTATTTGGCTCCATTGTCAAAATGAAATGATATACATACAACTGTCATTTTCTTAGGTGTCAAATCTAACTTTTTCTACACTCTATTGTTAAGTTGAACCCAACAACTTTTGGAGTTCTATGGTACCTATGTTCAAAAGTGGTTTGGTGAGCCATCATTGATGATGAGTCTTGACACCAAAGTTAGTGGGTTGGTTGGTTGGTGTAGAAGAAGGCAATGTGCCTCAAACAGGAAGGTTAGGTGACCATATATGGACAACATGGGAACAATAATTGATGTTATGGATTGTGCAAAATGGGTGACACGTCCACAGATTCTGAGGAAGATGCGGAACAGTAAGGTTGGTTCTTATTAGTATTTTATTTGTCTTTGGAACATATATACTCATTTTTTACGATAATTAACTATAATCTCATGTATAACTTTTTCTCCTTAGGAGATAAATGTTTTCCCTTATAATTTATATATTGATTGCTTTTATTTTTAGCTTTTAAATTGAATAATTCAAATATTTATTTATAAAGTTATTTTGTATTTATTTAAAAATGATATGATATGGATAACTTATTTTGTAATAATTTTTAAGTTTAATGTCTATGTATTAACAATGTAAAATATTTTTATATTGTTATTTAATTATAAATCATGATTTGAATTATTTTAAAAGTCAACAAATTTATTATATATGATAAATTTAATTTTATTTTTATATTGTTAGTTCACAATCATTTTTTCCATAATTAATTATGATTATAAAATTTATATATTACGTGTAATTTACAAACTGAAATATTTATTTAAAAATCATCGAATTAAAGCATCCTCAAATTTTTTGTAAAGAGAAAAATTTACTTATATCCTAATTATCAGCAACAAGCGAATAAAAAAAATTGTATATCTAAGACATTGTTTTCAACGGTGACAATTCCTTAAATTTAAAATTTGTCATAGTTGAAGCAAAATAAAATTAAAAAAAAATCTATAACTTAAACAAAGCATGTATCAACTCTTAATGTCAACCATGTACTTTGGAGAGTTTTGAAGCAAGTACTTCACTGCTATATCTTCCTTATAAATTGTTATTGTTCATTCACTGTCCACTCTTAGTGTCTCCAATCTAACAAAACACGGGGTTTGAGGTAGCAATGGATTGGAATTTAAGAGATCCTACACAAATGAATATGAGACATATTAAAATGACTATTTTATAATGCAAGATTGAGTACTACCAAAAAATTTAAAACATGAATTCAAGCACGTTGTGAGCATTAAAAAGATAAAGAGACCAAAACATACTAAAGTAACTTACATGTAGCATTGTTCCAAGGGTCTATGAAGGTAGAGTCAATATCTTTACATTGGCAAACACTTGCAGCCAACTTATAATGGTTAAAGTTGTTGGTCTTCCTGTGTCTATGTTCATATTTACTTCTTCAAGAAAAGAAAGATTGCAAGTGGAAGTGAGTTGGGAGCAATAAATACCACTGATAGGGAAAGAAATAAGATTTGAACTATAAATTAAGCACAATCTTAATTAAAATCTTTTCCGGAATATCCTCCTTGTTTTATTTGTCAAAGTGGAAAGGGTGGAATGAAATATATGGAGGACGACCTGCTCACCATTACGGCAGATACAACAGTTGCCAAGGAACAAAACATTTCACATTGGACAGTTCGAAAAAACGGCTCAGCACAGTTATTGTCATTTGCAGTAGTAAAATAAAGACCTTTCAGATGCAGATTCAGATCCAGAGATTTTGGAAGTATTACTATCGAATAGTAAAACTCTAAGCAAAGCCTAAGAGATGTCAAAGACTGAATAAAAGATTAAAGAAAATGACTTTATAACATATATTCAATTTAAACATTTTATTGTCAACTGTTGGACATTTGTGAGGCATAACATATTGCATGATCCTATCTAGGTCGTAAACCTTTGTCCAACTTTGGATACTAAGATTAGTTAAGGAATCTGAATCATACCGACTAGAGAGAACCCAAGACACAAATTTCTTAAAACATGCATACTCATGTCTCGTTGGCACCCGTAATAGTCAATGTAGCTGAGATTCCTGAGATGTTTGTAAATGTCCTTCCATCGTTTAGACAAGACATGAGTCCGAAGAACATCTTGTGTCCATAAAACTCATAATGAAGAGCAGAACACTGTCATGAAATTCACCAATCCTGTCCCTGAGCTCCTCCTCCTTCGGAAACACCGTCATCTCCTTCAACTCCCCGAAATACACACCAAACTTTCTAAACCCTAATTCTCTGACTTGACCCTTTCACTTCCACATGTTGTGGTCTACCTTGTCAGCGAACCTGAATTCCAGATGGTAATACTCTCCAGCGGGAGCAATGGCCGGAGCTGGTGAAGACTGACAAACTTTCTCCACGGTTCAGGGCTTTGCTGATCATCAGCAATGAGGTTATGGTACTCGACCAAGAACCTGCCGGACAAACACGGCGGACGACGTTGCCAGAAAACCATGAGCCACAGTTGTCATTGTTGATGCAGATTTCCACTGCAGAGCCATGTTTGAAGTAGGCTGAATCGAATTTAGGTTTGCGTTTGGGCACCATCATCACTTCCTGCATGCTTTAGGTTTCTACTACGATTTGTGATCCAGAAAATTGAATACTAAAAACAAAATATATTTTGTATTATCTTATCAAAATTTCCATAGGGTGATTTATTTAAATCTGTTATAGATATTTAATTTTTTTTATAAATAATTTGAACTTCTAAAAAAGTTTTTTATGATTAGACTTAAATAATTAAAATCAGAATTATTGATTTTATGTGGATTACAATGGCTATATTACATATATATACTCTAATTAAATCAATTCATTAAATAAATTTATTCAAAAAAAGAAAGTCATTAAATCTTACATGAATTTTGATTTTATATAATAAATAATAATTTTATTAATCAATTATCATATATCAATTATCCAAAAAAAAAAATTCCATTGTCACGTAGTTAAACGTCATATAATATCGTCATATTCATTTTTTTCCATCTAAATTTTATTATTTTTGTTTTTTAATTTATAAAAATATGTTACTATCAACTATAGTAATTAAGATTATTGAAATAAACACATATTCATATTTAAATAATTAATTAAATCTTAAATATATTAAATTTTATGCAATATTTTATAAGTATGGCAACTTTTATTTATTATCACAATTTTACAATAATTTATCGTAAATATTATAATGATAATGATAATAAATTATTATGCTACCTTAAATATTAACATAATATTGAATAATAATAGTAATTGATTTATTTCTTATTAATTCTATTACATGTTTGTAAATTATTATATTTCCTTAAATAGTTTAAACGAGTATTCATTCTTTTTTCTTTCTATTATTGTTTTTTTACTGTCATTCTATTATTGTGTATTAATTAAATTAATTTTAACATATATTTTGATTCAAGTTTATAGCATATTTAAATTTAAAAAATCTTGTTTGCTTTAAATTTCCTGAACCAAAAAGTTATATAATCCAATAATCTACTATTATTTTCCTAATAACATTGTTATTTAAATTTGGTCATTTCTTTCTAAAATAGTTAATTATTTTGAACATTTTTTATTTCTTTTATTCAATTTCAATGGAGGAATTAATACAAGCAAGAAATAATAGTCCGCCAATCATTTTATTGTTTCTCTAATGTAAGTTGTTCTCTTTTCCAATTTTATTTGACATATTTTGTCTAATATTAAGTATATATTGAAAGCTTGTTTGTTGATACTAGTTTTATAGTTTCATATCTTTCAACATATTGAAATAAAATAAAATACTTAAAGAAGGATTTTACGAAAGAAGATATACCGTTCCACTATTATATTTTATTTTATTTTTATATATAGACCTAGAAGAACAAAGCGAAGGAACGGAAAAAAATCAGGTTCAGTCTACGTACTATATCATTAGAACAATGTTAAATTTTTAGTTTATTTCTTTTATAATTTTCATTGATATATTTTTTTTCTTTGCCAGAGATATTTCTTTATTTGTTGTTTTCAAATATATATATATATATATATATATATATATATAAATATTCATATATCATTATTCTTTTTAATTAATATGTATAGTCAAATATATGACATTTTCAACTCAAGACACCGCAAAAAAGTCAATTCAAATGGACAATAGCAAGATGGATGGTCATGATGCGTGAGAAATCAATAAAGTCAAATTTCACATGGCCTCAAGACAAAAAAAAATGAATAAATTTTAATAAATTGTAATTGGATAGCATTCTCTTTCTTTGACCATGTCAAATGCATGAGGAATACCGATTTTTATGGCAAATTAAAAGAAGAGGAAAAAGAAAGAAAAGAAGAAGAAAATGTAGAAAAGGACAAAAAAAAAAAGAGAAAAAATTTTCAATGTTGTAAAATATCCCTTCTTTTTCTATAAACTATTCTGAATCCTTATTTTTATATAGAATAGTTCTTTTGGGAAACTGTCATATAATTAATATAGTTTTTGTTTGATGTGAAAGACATTTTTTTGAAAATATACATAGATATTATCTAATTGGATATTTTATTCATCCATATATATAATACCGATCCTATACGAAGTTATCAAGAAATTGTCGTTAAAGAAGTGGTCAAACTATTAAATTCATTATAAAATGTTTGTCAAAATGTGATAGACATAGACACGGAGAATATAATATATACAAAGTTTTATTCCTGTCCCTTTAATTTGTTGAATAAATACACAATTAATCCACCTTCTTTCTTGCGCTTATCTCTTTCTCTCTATATATAGATAGCTAATCTATTCATTATCTATGAATAGAATCTTCAGATTTTGTTACAGTTCTAATAATTCTGTGGCAAGGAGGGAAGAAAAGATAGAGAGTGGTGATTCGATTGAAGAGAAAAAGAAGATTATGAATATGGGGTTGAAATTGAAGGAGACATTCTACTTGTCCCATGGAGCACCAACTCTTGCCATAGATGATTCCATCCCTGCATGGCACTTCTTCAAATCCTGGAAGGAGCAGTTTCCGACCAGACCCTCTTCCATTCTTATTATCTCCGCCCACTGGGACACCCATGTTCCCACCGTCAACGTCGTTGACCAAAATGACACCATCTACGACTTCTATGGCTTCCCCAAATCCATGTACAAGGTTAATTTGCCCTCTCTAAAACTCTAATGTTCTTCAATGCTGATTATCTTGATTATTATTATTATTATTAAAAAATAGATTATGCACTTACATGACGGTATAAAGGATTTTATTTTTTATATTGTGATTCAATCATAAATTATCTGTGATATGTTTATTTATTTTTATAATAAATATTTTGAAAATTATATTAACAGTGATTTTTACTATATTAGTAGTGTTATAGCTGTAAAAAAAACCAAATTCTATTGTTATTAGTATTGTTATTGTTGTTTTTTTTTTGAGATATTACTGTTGTTGTTGCTTGAGATCTTTGAATATATGCTTTGTTAGAAAGAAAAACAAAAAGCTGTCTGAGCTAAGCTCTTGCGTGAAATGGAAAATGATGTTTGATTTTTTTGTCCTCAAAGATTATTGTTTGAAGACCCACTATTGGTTGTGAAATGACCGAATAACATATCATTTTCGTATGTACAAGTTGTTGGAATGGGATTGGTCAAATTGATTATCAGTCAACTAATCTTTTCATGATCACATGCTAAAGATAATATATATTTTATTAAATATTCAACAATAAAACTTTAAAATTATTAGTTTATAAATAGGCTTTTAAAACAAGTGATCCATGTAAGAATATGTTGATTTAATTATACTAATTAACAATTGTATAATTTTTATTCAAGATTTAATTTAAAAACTTAGTCAATGTTATTAACGTAAAAGCTAAACCTACTTTCTATATAATATGTATGTACTATATATATATATATATATATATATATATATATATATATATATATATATAAAGAGCACTCCAATCAATGATTAGTTCTATATATAACCTGTTCAAAGAATCAAAATTTGAAAAAAATACTTTAAAATACAACTAAGAAGTTTAAGATCTTAATTACAATAATATCAAATAAAAAAATAAGAGAATAATTTGACTGCTTCCTCCCAACTTGGTAGTGGACGTTAACATTAATGTCTTTAATTAGAGTTTCTGGTGAAATTTTTTTTCTGACATTGACTGGCTGGTAGGCTTTATTTTTTTACGCCAACGAATGCCGACCAATGAAGTTTTCATTTCCAATATAATATTAGGCCTTTTTTTTCTTCTTCTTTTCTTTTGGTATCTTTGACTTCTAATTTCTAACCTTTTCCCCCCTAAATCCCTGGCTAAAATTTCTATCTTACTCATGTGGACTTTATAATGAACATAGATTTAAGTATTTTATATAAAAAATTATTTCAATGTCAAAATTGTTAAAATAAATACTTTTCTTAATTCGGTGAGTTTTACAAGTTAAAACTAATTTCTCTCACTTTCAGAAGAAAAAAAAACATTCTTGAAAAAAATTTAAACTACACCTTTTTATATATTTAAATAAAAAAGTTAAAAAATCTTACGTAACTTGATACAATCTCTGTAAATAATCACGTTGGATGGCCTCATAGAGCAACACCATACACTTAATTCTACTATTCTAGGAAAACCCTGGCCAGTCAACTCTAGTAAAAAGCAAAAATGCAAAACAATATAATGACAATTAAGTATTTAAGTGTATATATATTCTGATGTCGTAAATTAAAAAAATCATAGTTTAATTACTATAAGATACGTCACTAACCAGTAACCACAAATACGTGTACAAGATACGTGAAAATAAGAAACTTTATTTATTTGAACATGATTTTTTTTTTTACAGATATTTGAACATAGTTAAAGACTAAAGAGTTGCTTTAATAATCTCATTTTTTTTATGCATGGGACTAATAATCTTATATATATTGCATATTAAATCCATTGTCTCGCGTTTTAGCCCATCATATCATATATTTGAAAACAGTTAAAGTATAAGCTGCATTTTGTTTTCTCATAAAAAGAATCCACTTTCTAACGTACCAGTTACGACATACTAAGTTCTCCTTGCTTTACCAAAAAAAATAAAAATAGTAAGTTCTCCTTAAAGGAAAACTTGTAAAGCTGACGAATCAGGTACTCTTATTTGGAAATAGTATGAGTTGAACATATTTCAAATAAAACTGCTAATCCTGAGATATTGTTTTTTTTTTTCTTTTAGAGTTTAATTTCCATACGTTATCAATCTAAAAAAGTCTTACACTCTTCATCAATTAAAAAGCATAATAAATATGACTTAAAATAATTATTATAAAAATCACAAATTTTTTTATACATAATAACTTATTGTATAAATGATTGTGTTTATAGTTTATACCGTAAATGTATAAATTAAAAGACAAATTATGTATTGATAATATAATTTTTTTTAAAGTCATTCAATCACCACTTATTATAAATTTATTGATTTTTAAAAAATTATCTTAAAATGATTTATGATTATGATACTATAAAACTTGTAGCATAGACATTAAAGTCACATAAATTATTTACTTTTTAGTGTTAATGATGCTATTTCTTTAGCTTTATCTTACCCTTTTATTGGCAGCTCAAGTATCCAGCACCAGGAGCTCCGCAGTTGGCAAAGAGGGTGAAGGAGCTTCTCTTAGGATCAGGAATTAGCCATGTGGATGAAGATAAGAAACGTGGGCTTGACCATGGTGCATGGGTGCCTCTCTTGTTGATGTACCCAGAGGCAGACATCCCTGTATGTCAACTCTCTATTTCATCAAACAAAGGTGGTACCTATCACTACAACATGGGAAAGGCTTTGGCCCCTCTTAAGGATGAGGGTGTTCTCATCATTGGCTCTGGTAGTGCCACCCATAACCTCAGAGCTATTGCTCCTCGTGGTACCCCACCTGCTCCTTGGGCTTCTGCGTTTATGTCCTGGCTAGAAACCTCTCTTCTTGATGGCAGGTAAGTAATTAACTCTTTACTTTGGTTTCCACATTCACATTCACATTCGCACGCATAGAAATTCTAAGCCTGGAAAAGAATTGCAGATACTCAAATACTACACCCACGTTTTTTTTGAACATAAACTCTTAATTGTTTAAGTTATTAGATATTAGATATATAAGAAGAGTTTGCCAGTGATGCACTCTCATTGTAAACTAATTTTAGATTGTTATCTAATAACAAAACATTATTTATATGATTTTTAAAATAAGTCTTTTAAAAGTTAACAAATTTATCGTGTATATATATATATATGATTGATTATGATTATATGATTGTAGAAAATTATTCTACACATAATTTTTTTCTCATATAAGAAATGCTAGCAATAAGGTTTTTCAGTCTCTTTCGTATACACTTTTTTTTAATAGTGAAAGTCATTCACAAAATAATGAGTTTTATTCCTCATTTGGTGGATTTCATTCCTGGACTAGTGAGATCCATTTGAATTTTAATCAATAGAGGAGTGTTGTAGGAAGTGTTAAGAAAGCATTGTTTTCCCGTTACTTTCAATTGAAGTGTCGAATGTTTGAAATAGTTAAAAGGATGACATGCTTCTTAATGCGTTTAATGCGAGTGTTTCAATCCATGTAGATACGAGGAAGTAAATGAATACGAAGACAAGGCCCCATATGCAAAAATGGCTCATCCCTGGCCAGATCACTTCTTCCCATTGCATGTGGCCATGGGAGCTGCTGGAGAAAATGCAAAGGCCAAAGTTGTACATGATAGTTGGGATGGTGGTTCTATGTCTTATGCTTCTTATGGTTTTACAACAGCTAACAGTTGATCCCACATACTCATAGATTCCCTATATATTGTTCACTGTTGGCTTAATATTATAATAATTAAAATTACAAATACATTGTTATGAATCAATAACGACATGTGAACTGTGTGTTTGCTTAATTATCAATTGGTTTCTAAAGGCCTATGGCTTGGTTCCTATCTGGCAACAGGCTCAATCCATCTCTTTTCACCTCTTCCTGCTTATTTAGCTTTGGAAATTCATATTTCAATTTTTAGTAGTAGCATCGATGTGAATTATCTAATTTTTAGTGGCCTTGTTGGTAATTAATACTTCAGAAAAATATATTACAAAGTTGGTGCTGTGTGTCATTCCCCTTACCAGTAGTTCATATATGGATGAGTCGTGCAGTTAGTATTTTATCGGTGAAGAATACATAAATGCTATTCTAAGTTTTTTATTCGCGCCAATGGTATATATTGACCTTGAAATAAACACTCCCATTTCCTAAAAAAATTGTTGAAAAAGATCCTTTGATGTGTCCATCAGTGTGTAGTGCGAGGTACCCGATGATGATTGAAGTGGTTAGTAAAGAAAGCAATGTAGTAATTGACTCCTAGTGTCTCCTGCATCTGGCTTTCTTTTTCTGTAACATTATTTTTGTTTCTTGTGAAATGGAATCACATGATTCTATTTAATATTTTCTATGTTGTTGTTTTTATATACAAACAAAATTGGAAATCTTTTAAGTTTTAATTGAGTAAATGCATAACTTGTTAGGTTAGTGCTCATAATTTCTTCAATAATAAAGGTTGTGCTGCCATAGTGAGCTCTCATTCACAAATTACTTAGAATATCTTTAATGGGGAGTGTTTAGGTGGTTCCTTCACTTGAAGAAATAGTTTCTTGAAAAAATTCTGCATTGGAGAGTGCCTAGTGGAATGGTTCCTTCAAAAACAAGAGGTGCATCCTATATATAAACAGGTAATGGAGAACAAAAGGCAAAGCTTAGGTACATGTGGAGAAAAATAAAATAAAAAAAAAGAAGCTTATGATAGGCTTGTTATTAAATTTTTTGGATAAAAAATTTGGAATGCGTGGAGAAAAATTTATTGTTCGAGCAAATGGAAAAAAATGAAACAGAACATTCGAAAAACTAGCTTATTATTTTCACAACCGTTGTGAGAAAAATGGTGGATTATACATTTTTTACTATAAATTTTACTCATTGAGATTGAATTTTACACACAATATTTTTACTCCTAGGTGTTGAAAAATTAGTCGTTGAAAAACTAAATGTTATGTCATTTTATTATTTTTAATTGATATTTAATATGTTCTTCAATTATTCATATTTATTATTTGTACTCATAAAAACTGAAAAAAAATTATATTTTAATAAAAAAACATAAATGTATAGATTTTTTTTGGAGTTTCTTGCAGTTTTTTGTGATTTCTTGCATTGAAACAAAATTTTATATAAGTTTCCTATGAATGACATGACACTATAAGGATCACAAAAAGTACTGCAAGAATCACAAAAAAGTGATGAAAAAACTCATACAAACACTCCCTATTAGATATATTTTTAAGACAAAGGAGTTAAAAAACGTCATGTTATAGCATCATGGCAAGCCTATAACAGTTATTTAACAAAAGTGTTGCCACCATCGCACACCACCATTATCTCTTTCCTGCACTCGTTGTTAACCAGAGCAAACAATATGTTTGAAACATTTCTTTGCTTTAGAGGCACCAAGATCAAAGCCTCTCCTAATGGATGGGCCAAGTGTGTAAGCTTGACAACAAACAACTAAGAGTGGAAGATCTCAATGAGACTTGCCATGTCGATGAGTGTGCAACCCTCCTATCGACACCACTCATACGATTGACAAAGAATAGTAAATCAATGCCTCAAATCTCATAGTGTGTTATTCCGTTTGATTGGATTGTGATTACGGTATGGTGTTTCTTCTTTCGAGTTTCTCTTTATTGGTTGCATAAGCGTGTGTAAATCGTTTAGTAGTTGGGTTTGTTGAGGAAGTGATGAACATGAGTGTCGAAGGATGCACGATTTCCGCTTTTGTAAAGCATCTTCAGGCATCAGTACGATGAAGATTCATTTTATGTCGATTTTTAGTGGGTGCCAATGAAGCACGCGGTGCAAAAGAGGAAAGGAGAAAAAATTCTGACAATGACACATTGGTGTCTACAACGAAGAGGAGAGAGGAAGGGGGAAAAGGGTAAATTGGAAAAAATAAGAAAAAAGTCAACAGACAAAATTAAAAAATAAAAATTAATAGTATACAAAACCTTTCCCATGGTGAGAAACATGTTTAACTATCCCACCTTAGCCTCCACCATGAATGAAATGACAACTAATTGAGAGAAATTAAAATCTTTAAATTAGCTCATAAACAACATAATACAAATTAATAAGATTTTACGTCTAACAATCTACTGAACCCTAAACACGACTCCACAAAAGGAAAGAGCAAGCAGTAGAGAATCATAGCCCACAATTGTATTTCAGCAGCAAAAAACACTTTTCTACAGGACTGCAAGGATATTGGGGGTGTCAATGCAGTGAGTTCAACAAACAGTGTCATAGTCTCGAGTATATACTATATAGCCTAAAATTCTGTGTCAAAGCATGAAACCATGATCTTTGAAACCATGGATCTCGCAAAAGGGATGTAGCTCAAGCTATACCTGTCAATCAAAGCATCAGAAGATAGAAGAAATATTTAAACATTACACAGGAGTGGACAACTGTCAATAACAACAAGATAAATCATATTATTGTATTATCTATGAGATATCAGATTATACAAATATTGATAGCATATAAGTTATGTTCGGTAAGTCATTTAAGTTAACTTCTAATTTTTTTTTACTAGCAGATTTTGTTTGACTGTTCGACAAACAAGTTTTTTAAGTAGCTTCAAATGTTTTTTAAGACACTACTTGAAGTAGCATTTTTTTAAAATCCTAGTTTCTAATTTTTTATATTTTATTCTTTTTTATCTTAAAATATTTATTTAATTTCTTTATTACCTTTTAAATATGTCATTTTATATTTTTTAATTAATTCAACAGCTAATTTTACTGAACACTTATGATTTAATAAACTAGTTTAAAAGTTTTCAACTACTAGCTTTTCAGCTTCCAACTAACTTTTTAGCTAGTTTTTTCAAATATAATCATAATATTATAAACATTTCAGATGGAAGCTAGTACTTATATAATGCTTTCTAAGTTGAGCTCTTTTAATGATGTGACAATAAATACATATTGATAACGGATCAAAATTAAATTTTATATAAGTTTTTGTTTATTTTTAACACTCAGGTATACGGTAGCTTGTACCATATTATAAACACATTGGTGTAGTGGTAGAAGCTCATTCCTTGCATTATTGGGTGGTAGCTTCGTTCCTTGGTTTCTCACTTTTTATGCCTTATAATTGCAGCTTTAGTAAAGATGTATTGGCATCAGATACTGCCACATCAGCCAACTAAAGGCCTGTTGAATCATGAAAAATATTGCTATTCACGATTTCACCCAGTTCACCCAGCTTGGAACCAGTTATTCAGGTTTTAATGCTAAAAGGAGCTATGCTAAGTTCATTTCCAACTCCCATCCTTCTGCCTTGTCACTAGGTACGGTGGCCAAATTTCTACTTTTATCTTATTTCTCCCTCTATGCACATATTTCTATCATGGAAATTACATAATACCTAACCCATTTCAACTATAAACGTACATATTTACTATATAGGTTTTCAATATTCATGATCTGTTCATGGTTACACCAGAAATGAAGGCACTTATATATCTCTGGTATATTACTTGACATATACTACCACCATCACAAACTGACATGTGCCTAAACGGCTAACCAAGTTTAAGAAATCAGCAAAAATGTGGGACCTAACAAAACTGAAATGGAAAAAGTGTTCTACTAATTTTAATATGGTACTGCCAGACCTTACGAATCAATGAACCAGAATTGAAGAATAGAATAAAGTTAGAAAGAACAAGAATGAATCTGAACAGAATACAGGAAGAATTTTCCAAAAGTTTCCCTTCACAACTGAGCCATTTTCTGTTTTACAGTTCTAACAATTCATATTGCCCTCTCTAACCAATTCTATAACCATTGTGACTATTTTTCTCCGGGGCCTATCGCTGGACATATAGCATTTCTCTTAAGGGCATATGTAATTGAATTTATCTTAGAATTTTCCCTAAAATAGGCATACTCCTGCTTATGCTACAACAGATTTATGGTATGGTAACTTAATGTGTGCATACAGCACACTGCAGGTTATATCAAACAAATTTATATGGAAGGCAATTGGAAAATTTGTGACATACCAAACAAGTGCCCCAAACTCCAAAATAATTGCAAGAAATGTCAGTAACTTGTTATGAACCTGCTTAATGCAAAATAATGAGATAATGAGCTATTAAAAGAAAGGCTCTTTTTGTGTTTGAATAAAAGGAAGAAAAGACGGATGCATTTTGACTTACATAAAGAGCACAAAACAAGGCAATTATCATACTTGCAATGTATATGGCTGTTGCATATATACGAACAGGATCAAGCATCATTGTCACTTGCCTTTTAGGACCTATGAGGAATGCTGTGCTGCCATAAAAAAGACTCCCACTTAGCATTTGAAGAAAACAGAACATATGACAAGGAGTTTAATCAATTAAAAACGATTTCTATAAGAGCGGAGCTATTCTAAATTTTCAACTTTAAACTATTTATTCAATTTAAAATACTAAACTTGTAAGATGAAAAATAAAATGTAATTAGACAACAATTTCTACAGCAAAATACATAAAAGAGGGACAAATTTTTTTATAAAGAGAGAGAAATCAAATGTTATAAACAAAATTTAATCTTAGATTGTATCTATGGAAAAATTATCACTTTAATACTAGCAATCTCTCACCACTATTAATCTAGCTACTTACAGCAGAAATGAATGTTCAAATCATAACTTTTAAATATACAAGAAAGACATCAGATACACATAACACTGAGTGCTACACCACCCAGGTAAAAGAAAGAAAAAGAAAACCGAAGTCCAGAATGAGATTATGCAAATCAGTCATGCTTATTTTTCATCTTGATATCTTAACCTTAAGAAAGTAATTCTATAGAGGTTGTTAAATTTTTTTTACTACAAAGTACAAAGTAAGAATTCAAATTATATAACATCTATTTTATCAGAATGAACTCCTAATATTTGGTGCCTTTCAGTTTCATCCATAAAAACAGAAATTAAACCATGAAAATCGCCCTTGTAAGCATTGTGATAGATACCCTATTATAACAAGAGCCTGTGTGAAGAGAAAGGAAAGGAAGTAATTAAGGAAACACATGAACAACAGAGGTGAGATAAAATGGGATACGTATGGGGGATTTTCTTTTAACAGACTACACACATGGATGCAGGGGAGAGGAAGTGTGAGGTTTGTTAAGTGTGTTAAAACAAACAGATGGAAAGAGCAAAGGCAAGAAAGAATCAGTGAGAACAGTGGGACTTAGGAGGAAGGTAGGCCCTTGAAGAGCTAGCCTAGTCACTGTAATGCTAAGTTTATGTTTCTTTCTTATGTCAGTTTCTATGATCTATGGGTTAAGTCCCAGTTTCCTGCAATACTTAATGGATTTTACCAATTAATTGTTAGGACTTAAGCCCACAAAGCGAGCCCAATCCAATAGAATAGCCTATTGGGTGTGAGAGTCATATGGTATAAGCACTAATTTGAGGCTCATATGATTAGTTCTGTGTTCACTGATATAAACAGTAAAGGAACATTGTACATTACTGACAACAGCGGAATATTTGAAATCTGTGAATGGAATCCAGTGAACTAGAGAACGTTTAAATTTATCCTTGTTTCTAATACATTAAATTGCAAAACACAAGGAAGTCAGCATCACAATGTAATTATACAGCTGTAAAACAGAACATACCTTCCAAGTGAAAGCAAATTACCAAGAGTGAATGCTATCGCAAACTTAATTGGTTTGAAGAAAACAAGCATAGACTGTAACATAGGAGAGGAAATGCCATTTATTAGTGCTTATTCTTGTCTGCCAATATTCTACATTAAAATAGAAAGAGTAACAGTTGTAAGTGAAGTTTTCAGAAAGGCAGTGGAAAGAACTATATTCCCAAAAATTTTATGTAAAAATTAAATAAACAAAAAAAGGTGAGAGACACCGTTATGAGATTTGTTCATTATCTTCATAATATAAATATGTAATTTTTTCCATCTATTCTACTCCAATTGTTGATTTAAGTATAAAAAGCCAAAAGCATAGGAGCTTATTTCTTATGCTCTATATCTATTAGGAGAATTCTGTGGCATCAGTGCCTAGTTGGCAGTATCAATAATTGTTTGATAGTTTTTTAAAAAATCACAATAATGCAATCTAATGATGAACAAAATCACAACAGCAAGGTTGCTGCCTTGTGTTGTGACTTCATTGGTCATAGGTTATAATCACACTAGACATAGAAACATTCTCAACTATAACATTCACAGGTATATAAGGTGAATACATGAGCCCATACTGGTAGTGTAGGAGCCATTGGGCTATCTATTAGTATTGGGTGTGGTCATATTTAAAGAAAGATCCAAGGCAGCTTAAGATTAATATTCTACACTGAACTGAAGAACTAGCATATAAGCTTCACTTATCTAAAGAGAAAAATCATAATGTCAAAACTTACCAATAGCGTACAAGTTAACCCAGCAGCAAAGCATATGGCAAAACCATATAGTCTCTGGTCACAGACAGAGAGCATATTAGTTAAACTGTGAAAGACAATTTACAAATAGAAATCTGTTAGATGAATCAGATAAACATTTCAATATGACAGAAGTTTGGGTAAATAAGAAAATATGAGAAGATTGATGCAGAGTTTAGTAAAAAAAAGAAAAATTCAAAATATAGGATAAAAGAGAGATATGTAGGGACTACAGTAAGTGATAAAAACAGCCTAATGGCCTATTCATAACAGTTAATCAGGTCTAAAAAATATCAAGTAAAACTGATACTTCAGGCCTTTTCTATATTCCCCAAGTCATAACCAACCAACCCCCAATAATAACAGGTAACGTGAATGAAACAAATAACAGAGACAAACCCAACATCATTATGCTACTCAAAGCCCTCGGTTTGCTTTAGTTCAATTATAACACCAGCATGTAGTTGAGTAGTTCTGGGTCCTCCAAACAACAAAGATATCATCATCCAAAACCATTTGTTTGAAACAGAATGTATCATTATATATTTGAAATTGCATAGTTAGTGTATTGAGACTTTATTCTAAGAAGCCTCAAAACATGACATCTCTACAGACTACATATCTCCACTCATTAACCAAGTAACATCTTACAGTCCAAATGAACCTAAAAGTTATACAATGTCATGGTACCCCTAACTCATCTGAATTCAGTTCAATAAAATGTACCCCCGTCATCCAGTTAATTTCATCTTCCAACAACTATTTCCTTTATTTCACCTTTTTATGAATGATTTTGTGAAGATATTTCATTATTCACTGCAATCCATCAGTGAAACATTCTCATTTATCACCAAAAAGCCGGTATAAGTTATTTCCAGCAGTACACAAAAATCTACAATGATTGTTTCTACAAGAAAATATCATTGCTATATTTTCTCAATTGTATATCATCTGTGGATTGAAACATTGTAAAAACTTCAAATGTTGTTAAATAGCCACTGCACACACCTTATAACATCTCAGTATCTAATGAAAGACAAAAAGAGTGATGACCACTGCCCATGCGGCTCCCTACCTTTTATTCCTATACCTGTCCTCCATTCATGGTTAAAATTTATATTTTTAGGGGGCAGTATTTTTCTAATTTTCCTCAAGAACACTGTAAATAGAGGGGGGAGCCAAATAAATCTCAATGTGAGTTGTTCTCACTTAGAGTAGCTCATAGTTATCAGGTACGTGTACCAGTATGGTTACAAGGTTCGTGTAGGTAAATGATTCATCACATAGCTGAGAATCCAGTTCACGGTGTGTGATCCGGTAGATTCGGTATGTAGCATGCATGGTTAATGAGAGAATTATGTAACTATGGAGTAGCTTTCCTCGTGTAACAGTTAGATCAAACCTTCTCACGCACCTATATTCCAGCCTAACATACTTACTACAGTTTCTGATCTAACAACAGCAAACTAAATCAAAATACCAAAACATCTGAACTTTGAATATGAGAATAACGGAGAATCAAATCAAATGCTAAAACATTGCAATGTCAAAAACCACAATTAAGGATTAGATCAACGTTCAAACCCGAGCATATCTAATTTCACTCGAATTTTCTCTTCCTTTCTGTCTCATCGCTACGTATTCCATTTTCTCAGAAACCGAAACGAGTAACAAGTTTACTTCATGTTAGGTACCAGAGTGACAAAGTGATAACACACACAGCTAAAATAAGAGATGAGAAAAGGAGAAATGAACACACAAAGTTAACGTGGAAAACCCTCAACGAATAAGGGAAAAACCACGGGGCAAGAACAGAAGAAATTTTACTAAGTGGAAGAAATTTCCACACCTCTCTCTAAATATAAGGAGAGCACAAATATACTACTCTCTCTTATAATAGGAGAATACACCCAAGAAAAATACACCCAAGGAGAAACCTCACAAGAGAACTTATATCTCACTCTATTTATTCTCTCTTGGTTTTGGGGTAGAGATAATGGGAGGAGGAGGTGTGTATTTATAACACACCTTCCTTGGCACAAATTGGAAGCCCACCGATGTGGGACTTCCTGCTTCCAACAATCTCCCACTTGGAGATATGATTGAGAATCAATCAATCTCCACACAATTCTATCTTGCCATCTGCATGTTGTCTACGTCTCTGTTAGGCCATAAGAGGATCTACACCATATGAACTTGTCAGTGTTGATTGGTTTTGTCAGCGCATCTGCTATGTTCTCCTTTGTGTGAATTTTCTGTACATTCACGCTTTCGTCTTCTACCACTTCATGAACAAAATGATATTGAACTCCTATGTGTTTCGTCCTGGAATGGAAGGCTGGATTCCTTGCAATGTGCAAGGCACTCTGACTGTCACAATACACAACAATTTGTTGCTGCTTGTGCCCGAGTTCTTCCATTAACCTCTGAATCCATATAGCTTCCTTGCAAGCTTGTGTAGCTGCCATGTACTCAGCTTCTGTAATAGACAAAGCTACAACAGTCTGTAACTTGGATAACCAGCTCACCGCTCCTCCTGCAAGTGTGAACACATAGCCTGTGGTAGATTTTCGTTTTTCCAGATCTCCTGCAAAATCAGAATCAACATATCCTCTAACAGTATACTCAGATCCTCCATAACATAGACCAACATTTGAGGTTCCTTTTAACAGTATTCCAATGCTCTTTTTTAGGATCTGCCATAAATCAACTAACCGCTCTCACTGCTTGTGCAATGTCTGGTCTAGTACATATCATGGCATACATAAGGCTTCCCACCGCTGATGCATACGGTACTCGAGACATTTCCATCCTCTCCGCTTCACTGTTAGGACTCATACCTGAGGATAATTTATAACCGACAGGAAGTGGGGTAGAAATTGGCTTACAATCTTGCATGTTGAAGCGCCGCAAGACCTTCCTTAAATAACTCTTTTGAGAAAGCCAAACCTTCCTATCTTTTCTGTCTCGGTGAATTTGCATCCCTAAAATCTTGTTTGCGGGTCCTAAATCCTTTCATATTAAATTCCCTAGCCAACTGTGCCTTCAACTCTTGGACTCGATCTTTGTTGGGGCCTACTACCAACATGTCATCCACATACAACAGCAAAATGATATAATCATTATCACCAAACCTCTTGTAATACGTACAATGGTCTGAACAAAGTCTGTTGTATCCAAGGCATACTATGAAGGAATCAAATCTCTTGTACCAGCATCTC